>CAUYUJ010009891.1:197141-242141 GCA_963575745.1 Prorocentrum cordatum
GGAGGAGGAGGAAGAGGAATGCGAGGAGCTTCGGAGCTTCGGATTTGGGGGTGCCGAGGCCCAGGGGTGCCAGCACCAAGGGGGCGCCGAGACCCCAGGAGGGGCGCCGAGGAGGAAGGGGGGGAGGGGGCAGAGGAGGAGGAGGAGGATGAGGAGGAGGAGGGGGGCGAGGAAGAGGAGGAGGAGGAGGGGGAGGTGAAAGCGGAGAAGAATGAACGCGGACAGACCGCTATAACAAGCAAATCTGGCAAACCCATGCAAGCGGCCAGGCCGCTGTAGCAACATCGCAAACGCATGCAAGCGGACTGGCCGCTATCGGAAGAGGAGGAGGGGGAGGAGGAGGAGGAGGAGGAGGAAGAAAAGGAGCAGGAATGGACGGCAAGGGATCTCGCGCAGCCTCTGTCTCCTGCAAAGCCGCGCAAAGCTCGAGCGTTGCCGTCTCGAGCGGAACTCCGCTGGGCGCTGGCTAAACAGGGGCGTCTCCAACGCAAGACGCGAAGTGCTCTAATACGAACAGGCTCGCAGCAACTAAAGAAGGATGACATTCTCGATGGTGAGGTTCTCGACGGTGAGATTGCGATTGTGAGATTCTCGATGGCAATGAGAAGAAAAGAAAACGAGCCACTGCAGATGCCGCTCAGCCGCGACCGCCGAAGACCGGCCCCGACGAGTGCGCATCGACGAGCTGCTGGATGGTCTCGTCGGCGTCGTTGAACGTCTGCAGCTCGTTCGAGAACGCGACCCTGGCGCCATCCAGGAAGCGCAACATCTGGCTCGACGCCCTGCTGCACCGCTTGACGTCGTCCTGGAGCGCCTTGAGCTCGCCGAGGCTCATGGTCACCCTCGCGGCGTTGTCCACGATGGCACCACTGCCCTGATGCATGCGCGCCAACACGGCTGGTGACTTCGATGCCGTCCCTGGCGTTGCTGCTGAGGGCGCTGCAGATGAAGCCCCTGATGCGGCGAGCTTGGACGCCACCAACTCAGCGATCTGCTCCGCGTCGACGCCACTGCCAGAACGACCACGGCGAGCCCTCTTGTTGTCGCGGTCCCTGTCGTCGTCGCGGCGGTCCCTGTCGTCGTCGTTGCGGCGGGCCTTGTCGCCGTACTGCTTGCGGTCGATGGTCTCTGCAGCCAGCCTCTTGTTTTCCTGCTTCTCCGCCTCCCATTTCATCCAGCGCCTGTACTCGTCGCCCCTCTCGTTGATGAGGCGATAATCGCCCTCGACCGCCTCCGCGAACACCTTGAGCTCGTCGTCCGTCATGCCATCCAGATCGCTCGTGCTTGTCGCTCCAGCGCAGGTGCATGAACAGCTTATCCCGCGCGTCCGCCTCGGAGACCCAGCGCTGGCACGTGTGAGAGCGCTTAACCCACTTATCCTGCGGGCAATTGTGGCTGAACGGGCACTCATGGAACCACCACTGCGTGCACGTGTCGTCGTCGTCGACGCGATCGCTCGGCATCGCTCGCGCGCTGGCGGAGCCTCGAGCGGAGCCTCGCTCGAGAGGCGGGAAGCGGCGTGCCTCGCGAGGAGGCGGCAGCGGAGCTCGCAGGTCAGCGCTCGATCCGAAAGGCAAGGATGTGGCGCAACCAATGCGAGGCTGCATGGCGATGGCAAGACGCAAAGCGGTCTTGCCGCTGTTTGGCAAAGGCAGGGGTTGCGGGAGAAGGAGGAGGCGCAAAGCGATCTGGCCGCTATTTCGGTGGAAGGGACGATGGAGGTGGACAGACGGGGAGGCAAAGCGCTCTGTCCGCCACATGGGTGGAGGAGGTGGCGCAGGAGAAGGGGGAGGTGCAAAGCGGTCTGGCCGCGATATGGTGGAGGAGATGGCGCAGGAGAAGGGTGAGAGGCGAAGCGATCTGGCCGCTACTTATACCTGATGAAGGACGATGGAGGTGGACGGACGAGGAAGAATAGGAAAAGCGGCCTGGCCGCTATGAAGAGGAGGTGTTGGGACGAGGGGGAAGCGCGGCAGCTGCGCGGGAGCCTGGGGCAGATGCTGGAGAGCACGCTATTTTGTAACTCCGCGCGGGGCGCGGGGGTGCGCCCGATGCGAGGCGCGTCGGACATGGGCTTGCCGCTTATCGTATTCCCCCTCCCGCGCTCCCTTCTCGTCGCCATCCTTATGGTGGCCCTCGTCTCCTTGCTCGTCCCCCTCCTCCTCCTCCTCGTTTCCTTGCTCGTCCTCTCCTCCTCGTCTTGCTCGTCATCTCCCCCATCGTCCTCCTAGCGGTCGCGCCCGCTACTGCAGCGCTGAGCTGAGCGGTCGCATCCGCTAAGCGGTCGCTTCCGCTGCAAAGCTAAGCGGTCGCGCCCGCTACAAGCTCAGCGGTCGCGCCCGCTACTCAAAGGAACGGCTTCATGGGTGCAGGCGGTTTGCCGAGCTGGTTGCTGCTGCTGGCCGCGGTGCTGCTGGTTTCCGCCTTTGCTGCTGGCGGCGGTGGCGAGACCGTCCTGGCGACGTGCAAGGCGTTCTGGTAGAACTGCCACGCCCTCTCGGGCTCCTTCGGGTGCGGGTTCTGCGCCTTGAACGCAGCCACAGCCGCAGGGCCCTCATTCTGCGCGCGCTTCAGCAAGCGGTAGTAATCGCGATTGCGGCCACCGCTGATGCCGTACCGCTTCTTGCCGCCGTTGACCCCCGCCCTCCACGGCTCCCCGTTCGGCGATTTCCAGCCGTGGGGGCCAGGCTGCGCCTGCGGCGGCGGATGTGGAGGTGGCGTCGGCTGCTTCGGAGGCGGCGCTGGAGTTGCCGCTGGTGGAGCCGCTGGAGGCGGCGCTGGAGGCTGCAGCAGAGCCTGAGGCGGCGGCTGCGCAGGTGGCGTCGGCTGCTTCGGAGGCGGCTGACGCGCCGCTGGAGGCGGCGCTGGAGTTGCCGCTGCAGGGGCCGCTGCCGATGGCGCCGCGATAGGCTTTGCCGTCGGCGAAACCTCGGACTGCCACGCCGCCTTCGGCCAAAGCGGCATAGCTGCCGCAGGGGGCGGCGGTGGAGGGCCTGTTGCAGCTGCCGCTGGAGGCGGCGGTGGCGAAGCTGGCGGTGGCAGCGGTGGTGGCAGCGAGGTAGCCGATGTTCCCTTGCGGCTTTGGCGCGCGACACTTTGAAGTAGGTTCCATGTGCTTCTGCGGCAACTGCTCGGCGCCGAACTTTGAAGAAGGATCCGTCTTCTTCTTCTTGCGCACAGGGCTCTTCGCCTGGCGGCTGCCAGGGCTGCCCAGGCCGTGGTGCAGATCGAGCACTCGCGCCATGGCATCTCTGTGGCGAGTCGCGGCCTCCTTCGTGCTCGGGGGGGTCTGCCACGGCCACGGAGTGCCCTTTCGTGCTGGCGCTGGTATTGGTGGTGCTGCGGCTGATGCTGATTCATCGCCGCTGCTGCTGGTGCTTCGTGCTGTCGCTGCTGTTGGTGTTGCCGCTGCTGCTGTTTGGCCAGCATCTGCAGGAGCTTCTTCCTGGGGCACGGGAGGGGCTCGGAGTGGGACAATGCAGGGGGAGGTGAGCATGCAACTCAAAACAATCGACGACTAGCGCAAGCACAACGACGCTGTGTTGGCGTAGAAAGAAGCAGAGACAACAAATGCGGGGATATCCTCTCCAAGAAGAAAGGAGTGCACCGCCGCGTTCCCCATTTCGAGGAACGCCTCCATGGCGCCCGCTGCAGGGGGCCTCAGTGAGGCTCGGCGGAGCCTCGCAGGGGGGCGCGGCGCAGGCGGCCGCGCAAGCTGGAGGAGGAGGAGGAAGAAGAGGAGGAGGAGGGGGACGAGGAAGAGGAGGAGGAGAAGGAGGAGGGGAAAGCGGAAACAATGAAAGCGGACAGACCGCTATAACAAGCAAATCTGGAAAACCCCCAGCGGCCAGGCCGTTGTAGCAATATTGGCGAACGCATGCAAGCAGACTGGCCGCTATAGAAAGCATCAAGCAAAGCGGTTAGGCCGCTGTAGCAAACGTGGGCATGCTGAGATGATGCAAGTTTGCGCGCAGATGCTCGTATACGGCCAGGGCTGCTGACGCGCAAACGCAGCGATGAAAGTCTGAGCTCTGGCGCGGTCACTTCGTCGAGAGAAACTCGTGGCCACTGGGCGTGTCCACGTTGGCCTTGCTGCACGCGTCTTTGCAGGTCTTGATGGCCTGCAGGCTGGCCCGCCTTCCTTCCCTGTGCGCTCCCCTACGCCCCTCTGCATGCACTCCCCTACTCCCCGACTCTCCCATGCACTCCCCTACTATCCCCTACTCGCACCTATCCTCCCCCTACTCTCCCCTACACTCCCCTTTCTCCTGCTGCTGCTGCTCCTTCTCCTCTGCTGCTGCTGCCCCTCCTCCTCCTCATCCGCGAAGTCCCCCCCCCCTGATGGAAATGCCTCCTTCTTTGTCGCCTGCTTCGTCTTCGTGGTGCACGGGAAGCCCGTGGAAGCCTGCGCGTCTGCAAGGTCCATGAAGCGGACGAGGAAATTAGAACGCGTTGACTCGTCGTACACGCGCGGCAACTTCACGGAGCCAGCGGCCGCTGGCTTTCTTTATAACGGGTTTTGCAGCCTTCTTGAGCTCAGGGGGTTCGCCATCTTCCTGCCTTGCCCTCTTGCGGTCGGCCTTCTGCGAACCGTGAGCCTCTGTGATCCTTGCTGCTGCTTCGGCTACGGTCAGCTTGGGCTCGGAAACCGTCAGGGCGTTAACGGCAGGCGCCGCTGGTGCTGCTGGCCCGTCTGCGAACGGCGCTGCAGCTGCTGCTGCTGCTGCTGCTGCTGGTGCGTCTGCTTCTGGTGCTGCTGCGGACGCTGATGCTGATGCGCTCTGTGCTGGCGATGCCGCTGCAAGCGCATTTGGCCCTTGAGGAGGCGTCAGCGCTGCAAGCGCACCTGGCGACGCGGCAGGCTGGGGTGACGCAGCAAGCGCTGCAGGGGCCGCTGCATGCTGCATTGCAGCGCTGGCCGCTTGAAAAAAAAAAGCTCGGACCTTGCGCTATCCCGCTCGGCAGCCCTGTGAAAGATTGCTGCAACACCTGGTGGGGCACCTGCTGGATCTGCGACTGCATCGGAAGCAGCGTCGGCATCATCGACGTAACCAACTGCGCGACCATCGCAGGCGGGGCGTCCTGGCTCGGCGGCAGTTGCTGATGCTGCTGCTGCTGCTGCTGCTGCAAAGAAGGCCAGTGTGGAGAACCTGCAGGACTCTGCTTCGAGACAGCTGGCTGCGCCCCGCGGATGCTCCACGAGGAGCTCGCAACGCTTGCGGGCCGATATAAACGATGGCGCATCTTGGTAGTCTTCTTGAGGATGTTCCAGCCGACGGGGTCGAGATCGAAACGCTTCGGCGGGAACACGCTGCACGCCCGCTGGTACGCAGTGGGATAGTCGTTCGCCAGGTCACTAGGCACCGTCGGCAACTTCACGATGACAGGATTGGGGGTCGTCCGCGCACGCGTGGCCACCCTCTCCGCGAATAGCGTGCCGACGGCCAGCACAGAGTCCGTCCTTTGCGCAACGTCAATCTGAAGTGCGCCGTCAAGACCCTTCCCTGCTTGCATGAGCAGGCAAGCCATCGTCTGCTTCGTGGGCTCTGAAGCTCTGCGGAGGCCGAGGTCGATCAGAAAGTCGAAGAGGGGGTTGGGGTCCCCTGTCGGCAGGGACTCCCAGATTGCCCGGGGCAAGAACTCGTGGAGCGACCCCCAGTCCTGAAGGCCAGCGACGCAACTGGCAGACTCGCCGTTGCTAGCCAGCTCCGAGACGCAGGTGTTGAGGGCTGCCTTGTCGGCGTCGGCGAACCGCGACTCCGCGATCGCCTGCAGAATCTGCTGAATGTCCTCTGGAGGCAACCTCGCCTTCTTGAGCTCCTTAACCACCTGCCCCGCTTGCGCGGCCGACGCCGCGGCAACCTGCAGCGGGTCGCAGGGCGACTGCAGGATGAAGTCGACTGCGGAGATGCGCCGCGCAATCGCAGGGGCGTCCATCCTGCGGCGCAACCGTCAGCGGCGACTTTAGCCGCTCTTGAGCCGTCGCGCTTCGCGGCTGCGTGCGTATGCTGCGGCGCGACGCTTGGATGGAGAGAGGCTGCGAAGCGGTCAGGCCGCTGATAAGAGGGGCCGTTCCTGGTTTTGCTCCTCCTCCTCCGGCCAGTTCCTCCCCCTCCTCCTCCTCCACCTCCCCTTTCATCCTTCTCCTCCTCATCTTCATACGCTGCGCGCAAGCAACAAGCGGGCGCGCCGCTGTGACGCCCAAAGCGACGCACAAGCTGCGCGAACCAAATAGTAAAGATTTAGCGGTCAGACCGCTGTTGCAAACAAGGGCGCATATACGCACGTTAGCGGTCAGGCCGCCGTAACAACTGAAGCGGCCAAGCCGCTGCAACGAGCAAGGGCGATATTGCGTGCTATGGAACGTGAAACCAAATGCAAAGCGGCCTGGCCGCTGCGAAAGTCAGGAAAGAAGGAGAAGGGAAGGAGACAAACTGATACTATGCAAAGCGATCTGGCCGCTGTAGTATACATGGAGGAATAGAAGAGGAATGCAAGATCTGGCCGCTGTTGAATACATGGAGAAATCGAGGAGGAGTGCAAAGCGGCCTGGCCGCTGTAGAAACCACACAGGAATAAAGGAGGAAGAACGAGAAAATATGCGAAGCGGTCTGGCCGCTGTCGCAAGGTACGAGGCACATCATAGAGGAAGAAGAGGAGGTATCGAGCGGATGAAGAGCGGGATCCCCCCCGCGGCGGCTCGCGCGGCATGTGTCAGGATGTCAAGCTGCAGGTAGTAGAAGCCGACCAAGAAGAACACCTCCTCCTCCCTCCTCCTTCTCCTTCTTCTCCCTTGGAGCACAACGTTCTGGCGTCGGTCAGACAAGGAAAAAATATCGAAAAATAGTGGACAATAATGAAGATAGTGGAAAATAGTGATAAATAGTGAAAACAGTGAAAATAGTTTTTTGAAAAAAATGAAAATAGTAGATGAAATAGTAAAACCATACATATGTCTAGGGATTCCAAGTTCAGCTGATGATAGGACACTGTAAGCTCCTATAGATCCTATAGTGAAACGCAGGGGGGACTATCGGTGACTACACTATCGGCATTCCTATGGAACCTATTGGGCCTCCTAATCAATCCTAACTCATCCAAACCTCTCTTAAAATAGAACCACTTACCTATACTATAACCACATATAACTTCACACCCATCTAAGCACAAAGGTGAGAGAAGCGGGCGCCTTGGAGGGAGGGGGGTCGCAAACCAAGGCCCGTGGCACGCGCGCGGCCCAGGGGGGGAGGGTGGGCCAGGGGACGTGCTCAAATGAGAAAAGGGCCGATCAAAGCTGGGAGATATCATGGCCCCGGCCATGGTGTCCACACATGTTTTTCGTCGGCGGCAGAGCTGCTGCACCAGCGGTCGGGCTAAGCGGCTACCGAAGAGCGAACTGCCCAGCGTGCAAGAGGAGAGGTTGAGACAGACACGGCGGCCGTGGAGAGGAGGGAGGAAGGAAGCATTCAGAGGCACTGGCGCGGCCAGCCTCGGCAGCGGGGACCGTGGCAGCTGCCGGGCCGCGGCGGCTGGTGTTCACACACCCCTAATCGTCACCCCTCTCGTGGACGCCCCCGTACCTACCGCACGGCATTGGCGCGAATCCGTCCCCACCCCGCCTGGGGACACCTTGGCCCCGCCGGCAAGCCCGACCCCCCCCCCCTCGAGCGCGAGGATGGGCACCGTCCCCCCCCGGCTCCGCAGCGCCCATCCCCAGAGGGGCGATTCTACGCAGGGAGAGCTGCACTGCCCAGTCCCTGCTGGAGAGTTGGGATGGCGATGATGAGCCTCGGAAGCCGGGCAAGGGCTGCTAAATCCGTGGCTGATAAAATCGACCTCTGGGAAGTTGTCTTCGTCCTTCCGGGAAGAAGCCCGTTGACTGTTTCGCGTGCCGCGCCTCATTCCGGGAAGCTGTTTTTTCGTTCCGAGAGGGCCGTTCTAGCAGCCACGGTTTTAGCAGCCCTCGCCCAGCTTCCGAGAGCCGGGGCAGCAAAGGCACCCGAGCCAGCCCGCACGCGGCCGCCAGCTCTGGCACGAGGGAGAAGGCAGGAGGCCACGTGCGGAACCCTATGCCCCACCACCCCGCGACTTGCGGGGGGGAGGCGGGGCTCACTGCGCTCGGGAGGTCCCGAGCATAACCAGCCTCGAACGTATCCATCCCTAAGATTAGCAAGCCAAAAGTCGACGACAATCTTAGGGATGCGCCCTCAGAAACGGAGGGAATCCCTGAGATCGGCATCGAGATGAGGCGATGCCAATCATAGGGATAGGGATATGCTCCAGGCTGGTGAGAGCAGAGTGAACGCCGCCTCCCCCCTCAGAGATCGTGGGGTGGTGGGGTAGCGCTCGCATGTGGCCTCCCAGAGGGGTCTCGAGGTGTCCCGACGAGGTCCCGAAGGGGGAGCGGCTCCTGGACCCCGGGCCCCCCCCGGCACCAGCTCGTCGGCCCGGGCCGATCGTCGTGCGGACGCGGGGGGCGCGGGCGCGGGCCCCCAGGGCCGTCACAGCATAGTGGCGGGGCCTGGTCCGAGATCGATTACTCCACGCGAAGATCCCCAGATGTGCATATCATGGTGACGGCATGCTTTGGTAGAAGACATTGTCCTTTTTCAAGATCTGAGTGTCAGCGAATCCATGTGGAAGACGAAGCCGAGAGAGACGCCGACGACTACGGCGACTTTAACTAGGCGTTTCCTCACTTGTTTTTCCTCATCATCCTCCTTGTCCTCCTCGTGCTTCTCCTTTTTGCCTCTGAACACCGCCCCCCCCTGGGCGTGCTGAAACCAGCGCATCGCTTGAGACATCCTCAGAAACGGTTTCGAAAGCAAGAGATGTTGGGCACCGAAACAGGCAAACCGCCTGAGACATCCCCACAATCTGGGCGCGAATCCTTGAATGTCCTGACCCCTGGCGCCCCCTTTTGGGAGTGCTGAAACCGGCGACTCGCCTGAGACTTTCTGAGAAACTGCTCCGAAAGCAAGAGATGCTGGGCAACGAAACAGGCAAACAACCTGAGACATCGCCACAATCTGGGCGCGAATCATGGAGTGTCCTGACCCCTGCCGCCCCCTTTTGGGAGTGCTGAAACCAGCGCCTCGCCCGAGACATCCTCAGAAACTGTTCCGAAAGCAAGAGATGTTGGGCACCGAAACAGGCAAACCGCCTGAGACATCCCCACAATCTGGGCGCGAATCCTGGAGTGTCCTGACCCCTGGCGCCCACCTTTGGGGTGCTGAAACCAGCGCCTCGCCCGAGACATCCTCACGACGTGTGTGTGAGTGAGCGCGGAAACGGGTGCGACTGAGTCTGAATGAGGAAGACCGGGTCAGAGTATGAGTGAGTCTTAGCGCGAGTGAGTCTGAGTGTGAGTGAGTCTGGGTGCGAAACATCTTCACAACGCGCGTTTGAATGTGATCGCGGAAGTGGCGAGGCTGAGTCTGAGTGAGGAAGAGCGAGGCAGAGTATGAGTGAGTCTTAAGGTGAGTAAATCTGCAGATGAGTGAGCCCGAACATGGAGAATCTGACGATCAGGAATCTAAGAGCGAGCGCGTCTGAGTATGAATGAGCCTGAAAATGGGTGAGTATACATGTGAATGAGTCAGAGAATGATGACCTGAGGGTGGAAGATGTGTTTTCGATTACCGCGCGGTCAGACTAATTACTCGACGCGAAAAAACCCAGACCTATACGACCACCCTTCGGGTGATACAGAAGTTGCGTGGGGGGAGGGGGGAACTAACATCTGACTCAATCGATCTCACGATCGATGTTACTCAACAGGACACCACGGGACGCCGCGGGACACCACGGGACACCACGGGACACTGGTCGATCCCACCATCGATCTCACAATCGATCTCACTCAACGGGACACCACGGGACACCACGGGCCACCACGGGACACCGCGGGACACCGCGGGACACCTCTCGATCTCACTATCGGTCTCACTATCGATCCCACTATCGATCTCACTCAACGGGACACCATAGGACACCACAGGATACCACGGGACACCTCGGGACTCGGGACACCACATCGATCTCACGATCGATCCGACCATCGATCTCAAAATCGATATCACACCACGGGACACCACGGGACACGCCGGGGCACCTCATCGATCTCAGTATCGATATCACTACCGAAATCACGATCGATCTCACTCAACGGGACACCACGGGACACCACGGGACACCTGTCGATCTCACGATCGATGTCACTATCGATATTCACTTTTTGGGACACCACGGGACACGCTGGGGCACCACATCGATTTCAGTATCGCTATCACGATCGATCCCACGATCGTCTCAGTATCGATATGATTATCGATCTCATTATCGATCTCACTTAACGGGACACCACGGGACGCCACGGGACACCGCGGGACACCGCGAGCCACTGTCGGACAGACGGACGGACGGACGGACGGGGGAAAATTATTTATCTTGACTTCGCCCTAGCAGCGGCGGACACCACGCGGCACCACGGGACACCACGGGACACCGCGGGACACCGCGAGCCACCGCCGGATGGATGGACGGAGGATAATTATTTGTCTTGATTTCGCCCCAGCAGCGGCGGACACCACGGGACACCACGGGACACCGCGGGACACCTTTAGGGCCACCGCCGGACGGACGGACGTAGGAAAAATATGTGTCTTGACGTCGCCCTAACAGCAACGTGATCATTCCTCTCGCGCGCCCACACAGCTTCGCCTCGCCCGCACGCACGACACGAACGAAACGAAACGATGTCCCGGTTGGGGGCATCCGTTCCACTGCGATTTCGCCCCCGAACCTCCGATGTCAGATCAAAATTTGAGTGTCAGCGAATCCATGCGGAAGACGGAACCGAGAGAGACGCCGACGACTACGACGACTTCGACGAAGCGTTTCCTCTTTCTTTCCTCCTCCTCTTCCTCCTTGCCCTCCTCCTCGTTCTCCCCCTGTTCCTCTGAACACCTGTGGGGAGAATCCACCCGCGAAAACGAGAATGCCAAGGAAACTCGAACAACGAATCCCCAGGAAACTCGATCAATGCAAAAACACTGGACAACCTACAGCAGCGAAGCTCGAATCAGGAGCCTCGAACCACGATCCCATGGCCTCGGCCAACCGAGTTGCCCGTTCGGCGGCGAGAACCCGTTCACTCTTTCCCCATCCATCCTTCTCCTCCTCCTCCTATTCCTCCTTCTCCTCCCACCCTCTCGTCCTAGTCCTGCCCCATTATCTTCGCAATCCCTCCCCAGTCACGAGTTCCCCTTCGCCACCTTCTGTTCCGCCTCCACCTCCTCCACCTCCCCTCGCAACCTGAGCCCTGCGGGATGCTCGAGCCAGCGCTCCGCCTGAAAACTCATTACGAATTTTTCTGGGCACAGACGAATCTGCCCACCGAAGCAGGCAGATCGGTTCGGACATCCTCGTAATCTGGGACCCTCGGGGCGCTGGCACTAGCACCTCGCCTGGGACATCCTCAGCATGTGCTCAAAACGCAGACGAAACCGACTGCGAATTTAGCAAGAAGCGTGAGATTGCCTCGCACTTTGGAATTCTCGGGGCGCCGAAACCAGCGCCTCGCCTGAGACATCCTTTTGTCTGCTCCCTGTTTTTCTTAGCGGCCACGATCATGTACCTTTCGCCCACTGATGGACAGGATCCGCCAGGGCTTGCCGCCGATCGAGACCGTCCGCGCTGGGCATCGGGCCGATGAGACAGGCGATCATTTCCGCGGCCAAAGGGCACTTGCCGCCAGCACTTGGCATCGGGGCGGCAGCCGAGGCCGGCTTGCGCAACAGCAACGGAAAAGCCGATCGGGGCACGACCGTCCGTATTTGGCATCGGGTTAAAGAGAACTAAAGCGGCCACTCCTCGTTCTCTGGCAGCATCATCCCGTACTTCGCGGCGAGCTCAACTGCTCTCTCCACCGTCAATTTCTCGTTGTGCTGGAAGCGTTTGACACCTTCCTTTCCGCCTTCGGTGGACCTCCTTCCAGCAGCCAGCGAGGCGGCGGCCGCACCAGCAACGTGTCCGCCATTCGGGTGGCGCGGGAGAACATGACATTAAGGTTCAGCCACCATGCGTCGTCATCAGTGCCACGCTGTCCCTGGGGCTCCTGGCGCGCGCAGTCGATGGTCACAGCGCCGCGTATCGTCTGCCCCTGCGAGGCTGTCGTCGTCAGGTAGTGGGCGTTAGGCGGGCAGGCAAACCGCCAGAGTCATCCCCACAATCTACGCGCGAATCCTGGAATGTCCTGACCCCTGCTGCCACCCACTTGGGAATGCTGAAACCAACGCCTCGCCTGACACATCCTCCGAGACGGCTCCGAAAGCAAGACATGTTGGGCACCGAAACGAGCAAACCGCCTGAAACATCCTCACAATCTACGCGCGAATCCTGGAGTGTCCTGACCCCTGCCGCCCCCCACTTGGGAATGCTGAAACCAACGCCTCGCCTGACACATCCTCCAGAACGGCTTCGAAAGCAAGACATGTTGGGCACCGAAACGAGCAAACCGCCTGAAACATCCCCACAATCTACACGCGAATCCTGCAGTGTCCTGACCCCTGCCGCCCCCCACTTGGGAAAGCTGAAGCCAGCGCCTCGTCTCAGACATCCTCCGAAACGGCTCCGAAAGCAAGAGAGGCCGTGCACCGTAACAGGCAAACCGCCTGAAACATCCCCACAATCTGGGCGCAAATCCTTGAATGTCCTGACCACTGCCACCCCCCCTTGGGAGTGCTGAAACCAGCGTTCCGCCTGAGACATCCTGCGAAACGGATTCGAAAGCAAGAGAGGCCGGGCACCGAAACAGGCAAACCGCCTGAGACATCCCCACAATCTACGCGCGAATCCTGGAATGTCCTGACCCCTGCCGCCCCCCCTTGGGAGTGCTGAAACCAGCGCCTCGCCTGAGACATCCTCAGGAACGGTTCCGAAAGCAAGACATGTTGGGCACCGAAACGAGCAAACCGCCTGAGACATCGCCACAATCTGGGCGCGAATCCTGGAGTGTCCTGACCCCTGGAGCCCCCCTTTGGGGGTGCTGAAACCAGCGCCTCGCCCGAGACATCCTCACAACGTGTGTGAGTGAGCGCGGAAGTGGTGTGACTGAGTCTGAGTGGGAGACAGCGAATCAGAGTATGAGTGAGTCTTAGTGTGAGTGAGTCTGAGTGTGAGTGAGTCTGGGTGGGAATCATCTTCACAACGTGCGTTTGAGTCTGAGCGCGGAAGTGGTGTGGCGGCTTCTGAGTGAGGAAGAGCGAGGCAGAGTATGAGTGAGTCTTGGTGTGAGTGAGTCTGCAAATGAGTGGTCCCGAGCATGAGAAGCCTGAGCATCAGGGATCTGAGAGCGAGTGCATCTGAGTATGAGTGAGTCTGAATATGAGTGAGTCTACATGTGAGTGAGTCAGAGAATGATGACCTGAGGGTGGGAGGTGTGTTCTTACTCTACGCGCGGTCGAAGTAATGACAAGAACCCCAATACGGGGAATAACAAGAACCCCATCCTTAGGAGATAGGGAAATCTAAAATTGTCTTACCCAAAAGGGTTGTCTCTTTCGTCGAATCGCCGAAGGGATACGTAGCAGTCCGCGAACGTCTCACTTTATCCTTCCTAGATGCAGCGAAAAATCAATTTCGGGGTAAATCAATTCTGTACTTGATCCCCTACTCGAAGACTCGAGGCGACCTCCCGCTGCAAGCGTCCTGCGAGAACTGCGCCGATCAGGCTCACGCCGGGAAACTCGAGGCTCGAGCTTCTCCGACCCCAGCCAAACCATTTCATGTGTCAATTTGGGAGGAGGGGGTGGGGCGCATCTTTCGAGGCAGCGAGGCTGCATGGGAACCGGTAAGCGGTCCTCCTTCCTCCTCTCCCCTCCTCGCCTGCGTAACCTCCATCCCTAATCCTTTTCCATCTCCTGCCCTCCTCGCTCCTCTCCATCCTCCCTCCACCCTTCAAAATCTAATCAAAAGGGGTCCCGGGACCCCTGCAAAGGTCCATCCAGGCTTTCCACCCAAATCGATGCTACCCATGGGCGCGAAAGGGGCCACCAGAGGCTTGGAGTGGGGAGAAACTTCTTCGAACCTCCTCCTCCTCCTCCTCCTCCTCCTCCTCCATGACGTGCTCCATGAAGAACGTCAAACTCTTCAAGGGCAGATGCGGTCACTCCACTTCTCGTTCTCTGGCGAACGCAGGCTTGACACCATCCTGCGCCACCGTCGTGACTGGGGCCCTGCTCCGCCAATGGAGGTTCGGGAAAGGGAACGAGGAGGAGAGGGCCTTCCTCCGCCCTCCCCCTTAGCAGACCCCCACCCCCCAGAAAAAAAAGCGTGGCACTCACTCTCCATGTTACTCTCGGGGAGGCGAAAGACTCGGGCATCGAGGGACTCAGGTTGGCCTGACGGGGCTGGCAGGAAAAATGGCGATACACAGTCTGAAATATCCCACGACAACTGGGCCGACAAAACTCAGGACGGGGCCGCCAGAAAGAGTCGGCAAACCCGAGCAACAAAGAACGGCATAGATATAAACTTTTGACGGACAGCGCGGATTTCTTGGATCTGCGCCGGACCCCCCTCCCTGTCGCGCGGAGCGCGCTAGGGGCGGCACAACAGGCGCCGCCAGGGCGCTCCAGCGCAGATGCACGAAAACCGCGCGGAGCGTCGAAAGTTTATGTGCATAGCGAGTTTTACTATTATCATCATGACGATTAGCATTACCATTCCTATTATTAGTAGTATTAGTATTCTTATTCGCTTATTGAAATTCGTCTTCTTCTTCTTCTTACTATTCTTACTACGTCTCAATATTATGAGTACTAGTATTCGTCTTATTCTTATTAACAGTAGTATTGCCAAACATTATTATGTTATTCTTATTATTAGTATTTGTATTATTCCTCTTATTCTTCTTCTTCTTCTTCGAGCATTCCAGGGTCGGCCGAAGGAGGGCTCCCACGCAGCGCTGCCGGGCCCTCTCCGCCGGCTGGCAGGCGGCCGAGGCAAGGGCGGCGCAGGGGCGGGGCGGCGCCATCAGGGCCGCTCGGTAGCGCAGCACCCGGTCGAGGCTGCGGTCGGCCTGCGCGGGGGCGGGGGGCCGGTCGGGTAGGGTGCGGCAGGTTCGTGTCGTGACGACCCTGGCGTTGGCTTCCGGCGCCGCGTCGATCGTTCAACCTTGAACGATCGGCAGCTTTCCGATCGCCCGATCGTTCCCTGTAGGCCGATTCTGGGCCACTGGCGGCGTTCAACCTTGAACGCCCGCCTCGGGAGCGGCCAAGAGGGGGGTCTCCAAGCGGGGGGGGCAAATCATGGCCGGCGGCATGTGCGCCACCCGGCGGGGGGGGGGGGGGCCCAGGGACGTCATGAAATAAGAAGAAGCGCCACGAAATCTGGGGAAATACCATGGCCCCTGCCAATTCCCCCCCCCCCCTAGTCATCACCCCCCTCTTTGCCGCCCCCGACCGCGGCGGGGTCGCCGCCCTCCCCTGTCTGCCGCCTCCCGAGGGCAGGAAGAGGGCACCGCGGCCCACGGGTGTCCGCGCCGTGGTGGCTAGCAGGTGCGCTGGTGACAGTGGAGCAGGGGGGAGAAGCCAATGGCCCTGTGGGGGGGGGGGACATCGACCTCGGTGGCCATCGCCCTTTCACGCTGGCCAGCTGCCGAGGCGTTCTCCCCGACCCCTGCTGACACGACGCGAGCCTGCCGTGCCCTCGGGCGGAGGCCCGGGCGCGGAGCTGGCGGGCAGCAGGGCACGGCCGCGCACCGCGGGCCCGCCTGGGGCCCCCTTTTGGGGGGGCCTCTCCCGGGCCGCCTCGGGGCAAGCGCGGCGGCCTCGTGGGCCGTCCTGGAGCGGCGGGAAGCCGAAACGGCGAGAGCGCAAAGCCGGCCCAGAGCTCGAATGAAATCGCGGAGCGTTGCTTTCTGGGGGCCCTCTCGGGAGCCCTCTCTTGGAGGCCTCTCCGGGCTTCGCGGGAGCATCTTGGGCCGTCCTGGGGCCATCCTGGACCGATCGTGCGGCGATTCAGGGCCCTCTGCGACCGTCTCGGAGGCCTCTGGGGGCCATCCTGGCCCGTCTTGGGGCCCTCGTGGACCCGAACAACATGTGAGAAGACGCCCCGGGCCGCCAGGGGCGACGTGGGGAGCCCCGAGCGATTTGGCCATTTTGGTTTTCTGGGCCGCCTAAAGAATCCTACGGAGTGAGGCCCGAGGCCCAAGGGGATTCAACAAGGAACCTGAAGACACTCCAACTCGTGCCTCGAGGGCACGGTAGCGGACGTATGTGTAGGTGCTCAATTATTTCTCTCTCTCTCTCTCTCTATGTTCGTTTACCGAATCTCTCTCTCTATATATGTATTCATATGATATATATTTATACACACATACACACACGTACAACTATTTGTCTGTTTATATATATATATATATATATATATATATATATAACTTGCCCCCCCCCCACACCAGCACCCCCAATCGGCGGAGTGAGGGGGAGGAGGGGTGGTTCCCCCCTCAGTGTCCTTCTCTTCTTCCTCCTGCTCCTGTTCATCCGCATGGTTCCTGCTCCCCCTCATGGGCGACATCCTCCTCATCGTCATTATTTTCATTTCCCTGCTCCTCATCCTCCTCGTTCCTCCTCACTCCTCCTCCTCCTCCTCCTCCTCTTCCTCCTCCTCCTGCTCCTCCTCCTCCTTATCCCTCTCCTCCTCCTCTAAGAGGAGGAGGGGGATGTAGGCATTCAATAGGAATCCTTTTGTATTTGTTTTCAGTCGCATTCCTTTTGTATTGGCTGTCAATCGGATCCGTCTGTATTGGCTTTCAATATGAAACCTTTTGCAGAGGCTTTCCATAGGAATCCTTTTGTACAGGCTTTCAATAGGAATCCTTGCGTAGAGCTTTCAATCGAAATCCTTTTGCATTGGCCTTCACCAGGACTCCTTTTGTATTGGCTTACATTGGAATTCCTTGTGTATTGGCTTTCAATAGGAGTCCTTCCCCAATCAGAGCTTGCTTCTGTAGGGGTCCTAGCGGATATAAAGCTGAGGTGAGGTGGGCGGCCGATTTCGGTGGCCGGGGCCGGGTGCCCGGGTGCCCGGGGGTGCCCGGGTGGCCGATTTCGGTGGCCGGGCCCGGGTGCCCGGGTGCCCGGGGTGCCAGGGGGTGCCCGGGTGCCCGGGGGTGCCCGGGTGCCCGGGGGTGCCCAATAGCAAAATAAATAGCTCAGTAGCCCTATAGTCCTATAGCCTTATAGCCGTATAGCCCTATAGCCCTGTAGCCCTATAGCCTTATATCCCTATAGCCCTAATAGCCCTAATAGCCTTATATCCCTATAGCCCCATAGCTCATATAGCTCTATAGCCCCATAGCCCTCTAGCCCTATGGCCCTATAGGTCACAGTCCTATAGCCCTATAGACCGATAGCCCGATAGCCGTATAGCCCTATAGCCCAATAGCCCTAACAAAAATCTGATTGGGTTGTTTCTCCGGTATCATTATGTATTGGCTTTCAATACGAATCCATGTTGCATCGGCGTTCAACCGGAATCTTTTGTAGAGGCTTTCAATAGAAATCCTCTGTTATTGGCTTTCAATACGAATCCCTTTTGTGTCGGCTTTCAATCGGAATCCTCCTGTAGAGGCTTTCAATAGAAATCCTTGTGTAAAAGGCTTTCAAATGGGAATCCTTTTGTAAAGGCTTTCAATCGGAATCCTTTTGTCAAGGCTTTCAATCGGAATCCGCTTGTATAGGCGTTCAATAGGAATGATGCCCGAATTGCACCAGAAGAGGGCGGACGACCCCCCACCCCTTTTGTATTTCCTTTCAATATAGGGAGCCTTTGGCACTGGCGTTAAATACGAATCCTGTTGTTTTGGTCTCCAAAAAGAATCCTTTTTGCATTGGCTTTCGTTAGGGGTCCTGTTGTACAGGCTTTCAATAGGAATCCTTGTGTAGAGGCTTTCAGTCGGAATCCTTGTGCGGCGGCTTTCAATAGGAGTCCTTTTGTGTTAGTTGTCATTCGCATGCCTTGTGTATTGGCTTTCAATAGGATCCGTCTGTATTGTCTTTCAATAGATCCATTTGCAGAGCCTTTCAATCGGAATGTTTTTTGTACAGGTTTCGAAAGGAATCCTTGTGTAGAGCTTTCAATAGGAATCCTTTTGCATTGGCCTCCACTAAGCCTCCTTTTGTCTTGGCTTTCATTGGAATTCCTTGTGATTGGCTTTCAATCGGAGTCCTTTCTTATTGGCTTTCCATACGAATCACTTTTGCTTTGCCTTTGAATAGGAAACCTCCAATAGAGGCTTTCTATCGGAATCCTTGTGTAAAGGCTTTCAAATGGGAATCCTTTTGTAAAGGCTTTCAATAGGAATCCTTTTGTCAAGGTTTTCAATCGGAATCCGTTTGTATTGGCTTTCATTAGGAATGATGCTGATGCCCGAATCGCACCAGAAGCGGGCGGACGACCCCCCACCATACAACGAATATTGTCATGAGCAATGTATTCCTCTCTCTTCCCAGAGACAACCCTCGTGAAAGCGTTCTTCTAGATTTTCCAACTTGTACAAAGACAGAACATTGACAAAATCATGCGTGTGTGTTCCCAGCTTTTCCACTTTCCAGCTTTTCCCAGAGACTACCCTTGTGAAAAACGCTATGTTTTCCAGCGCTTCCAGCTGTTCCAGCTTTTCCCAGAGACTACCCTGGTGAAAAACGCTATGTGCTCTTGCTTTCCTCAGCTTTTCCCAGAGACTACCATGGTGAAAAACGTTGTGTCTTTCCTGATGCTCCACCTTGTCACAAAAACTACCATGGTTAAAAAATTATCCTGGCGAAAGACCCAACCATAAGCAATTGTTGGTAACGCGTTGTGGGTGCCGCTTTCGGTGGGGCTCCATATGGGGCCACGAAGCGCTGCCTTGGATGGGGGAACCGCATGCGGACTGCGCCACCGGGGCGGGCCTTCGGTGGAGCTCCCTATGGGGCTACGAAACGCTGCCCTGGGTGGGGGAACCGCATGCGAACTGCGCCACTGGGGCCTTCGGTGGAGCTCCCTATGGTGCCACGAAACGCTGCCCTGGGTGGGGGAAGCGCATGCGAACTGCGCCACGGGGGCTTTCGGTGGAGCTCCCCATGGGGCCACGAAGCGCTGCCCTGGGTGGGGGAACCGCATGCGAGAGCAGCCACTGGGGCCTCCGGTGGAGCTCCCTATGGGGCCACGAAACGCTGCCCTGGGTGGGGGAACCGCATGCGAGAGCAGCCACTGGGGCCTTCGGTGGAGCTCCCTATGGGGCCACGAAGCGCTGCCCTGGGTGGGGGAACCGCATGCGAACACCCCCACTGGGGCCTTCGGTGGAGCTCCCTATGGGGCCACGAAACGCTGCCCTGGGTGGGGGAACCGCATGCGAACACCCCCACTGGGGCCTTCGGTGGAGCTCCCTATGGGGCTACGAAACGCTGCCCTGGGTGGGGGAACCGCATGCGAACCCCCCACTGGGGCCTTCGGTGGAGCTCCCATAGTGGGGGAACCGCATGCGAACACCCCCACTGGGGCCTTCGGTGGAGCTCCCTATGGGGCTACGAAACGCTGCCCTGGGTGGGGGAACCGCATGCGAACACCCCCACTGGGGCCTTCGGTGGAGCTCCCTATGGGGCCACGAAACGCTGCCCTGGGTGGGGGAACCGCATGCGAACACCCCCACTGGGGCCTTCGGTGGAGCTCCCTATGGGGCCACGAAACGCTGCCCTGGGTGGGGGAACCGCATGCGAACACCCCCACTGGGGCCTTCGGTGGAGCTCCCTATGGGGCTACGAAACGCTGCCCTGGGTGGGGGAACCGCATGCGAACACCCCCACTGGGGCCTTCGGTGGAGCTCCCTATGGGGCCACGAAACGCTGCCCTGGGTGGGGGAACCGCATGCGAACACCCCCACTGGGGCCTTCGGTGGAGCTCCCTATGGGGCTACGAAACGCTGCCCTGGGTGGGGGAACCGCATGCGAACACCCCCACTGGGGCCTTCGGTGGAGCTCCCTATGGGGCCACGAAACGCTGCCCTGGGTGGGGGAACCGCATGCGAACACCCCCACTGGGGCCTTCGGTGGAGCTCCCTATGGGGCTACGAAACGCTGCCCTGGGTGGGGGAACCGCATGCGAACACCCCCACTGGGGCCTTCGGTGGAGCTCCCTATGGGGCCACGAAACGCTGCCCTGGGGGGGGGAACCGCATGCGAACACCCCCACTGGGGCCTTCGGTGGAGCTCCCTATGGGGCCACGAACGCTGCCCTGGGTGGGGGAACCGCATGCGAACACCCCCACTGGGGCCTTCGGTGGAGCTCCCTATGGGGCCACGAAACGCTGCCCTGGGTGGGGGAACCGCATGCGAACACCCCCACTGGGGCTTCGGTGGAGCTCCCTATGGGGCACGAAACGCTGCCCTGGGTGGGGGAACCGCATGCGAACACCCCCACTGGGGCCTTCGGTGGAGCTCCCTATGGGGCCGAAACGCTGCCCTGGGTGGGGGAACCGCATGCGAACACCCCCACTGGGGCCTTCGGTGGAGCTCCCTATGGGGCTACGAAACGCTGCCCTGGGTGGGGGAACCGCATGCGAACACCCCCACTGGGGCCTTCGGTGGAGCTCCCTATGGGGCCACGAAACGCTGCCCTGGGTGGGGGAACCGCATGCGAACACCCCCACTGGGGCCTTCGGTGGAGCTCCCTATGGGGCTACGAAACGCTGCCCTGGGTGGGGGAACCGCATGCGAACACCCCCACTGGGGCCTTCGGTGGAGCTCCCTATGGGGCCACGAAACGCTGCCCTGGGTGGGGGAACCGCATGCGAACACCCCCACTGGGGCCTTCGGTGGAGCTCCCTATGGAGCCACGAAGCGCTGTAATGGGTGGGTGAAACGCAGAGAGGAGGGAGGAGAGGGAGGAGGAGGGAGGAGGAGGGGGAGGAGGAGGAGAGGAGGAGAGGAGAGGACGCGGGCACCGTCTCTTCAAAACGAGGACCCAACACCACAGGATGGTTGGGAACAATATGTTTTCCAGCGTTTCCCGCTTTCCCAGCTTTTCCCAGAGATTACCCTGGTGAAAAACGCTATGTGTTCTTGTTTTTTTTTTCCAGTTTTTCCCAGACACTACCCTGGTGAAAAACGCTGTGTTGTCCAGCTGTTCCAGTTTTGCCAAATTTTCTATGGGAAAAACTGAAAAAGCTGGAATATCTGGAAAACACAACGTCTTTCACCAGGATTGTCTCTTGGAAAAGCTGGATCAGCTGGAAAAGCTGGAAACACACATCGTTTTCACTCGGGCAGTCTCTGGGAAAAGCTGGATAAGCTGGAAAAGCTAGAAAACACAGCGTTCTTCAGCAGGGTAGTCTCCAGAAAAAGCTGGAAAAGCTGAAACACACAACGTTTTTCACTCGGGTAGTCTCTGGGAAAAGCTGGGAAAGCTGGAACAGCTGGAAAACACAACGTGTTTCATTCGGGTAGTCTTTGGGAAAATCTGGGAAAGCTGGAAAACACAGCGTAGGAGGAGGAGGAGGAGAAGGAGGATGACGACGACGAGCGAACGATCAAGGAAGGTTTGGCGATGTTGGTGGTTGGGGGGTGCTGGGGGGCGACCATGTATATATATATATATATATATATACACACATACATACAGCTATAGGGCCGGGGACCCCCGGGAAAACAGCGCACACACACACACATACACACACACACACACGCACGCACGCACGCACACACACACACACACACACACCTAACTAATTTGGCCCACCCCGGGCCTTTCGGGCAGCCCCCCAGACGACCTGGGAGGACCTCACGAGAGCCCGAAGACGGCCCCAGAAGGCCCCCGACGTTCCAGCGCGCTCCCGAAACGACCCGAAAGAGCCCCAAGACAACCGACGACGACCCCAAAGGAGCCGTCGTACCCCCAAAGTTCGCTCCATATCGTCCCAAGAGGCCTCCAAGAGCACTCCCAAGAGGGCCCCAAGAGACAAAATCCATTAATTGTCCGTTGGTTTTGACGGGAGATTTCTGAGCTCTCCCGTTGTCGGCTTCCCGACGCTCCAAGACGGCCCACGAGGCCCCCAAGATCGCCCTAAGATGGCCCGAGAGGCCTCCAAGAGGGCCCCAAACCGGCCCAAGAGGGCCCCGAGACAGTCCCGACAGGGCCCCAGGAGGCTCCAGGAGGCTCCCAAGAGGCCCCGAAAAGGCCCCAAGAGGCCCCCAGGAAGCACCAAGAGATTCCCAAGAGTCCCAAAAGATCCCGCAAGGACCCCACAGAAGTTCGAGATCGCTTCAAAACGTCCCAAGAGGCCTCCAAGAGCACTCCCAAGAGAGCCCCAAGAGGAACACTCGTTGTTTTCCGTTGGTTTTATCTTGGATATGTGGGTGATCCCCGTTTCGGCTTCCCGACGCTGCAAGACGGCCTACGAAGCCCCAAGATCGCCCTGAGACGGTCCGACAGACCTCCAAGAGGGCCCCAAACCGCCAAGGCCCCAGACCGGCCCACGAGGGCCCCCAGACAGTCCCGACAGGGCCCCAGGAGGCCCCAGGAGGTTCCCGAGATGCCCCGAAGAGGCCCCAAGAGGCCCCAAAGATGCCCGCAGGAAGCCCCAAGCGGTCCCCAAGAGTCCCAAAAGATCCCGCAAGGACCCCACAGAAGTTCGAAAATTATCCTGGCGAAAGACCCAACCATAAGCAATTGTTGGTAACGCGTTGTGGGTGCCGCTTTCGGTGGGGCTCCATATGAGGCCACGAAGCGCTGCCTTGGATGGGGGAACCGCATGCGGACTGCGCCACCGGGGCGGGCCTTCGGTGGAGCTCCCTATGGGGCTACGAAACGCTGCCCTGGGTGGGGGAACCGCATGCGAACTGCGCCACTGGGGCCTTCGGTGGAGCTCCCTATGGTGCCACGAAACGCTGCCCTGGGTGGGGGAAGCGCATGCGAACTGCGCCACGGGGGCTTTCGGTGGAGCTCCCCATGGGGCCACGAAGCGCTGCCCTGGGTGGGGGAACCGCATGCGAACACCCCCACTGGGGCCTTCGGTGGAGCTCCCTATGGGGCCACGAAACGCTGCCCTGGGTGGGGGAACCGCATGCGAACACCCCCACTGGGGCCTTCGGTGGAGCTCCCTATGGGGCCACGAAACGCTGCCCTGGGTGGGGGAACCGCATGCGAACACCCCCACTGGGGCCTTCGGTGGAGCTCCCTATGGGGCTACGAAACGCTGCCCTGGGTGGGGGAACCGCATGCGAACACCCCCACTGGGGCCTTCGGTGGAGCTCCCTATGGGGCCACGAAACGCTGCCCTGGGTGGGGGAACCGCATGCGAACACCCCCACTGGGGCCTTCGGTGGAGCTCCCTATGGGGCTACGAAACGCTGCCCTGGGTGGGGGAACCGCATGCGAACACCCCCACTGGGGCCTTCGGTGGAGCTCCCTATGGGGCCACGAAACGCTGCCCTGGGTGGGGGAACCGCATGCGAACACCCCCACTGGGGCCTTCGGTGGAGCTCCCTATGGGGCCACGAAACGCTGCCCTGGGTGGGGGAACCGCATGCGAACACCCCCACTGGGGCCTTCGGTGGAGCTCCCTATGGGGCCACGAAACGCTGCCCTGGGTGGGGGAACCGCATGCGAACACCCCCACTGGGGCCTTCGGTGGAGCTCCCTATGGGGCACGAAACGCTGCCCTGGGTGGGGGAACCGCATGCGAACACCCCCACTGGGGCCTTCGGTGGAGCTCCCTATGGGGCCACGAAACGCTGCCCTGGGTGGGGGAACCGCATGCGAACACCCCCACTGGGGCCTTCGGTGGAGCTCCCTATGGGGCTACGAAACGCTGCCCTGGGTGGGGGAACCGCATGCGAACACCCCCACTGGGGCCTTCGGTGGAGCTCCCTATGGGGCCACGAAACGCTGCCCTGGGTGGGGGAACCGCATGCGAACACCCCCACTGGGGCCTTCGGTGGAGCTCCCTATGGGGCACGAAACGCTGCCCTGGGTGGGGGAACCGCATGCGAACACCCCCACTGGGGCCTTCGGTGGAGCTCCCTATGGGGCCACGAAACGCTGCCCTGGGTGGGGGAACCGCATGCGAACACCCCCACTGGGGCCTTCGGTGGAGCTCCCTATGGAGCCACGAAGCGCTGTAATGGGTGGGTGAAACGCAGAGAGGAGGGAGGAGAGGGAGGAGGAGGGAGGAGGAGGGGGAGGAGGAGGAGAGGAGGAGAGGAGGAGAGGAGAGGACGCGGGCACCGTCTCTTCAAAACGAGGACCCAACACCACAGGATGGTTGGGAACAACCGAAAAGGCTTTCAAGACAGGCCCAAAACGAGCCAGGAGCCCGAACGTGACCCCAAGACAGCCCAACAGAGCCAATACGCGCCCCAAGACGGGCCGAAGCCATAGCGGGACTGCACCACGCCCCACAGAGGCCCTCAGAAGGCTCTAGGAGGCTCCAATAAGATCCCCGTGACGTTAACACTCTGAACGCGAGGCCTCCCAACAGCGAATGGCGGCGCAAAACAACTTCATCGTCGAGATATGCGGGCCCCGTTGCGACACGGTCCCGAGGCCCCCCAAGGCCCCCACACGGCTGTCCGCAGTCCCAAAGACACGGACATTGGTAAGCAAGCCCAGGTTGCCGTTCTGCCGCGTCCGCCATGCCGTCTCCTACCCAAGTTGTTCGGCACTCGCGAGCCCTTCACTGCGTTTCTGGCCCTCCTCTCCCTCTGTGGCCACGTGATGAAGAAAAATCCCTTTTTCCTCGAAGCTGAAACGGCTATTGCGCAAAGCAAAGTGAGAGTAAGAGAAAGAAGATATAATACAGAAGAATAGAGAGCATGATGGGGAGTAACTTCAACGCCCCTCCTAACATGAAACTGGTGACTGTACACTACCAGTGACATGTTTTATACGCTCCTAATCATCTCTGTGGTTCAGAACCTCCCACGGGGCTCGCCGCGAGACCGTTCTTACTGTACAACACGAACATACACGAGCTATTACTTAGATGAGCTCCTTCTCGTTTCCCACATCATCCGTCTGAGCTAGAAGGTCCTCCTCCCCGTAGCCGCCCAAGCCGTGCGAAACCTTCAACGCTTTTGGACGACGTCCGGCCTCCTCCTTGAATCCCATGCCTCCCATAAAACGAACTATCAAAGCCTCCTCGACGTCTTTGGTCCCAAGATCAGCTAAGTTAGTTTTACCGTCTACTTTGTGCATCTGGATCTCCCCCTTGCCTACCTGGTGCTGCATCCACAACAATGCCGTGTCCAAATGTCGCACCTTCCCGAGACCGATCCGGGAAGCGATCCCCTTGGAAGCTGTGCTGTCTGTCCGCAGACGGGTCCGCAGCTCGTCGCCGAAGTCCCGGGCCATGGACTGCATGCCAAGAGAATGGCTCCCTCCTTTGAAGTTCGCTACAAATTCCGCCTCTCCTGAGGACAGAGCTGGACTCGTCTGTGTAGCAGTCGAACATCGTAGGCAGTGATTGCCAATCATCACTACCGTGCAGCTCACAGACTTCCGGTCTGTTGGGTCTGACACCCAATCAGAACCTGTCCATGCGTCAACATACCCCACAGGCTCCTGCATCTGGAACTGCTGAACCCACCGGGGGTGGCCCTTCAGGTAGCGCACCGCGCGCTTGACCCGGTTCCAGTGGCCCACAGTGGGCTTACTCATCCCACAGGCCAATCGATTTGCAGAAAACTGTAGGCGCGGCAGATCTGCCGCAAGGTACGCTATACGCATAGCACATGACCTGTACAAACTCACGGAGCTATCCGCGAGCGGCTCTTCCCAGTGGTAATCGCCGCGCTTTTCGCCTGGCGCGCCCACTGCTTTGACCCTGCTGCCGGTCTGTCCAAGCTGGTCTACTAGAAGATCCAGGTGTCGAGGATCAGGCTCGTAAGTGACTGTCGGCGCACCGTCCTTCGTGCAGAAATCAACCAAACGGTTCAGAATGGTGATGTGCGCGTCGTCACCATCCTCAAAACCAAGCGCGCCTCTCTTCTTAGGGATCATGTGCTTGCCGACTTCGTCAAACAAGCTCTACATGTGGTCTGCTTCACCTATGAACACAAGGTCGTCTCCGTGCCTCCACCCAATTGACAGTTTGTTCCTGCGTCTGTACAAACATGGGTTTGACGCGCCAACGTCGTAGCCCAGCCTGGTGATGATGTCGTTAAAGAAACTGCCCCAGTGGTTTTCTGCGTCGCGCGCGCCGCAAGTGTGGCGAAGAAGTTGTCCGACCACCCCTGGGGTAGCATCCTCCTCCGGGAGGCGGATGTACATCACCCGCACACACGGCGCATGGAAATGAGCTCTGCTCACATCCATCACCAACATCTTCAAACGAACCGGGGCGCCTCGCACCCGCCTCGTGGTTGTCATGAAATGGAACAGATATTTAAGGCTCTCTAGTGGTGGCGTCGCGGCCAGCGTGCCTTGCATGAATGGGTCTTGCCACTTGTACTCCCTGCCGACCAGCCGGGAGCGAACCTCCAAATTATCATCATCACCTTTGTTGACATCACACCAACGCACAGAAACCATGTTCTTGCCTTTCGCCTGTGCTGCTGGCACCTTGTCGTACACAGGGAAACCGCATAGAAAATCCAACTCGGCGACTCTCGCTTTCCGCACCAGCGGCGTTGGCAAGAGCTTCCCAGAGACATCGTCGTAAAACTTCGCAAGGTCTTCCTCTGGATACTCTGTGGGGTCGCGGCCTGTGACCCCCGGCTCGAGGGAGGACAACGACAACTTCCCGTCTTCCTGGAGTTCCCGCCGGAGGCCACGCAGCACCGCACTTACCAGCGCGGGCGTGCACCCCCCTGCCCCTGCAGCCTTGGAACCCGTTCTGTTCCAAAACTTGCACGTCGCAAGCTCCTCGGCGACACACCTGCTGTTGGTGAGCCAACCGGCCCCCTGCGCCACCAGCTCGTGCCCGCCTCCTTTGGTGGCGATGGCCTGCCCCATCCCACGCTCGTCAGTGCGCACCCAGAACACATCTGGCTGCTCTAACACCCCCTGCGCGCACGGCTCCTGCAGAGACGCCGCGCCGCCACGGTGCTCGTGTAGCACGTATCGAGCAGCGTCGATTTGCTTCCTGCACAGCGGGCAACACGCCCAGAGTTGCTGCCTGCTGCGTGCCCCGCGCGCGTCCCGCGCGCCTGCGCCAGCGTCGCCCCTGCGCTGCCGGCTCCAGGGAGGGCCGTCAATGCCCCCCACTAGCAGGCATGGCCGGATCTGCTCCTGCATGTCGTCGGCCTTCTGCTGTTGCCCTGGGACCTCCAAGCCCCACCCTGTGGTGAAGTCAAGCACGTAGCCCGGGTGAAGGCCGAACTTGCCCACCTGCGTGGTGAACCTGCTCTTGCAGAACACCTCGCCCGCAGCTGCCTCCCAGCTGCTGTCCGGAATCGGACCGCCCCTCGCGACCGAGCACACGGACTTGATAGACGGGCCAACTGCCGCGCCCATCTGCCGAAGATTCGTCTGGATACTACCAAGATCCACGTCGTCCTCGTCTAGACCAGGAACTGGCCTATCCGCGGCGCTGGGGCCCGCGTTATCAAGCGATTCTCCTTTGTCGCCGTCTCGAACCAACGCTGGCTCTGACCCGGCCAGCGCAGCCTCGACGCTGCCAGGCCTTAGCGGTGCAGCCGGCCCTGCTGTAGCCGAAGCTGTCACCCCAGAATCGGCTGCCGCTGCTGCCGGCTCCCCTCCTGCGCCTGGCGCAGACTGCCGCGGCGCTCCCCGCGACGGTCTACTAGCAGGCATATTGATGAGCCGCCTCGGCTGCCGCGAATCAATAACTCCCTGCTCCTCCCGTGGTGCTGTCCGCGGCGCTTCCCGCGAAGGTTCCCCCTGCCCCTGCCTATGCGCCGTCCGCGGGGCTTCCCGCGAAGGCTCCTCCGTTGTGCTGTCTGGCCCCGAAACCTCTCCAAGCTCCAGGGTTTCCCTGGCGCTGCTCGCGCCCCCGGGACGCCTGCTGCCTCCCTGTGCGCCTCCGCCTCCTCCAGACGGACGCCAAGCTCGGTATCTTGAGCCATGGCGTCTTCGATCCTTTTTCTACACTCTTGTGCGTGCGCCCTCGGCTTGTGACCAAAAGCTGCTGCTAGGCATCCTTGGCGCCCGTCTGTGCGCCCAAAACGGGCAAGTTCTACATCTCTTCGGATGCATACGCGCCTCGGGGCCCAAGGTTGGAGGGTGAAAGAGGGGGTCTGCAACCGGGGGTCTTCAATGGGGGCTGAGTGGCCCATGTATGCTCAATGTATCGCTCATGTATGTGAACGGGTACGATTGGCATCCAATGTTGGCGGTCATTGAGGGCCAGTCGTTCGTGCCCGCGCGTTGCCCGCGCGGGCACACGCGCCGTCCATCCATTATCGTTCATGCGTGCGGGGGTTCTTGCATATTGCGCGTGGGGCAGCGAAGTGGAGTGCAAGTGTGTCTTGATTGTGCGATTGATGATCGTGTGTGTTCCCCAACGATGACTTCTCGACCCCCAAGACAGATTTGGAATGGGGCCCACTTTCTCCCCAAAATGTGAATTCACATTTTCCTTTTTCCCAAAATGTGAATTCACATTTTCCTTTTTCCCAAAATGTGAATTCACATTCTGGCCCCTTTCATAAAGAATCCTACACACAATTCCAAAATGTGAATTCACATTTTCCTTTTTTTCCACAATGTGAATTCACATTTTCCTTTTTCCCAAAATGCGAATTCACATTTTGCTTTCCCCCACAATGTGAATTCACATTTTGCCCTGGCCTTCAAGATCCCCAACGCTGAGGCGTTTTGTTCCGCATGTCAGATTGGCTGGGCAGATTTCGACACTCACCTGACCGATTTCGTGTGTTCCAGCCTTTTCTTTTTGCGCCCTCAGCGCACGTTGCCTTCGTCGCCTTTCCCGAGCCCCCCGCCCCCTTGCTTCCTTTCCTTTCAAATATCGCGCATGGGTGCAAGCGGGGGGCTTCCATTAGTTCTCCCGCCGACCACAGCAATCGAGGATGCATCGCCCATTCATGGCCCATAAAGACATCATTGCCGGGACCCTGCGGCCGACCCCCACTTTCACCCTCCAACAAGGTGCCGCTGGTGGTGGTGGCAGGTGTGGTGGTAATTCCGATTCAGGCACGACTGGTTCCGTCGCCGCCATCACGGGTGCGCCCCCCGGCTCCTCCGTGTCGACACCCTCGGAGTGGCTCCACGGATACCCCCTGATGGCCTTCGCCACCTCCGGGTCTTTAGCCTGGACCGGCGGCAATCTCTTGACGCAGTTCACCTTCCGGACACCCTGCGGCGTCCCGATCAAGACCATGTTTGAGCGCTCTACCAGTCCAAGGTAGACTCCCGTCTCCCATCGGTCTTCGAATTTGCGCCTCTGCCGCTTCTCTGCTACTCTCAGAAACATCACTGCTTCTGCAATGGCTGGAAGTTTGCGACGGTACGGTCTGCCTTTCCTCAGCTCGCACGCGGTACGGCCATCTTTCAAAACCATTTGACCTCTGTTGATGACCTGTGAGGCGTACTCCACTGCCCAAACACGGACAGGATGAGCCAAAGGAAGTTTTACTCCATGGAACTCCTGGGCCGCATGAACCAGAGTCTGGGTTTTGGACTCTACCTCCCAGATGGCCCTCTCCACCGCGCCATTTTGTTGAGACTCCCCGGCCCCGCTCTCCTCCATCTTAACTGTGATGGCCTCCCCACATTAGGATCGAAGTTCTTTGACGGCTGCGGTCTTGAGCGCCTTGATGGCGTTTTCGCCGTCTGACTTGTAGATGAAGTGCTGCAGACCACTCTGTTCCAGGTCGTGCGCCGTGACTTTGACGGCCCACTCATCTACTCCTTTGCGCCTCACAACATGTGACGTCAACCACCTATCCTGGAAAAACTCATGTACAATTATAAGTAAACAACGATCACGCATCCTCTCCTCTTCCACCGACTCCCCCATGAAACAGTAATCACAAGAGACACCAGGTATTTTCAGACCGTCGCTCTCCCGCCTAAAATGACTGTCTGCCTTCCCACGACCAGCCACGCACGATCTACGCCAACTCCGATAAGGACAATGATCAACATTATGCCATGCAATCTCCTCCGCCGAAGGAAGACTTGGGGAGGGGGGAGCTCGAATGACCCCGCCTCCAGCGTTGTCCATGTGAGACTGGCGATGAGCGCCGCCATCCCCTCCTTGGCCCGCGGGGCTGCCCGCTGGTGCCCTCGGCCCTGCGGCCGGCGCAGGTGCGCTCGCGGGGCCGTCCGCCGAGCCACCTGGTGAAACTGACTGTGAAACATGAGGCCCCGCTGCTAGTGCTGCCGGAGGGGCCGCGGAGCTACCCGCGACCGTTGGAGCACCTGAGCTTGCCTCCTCCACGGGACTTACGGCCAGGCCAGCCCGTCTCAGTTTGACGGCAGGATGACTCTTGCGTCGAGCTCATACCTGCCCCCTCTACGATGCATCTTCAAGACTTCGCCCGACTCCCTGCGACGAGCCCACCGACGACCGTCGACGAAGGAAACATCGTGACCGTGATCTTCTAAACCACACAGTGCTAACAAAGGTTTGCGGACTGGGACGATGTGAACATTAGCATGCCTGCGAACACCACCAATGTCTAACTCGTACACCCTCTCCCCGAGGTTCGGCAAGGACGGCGCGACGGTGTCCCCAGGGCCGCAGTACTTCACGCCGCGGCGGGACTCTGGGGAGTCCTTGGTTGGGACTGCCGGGGCCAGCTCTGGGGGCCAGACGGTTATCTCCGCGCCGCTGTCGAGACCAATCGTAACCCGCGGGTCTGACCGCGAGTACGACGCAGCAGAAACCTCGCTAGCCTCGATTGCCGAGATCCCAAGACCCCCCACCTCCGAAGGCCCCGCCGCCCCGGATGACGACCCAGAAAGGCCCTGCACCTGCAGCGAAAGCGCCGCCAGCTGCTGTTCGAGATGGGAAATCTCTGCTCGAGTGCGTTTCTTGCTCGGCTCCCCGGTGCCTGTCCCAGTTGCTCCTGCGGCGTCCGCGCGCTTCTTGTGGCAGTCTGCGGCCTCGTGGCCTGGTTTGCCGCAGTAGTCGCAGTTTCCCGAAAACTTCCCAGCAAAACGCTTGGCTGCCGCCTTCGGTTTTGCCATCCCAGCTGGTTTCGCCTTGGCCTTGGCTGCCGAGCTGCTCCGGCACTCGCTGGCCCTGTGGCCGGTTTTGCCGCAAGCCCAACAGTCGCCCGAAAACTTGATGGTCAGCTGCAACTTACCGTCGCCGCCCTTCCCGCCAGCCTGTCCTCGTCCGCCCCCCTTCGGGCCCCCTTTAGCAAGAGCGCGCAGACCGCCCGCAGACCGCCGAGCCGGTTCGCGCCGACGATTTCCCGCAACTCTTGCTTGATCTGCTCGTGCGTCTCGATCCGATTGCAGTTCAGAACGATATGTTTCGACAGATCCCGCTGGTCTGCGTCTCCGTTGGCTAACGCACGGAGAATCACACCAGCCTTCGTTTCGTCGTCTACGGTCTTCCCGGACCCGTTTTCGTACTCCTTGACTAAGTCTTCAAACTTGTCTAAGACTACCCAGACGTCAGCGTCCTCGGCGGCGTAGCCGAGAACGGCCTGGCACTGCACCATCCGCCGGCTCTTGAACTGCTTCGGCTCGTAGTCCTGCGCCAGGAGCCTCCACGGCTTCAGCCCTTCCCCCTCGTTCACCTTCTTGACCTTCAGCAGCGCGTTGCCCTCCACCATCAGTGATGATGTAGCACAGCTGCTCGTCCAGGGCGTCGTCGCCCCGGGCTAAGTCTCCGCGCTCTATGGACTGCTGCAAGTCCTCAGCGCGCCGGAGCAGGGACTGCATCCTCGGCGAGATGGCCCCCACGTACGCGCGGAACACGAGGCTGAACAGAGCCCAGTCGGACTCTTTTCCGCTGAACATCCTGGGTTTGTTCAGGACCCGGGTGTCCACGGTCCCGGCTGCCAGCCTCCGCGCCTCGTCGTCTGGCTCCCTCCTCTCGGTCTGCGCCGCGCTGCTTGCGCCTGCCCGAGAGGCTTCTGCTGCGGCGAGGTCCGCCCGCAGCTGTTGGTTCTCTGCGCTCACTGCTTGGAGCTGAGCCTCCATGGCTGTGAGCCTCGCCAGCACCTCCTCCATCGCCATTGTCGTAAGCGGTGGACCAGCCGTGCGTCAAGTAGTGCTCGTAAGCGTCGTCGTTCCCAGCGGCGACCTTCAGCACGCGAAAGAGAGCGCTGGCTCGCACCCTTGGGTCGTTGTTGCGCTCGCAGTGCTCTACGGCCTCCCTGCGGAGGTTCTTCGGCACCTGGTCAAGGAGCTCCCTCACCCACTTGTGGTGGAAGGTCTTTTCCTCCTCCGTGAGCTCTTCGCCGCTGTCCACCTTTCTGAGCACAGAGCCTTTCAATGCTCTTCTCTGGAGGGCCTCCTGCGTGCGACGCTCTCCCCTAGGGCGCTGGCCGCGGCTCCTCTTCTTGGCCACGTAGCTGGCCGCCCCTGGCCGCACCACGGCCTGCGAGGGGAACTGTTCCAAGATCCGCCTCTGCGCCGCGAGGTTCCTCGAAGCCTGTCCGAAGCCCGGGCCTAAAGCCGAGAACTCCTTGGGCTCCTCCCGCGGCGCTGGCGGCCGAGGCCGCCCCGCAAGGGGTACAGGCGGCGGCGGCGGCGGCGGTGGTGGCAACCTCGGCCGCGGGGCTGACCGCGACCAAGGTGGCGGAGTAGGCGCCCGCTGCTGGCGCCAAGGTGGCGTCTGCGGGTCTGACCGCGAACTCGTTGCCGTGGATCGCAGAGCTGAGCTCTCAGAGCTCCGCTGTCATGATGAAGAAAAATCTCTTTTCCTCGAAGCTGAAACGGCTATTGCGCAAAGCAAAGTGAGAGTAAGAGAAAGAAGATAGAATACAGAAGAGTAGAGAGCATGATGGGGAGTAACTTCAACACCACGGCCGCGGACATACATACATATATATATACACATACCTATATACATACATACATACATACATACATACATGCATGCATACATACATACATACATGCATACATACATACAGACAGACATACATACATACATACAAACTTACATAGATACATACATACATACATACGTACACACGTGCATACATACATACATACATACATACATACATACATACATACATACATACATACACACACACATACATACATACATACATACATACATACATACATACATACATACATACATACATACATACATACCTACATCTATACATGCAAATGTGTACACGTAGGTTTGCCCAAGAATGCATTATACATATGTATGCGCAAGCATCTACAAATAGAGATATATAGCAGGCCCCAGGATTTGACGAGTTCACTGCTCCACTTAAGTAGTGGACCACAGATGGTTTGAAAGGGAAGTGAAGAAGTGCCCATGACGCTGAACGCATTATGGGCAGTGAGAAGTCCATGCATGTCAATCCGCATTCCAGAAGGCTTTGGGGGAAGATGGCTGCGTAGGGGGGCGGAGGCCTGATGAATAGGGTTCCCAGAAGGCCTTCTGGGAACATGGGTTTGGGGGGCGTCATGGGGCCTGCTGGGGCGTGCTGTCGTCGCCGTCGTAATGTCGTCGTGCTCTCTTGGGGCGCGCCGTCGTCGTCGTCGTCGTCGTCCTCGCCTTCGTCGTTTCGTCGTCTTCGTCGTCGTGGTCGTCGGTTCAAGAGGGCACTTGGGGAAACTTTGAGCGAAACGATCCGCGGAGGGCCGCGAGAAGGCGATCAGTCATGTTCCCAGTCAACTTCCCAAACAGCTCTCCGTTAGCGCGATGGTACTTCGGAGCCTTCGGAGACTCTCGGGCCCATGATGAACGATGTCCCCAGAAGGCTGTCTGGGGACATGATTTGTTGGGGTGTGTTGAGGGGCCTCTTGGGCGTTCCCTGGGGGGCCCCTGGGGGCCTTTGGGGGCTTCCTGGGGGTCTCTTGGGGGCCTCACGGGGCTTCATGGGAACCTCTTGGTGGCCTCCGGGGGCCTACTGGGGCATCTAGGGCCAGAGACCTCGAGATATCGATTCGCGGTCCCCCTCTGGGCCTTTTCTTGGGGCGCTCTTGGGGCACACTTGGGTTGTCTGGGGGGCCACCTGGGCCGTCCTGGGGCCCTCTTCGGGGCCTCGTGGGCCGTCCTGGAACGATCTGAAGGGCCTCCGAAGCCGCGAGGGAGCGCTGGGAAGCGGGAAAAGCGAGAACGTCCAAATCCTTCAAAGACCATCGGAAAACGAATGAATTTTGCCTCCCAGGGCCCTCTTGGGGAGTCTCTTGAGTCCTTCCTGAGGCTCGTTGGAGTCCTCGTCGGCCGTCTTGAAGGCATCTTGGGCGTCTTCGGAGCCTCTTGGAACCTTCTTGGGCCCTCTTGGGACCACGTTAGTCTGTCGTGGCCTGTTTCGGGGCAGGCCCGGGCCGTCTCGGGAATTCTGGGACCCCCAAAACCCCACGGGGGCGCCCACGGGGTGTACAGGCAGCGGCCCGCCCCCCCCCCCCGCCTACTCCGATGTGTGTGTGTGTACATACATACATACATACATACATACATACATACATACATACATACATACATACATACATACATACATACATACATACACACATTACATACATACATATATACATACATACATACATGCATACATGCATGCATGCATGCATGCATGCATGCATGCATACATGCATGCTTACATACATACATACATACATACATACATACATACATACATACATACATACATACATACATGCATGCGTGCGTGCATGCATGCATGCATGCATGCATGCATGTTTACGTACTTACTTACTTACATACATACTTACATACATACATGCATGCATGCATGCATGCATGCATACATACATCCATCCATCCATCCATCCATCCATCCATCCATACATACATACATACATACACACATACATACATCCACACATCCACACATACACACATATACACATACACACATACACACACATACACATACACACATTCACACATGCACACGTACATACATACATACATACATACATACATACATACGTACATACATACACACATACATACATACATACGTATATCTAGATTCACACATATTACACATATACATAAATAATACATAAAACAAGTATGTACGTACATCAATATACTCACACGCCGTGAATGCAAATGTGTACATACATAATTGTATATACACTAGAACCTTCGCGCGCGCGCTTCGCGCGCGCTCTTGTTCCAGTTGTGGGCACGGCCTGGGCGCTGAGGGGGGAGATTCTTGCCACGAAGGCGGCGGGGTCTTCTCCCACCCCATGTTCCCAGGGCGCGCTTCTGGGACGTGGGGGGGCCTCTAATCATTATGATGCGCTCCTGCGCCCTATTCGCTCGCACCCTCGACCCTGGACCCCCGCCCTGCGCGATCGTCGTCGTCGATGCCGACAGCGCATGATCCCTTTCCCATGTTCCGGAAAGCCTTGTCCGGAACATGGGGGCGAACAAAGGCCTCGCGCGGGTGGGGCGGGGCCTCCTCGGCTTGTGTTGGCCTGGAGGCTCCATGGGGGCTCTTGGGGTCTCTTGGGGGTCTCTGGGGGCCTGTATTTGTCGTCTCTTGGAGTCTTTTGGAGGCCTCTTGGGGTCTCTTCGGATCTCCTTGGGGACTCTTGAGGGCCTCTGGGGACCTCTTCGGGCCCTCTTGGAGCCTCCTGGGGCCCTCTCGGGGCGGAAAAGCTGATTTTAAAAAATTTCGTCGTCCTCAGGGCTCCTCTCGGGGCAGCCTTGGAATCCTCTTGGGTTGTTTCGGGTGTCTCCTGGGCCGCCCGGAGAGCGTCTGTAGGGCCTCTTGGGCCGTCGTGGGGTGTCCTGGCGGGCCTCTTGGGCCGTCTTGGAGCGTCGGGAAGGCGAAAGGGCGAGAAGGCCGAAAAACATCTAAAAACACAATGGAACATGAACACTCCTCGGGGTCATCTGGGGAGACCTCTTGGGGACTTCTTGGAGCGTCTTGGCAGCCGCCTGGGCAGTCTTGGGCTCATCTTGGTCGTTTCGGGGGCCTTTGGGAATGTCTTGGGGGCCTGTGGGAGCACTCCGGACTCGTCCTGGGGCTCTCTAGGCAAGTTCGCGGCACGGCAGGGACTCCCCGGGGGACCTGAGGCCACCATGGCAACCGAGGGCAGCTGGGCGAGGGCCCGCGCCCCCGGTACCCCGATGTGTGTGTGTGCATATATGTATATATACATGTGTACATGAATGTATATATATATATATATATATATATATAAATGTGTGTACGCGCCTATGTGTCTACACATGTATGGCGTGCATGCACATGCGCGCGTATGACATATATACACAGATTCGCGCGCGTATGTGCACGCGCGCGCATGCCGCCTGCGTGCGAAACTCGAAAGACCAAGGTGCATGGTGCGAAGCGCCAATGCAGTCTGGTATTTCGGCGTGCTGTGTATATACATATATGCACATATACATAAACATATGAGTGTGTGCATGTATGTGTATGTATATATGTGTGTCTGTATATATGTGTGTACGTGTGTATGTATGTGTGTATGTACGTATGTATGTGTATGGGTATATGTACATGTATATGTATATGTACATGTACATGTATATGTGAATGTATATGTAAACGTATATGTAGCTGTATGTGTAAATGTATGTACATGCTTGTATATGTATGCACATGTCGGTATGTGTATGCATATGTATGTGTATGTATGTATGTATATGTATGTATGTGTATGTATGTGTGTGTACGTATGTGTGCCTGCATGTCTGTACGTATGCATGTATGTGTCTGTGTGAGTGCGTGCGATTGCGTGCGTGTGTGTGTGTGTGTGTGCGTGTCTGTGTGTGTGATGTGTTGTGTGTTGTGTGTTATGTGTGTTGTGTCTTGTGTTGTGCGTGCTGTGTGTTACGTGCTGAGTGTTGTGTGTTGTGTGTGCTGTGTGTTGTGTACTGTGTGTTGTGTGGGTGGTGTGGTGTGTGTGTTGTGTGTGTGCGTGTGCGTGTGTGTGTCTGTGTGTGATGTGCTGTGTGTTGTGTGTTGTGTGTAGTGTGTTGTGCCTTGTGTTGTGCGTACTCTGTGGTATGTGTTGAGTGCTGTGCGTTGTGTGTTGTGTGTTGTGTGCTGTGTGTTGTGTGGGTGGTGTGTGGTGTGTATTGAGTGCCGTGTGTAGTGTGGATGGTGTGCGGTGTGTGTTGTGTGTTGTGTGGTGTGCGCTGTGCGTTGCGTGTGCTGTGTATGTAAGTGTATATGTATGTGTGTATGTGTGTATGTTTAATATGCTTGTATGTGTATTGGTATGTGTATGTGTATGTGCACGTGTGTTACGTGTATTTTGTGTATTGTGTGTACTGAGTGTGCTGTGTGTTGTGTCTTGTGTGTGGTGTGTGGTACGTTGTGTGAGGTGTCTTGTGTGTGTGTTGTGTGTTGTGTGTTGTGTGTTGTGTGTTGCATGTTGTGTGTTGTGTCTTGCGGGTGTTGTGTGTCATGTGTGTTGAATGTGTTGTGTGCTGTGTTGTGCACTCTGTTTGTTGTGTATATGGGTGTGGATGTGGATGTGAATGTGGATGTGTATGTGTTTTTGTTTGCGTGTACGTGTATGTGTATGTGAACGTGTATGTGTGTATGTGTATGAGCATGTATGTGACTGTGTATACGTTTGTACGTTTATGTGTGATGTGTGTGTGTGTAGCATGCGTGTATTATGTGTAATACGTGTGTCGTATATGTGGGGTATGCGTGTGCCCGGAAACGGCCCAAGAGGCCCCCAAGACGGCCCGAGAGGCCCCCAAGACGGCTCCATGAGGCCCCGGCGGGGGACGCCCCCTAGAGGCCCCTAGGACGCCCCGAGACGCCCCAAGAGGCCCCCGTGAGGCCGCCAAGAGCCCTCAAGAGGCCCCAGGAAACCCTGAGAGGCCCCCAAGAGTCTCCCAAGAGGCCCCCAAATGGCCCCCAAACTACCCCCAAGAGGCCCCCGAGGGCGCTCCGAAGAGACCCCGAGCAGCATCTCTGACCCACAACCCAGGCAGGCTGGCGGGATTGGCCTGACGTCATGGTATCTACATATCTGTATATATATATATATATGCACACACTGGAACCATCGCGCGCGCGCTCTTCGCGCGCGCTTCGAACTTTCGGGGACCTCTATTTTGATACCCAGAACCACGAAGACGGCCCAAGTGGCTTCCAAGACTTCCTACGGTCCACCCACGGCGGCCTAAGACATGCCCAAGAAGCACTTCGGGGGCCCTTCGCTTCGCCGCGGCTGGACGCAGCCGGAGGAAGAGGAAGGAACAGGGTAGGTGAAGGGGTTCCCCGGGGGAGAAGGAGGAGGAGGAGGAGGAGGAGGCTGAGGAGGAGAAGGAGGAGGAAGAGGAAGAGGAGGAACAGGAGGAGGGGAAGGGACGAAGGACAAAGGACAAAAACGGTTGGGAACAATTCAGGACGAGGAAGAGGAGGAGGAGGAGACGGAGGAGGAAGAAATGTGTTACTTCCTTGTTTTGCAAGCGCAGCCAGGCTGCCAGGCGAACTTTGCAAAAGACACAATGTTGGAATTGCACTTTTTGCCCAACCATCCTGTGGTGTTGGGTCTTCGTTTTGAGTAGACAGCGCCCCGCGTCTCCTCTCCTCTCCTTCTTCCTTCTCCCCCTCCTCTTTCCTCCCATCCCTGCCTCTGCCCTCCGCATGTATGTGTTTCGGCGCACCCAGTGCAACGCTTCGTGGCTCCGTAGGGAGCTCCACCGAAGGCCCCAGCGGCAGGGTCCACGTGGCGACGTCGCCCCCTCAGAAGGAAGGCGCCGGCCCTACAACTGTAAATAATGCCCGCGCCTGTCAAGGAGGGTGCTTCAAAGAAGCCCTCCTCCCTTCCCCCCCCCCTCTGAGGGGCAACGATAGGGGGGGACTGGCATGAGGGGGGATGCATCGACCTGGAATCGGCGATACATCGCCGATAGATCGGCGATAGGCCTCCGATAGTGATTCCGCACCTTGCTGGGCAGGTTGGGGCTATCGGGCCCCTATCGACGATCAATGGGCGATAGGGGGTCGATGCATCCCCCCCTATGCCTATCCCCCCTATCGTTGCCCCTGACCCTCTACGCGTGGCTGACCGCAATTCCTCTCTGGGGCAGGCCGCAGACCCCGGGCGCGCCGCCTTGGAGAGCAGGCGCAGGTCTCCCACCGCCACCTGCGCGGAGTAGTAGCAGTCCCGCGCCTCTCGCCGCGGGCACAGGACGCGCGGCTGGGCGCCTCCGCCGCTGGACGCCGCATCTCCTCCTCCTCCTCCTCTCCTCCTCTCCTCCTCCTTCCTCCTCCTCCCTCCCTCCTCCCCCTCCTCCTCCTCCTCCTCCTACTCCTCCTCCGCCTCCTCCTCCTCCTCCTCAACCTCTTCCTCCTCCTCCTCCTCGTCCTCCCTCCTCCTCCTCCTCTCCTCCTCCTCCTCCTCCCCCTCCTCCTCCTCTTCCTCCTCCGTCTCCTCCTCCTCCTCCTCCTCCTCCTCCTCCTCCTTTTGTCGCCATTCTCCTCCTCCTCCTCCTCCTCCTCATTCCTCCTGATGGCTCTTCTTGCTGGCGGAGACTCGGCAGAGAGCACAAGACAAGATTTTGTTCCTGAGTCCACCAATGAAAAGTGTGTGCACACCTGGGGGCATGAAGAGAACCGAGAGTTATTCGCACGGCAGGCGATTTCTTGATAGGTCTGCCAGTGAAAAGCAGGGTGGGACCTGCCCTTCTGGCGGACTGACCAGCCGCGGCGTCGAGGACATCCGATTGCGAAATTCTCTCGGCTGGTAATGGCGATGTGTTCACTAGAACCCACAGCCAACAAACATTCTGTGGTTTGGATCAGTGCGCGATGAGGCGTAGCCGGGGCGGCCTGGCTCCGTTCTCCTCCTCCTCCTCCTCCCCCTCCTCCGCCTGCTGCATTGGTTGTCCTTATAGAAAACTCCTGCCGGTCGCACACCGAGGCCAGTCGAAAGAGCGGGCCGGGCGTTTCACCTGAGATTTCCTCACCATGCACGACCCTGATGCTAAAGCATTGGCAACAAAAGTTTCACAGATGGAGGGCAGGTGGTTTTCAAAACGTGGCTCTCGCCCGAGCGCAGCGCACATTTGCTTTAAACATTTGCAAGAAGTTCACGAATTGAGGGCGGGTCGTTTTCAAAATGTGGCTCCCGCCTTAGCGCCGCGCACAGTCGTTGTCAAAAAAATTGCAAGAAGTTCGTGGATTGAGGGCGGGTTCTTTTCAAAATGTGGCTCTGGCCGTAGCGCCGCACACATTCGTTCTCAATCTTTGGAAGAGCTTCACCACGGATTGAGGGTGGTTCGCTTCTTCAATGTGGCTCTCGCCGTAACGCCGCGCACATTCGTTCAGAACATTGCAAGTTACGGATTGAGGGCGGGTTGTTTTCAACATGTGGTTCTCGCTCTAGCGCCGCGCACATTCGTTTTCAAAACTCCAAGCGTTTCACGGATTGAGGGCGCTTCCTTTCCAAAATGTGGCTCTCGCCTCAGCGCCGCGCGCATTCGTTTTTAAAACAGCTGCAAGAGTTTCGCGGATTGAGAGGGGTCGTGTAAAAAAAAGGCTCTAGCCTTAGCGCCGCGCAGCCGCTTGAAGAACTACAAGAATTTCACGGATTGAGGGCGCTTCCTTTTCCAAATATGGCTCTCGCCCTAGCGACGCGTACATTCGTTTCAAGAATTTGCAAGAGCTTCACTGATTCCCATGGCCAACGTACCAGGAATGGTGATTTGGAACATTTTCAGAGTGTCAGGACGGAACAGTTACGTCGATTCGCGGTGCTGTATTCCCAGGAACGGTGCTCTGACACGACTCAGGATCGCCAAGACGTAACAGTCAGGCTAACTCGTGGCGTTGAAGTCCTGGGAATGCTGATCTGGCACGCTTCAAGATGTTCACACGGTCGTTCCCCAACGGGGCAAGGTCCTCAGTGGAAATGACCCCTTATAAGGACCTGTGAAGAGGGATATTGGAGGGAGAGTGTGTTTCAACATCGTTGCGCGTCTTGGGTCAACACTGGTCCTCCTCCTCCTCCTCATCATCATCATAATCAGCAGCATCAGCAGCAGCATCAGCATCAGAAGCAGCAGCATCAGCATCAGCATCAGCAGCAGCGAGACCACAAAGCTCTATTCAAAACGAGAACCCATCACAGGAGGGTTGAGAACAAACGTGCGCTTCCAGACGCCGGTGTTCTGTGCATATGCACCGCGCCTCAAGCTTCTATAGGGAGGGAGTCCGAAAACGGGAGACGATGAGACCGTCATTTGCTGTATTGTGCCGGGGCCCAAAACAAAAATGTCGATCCAACCTTCTCTGGTGCCCAGCGCCCGCTCCTGGCAGTGGAGCGGCGCAATCAGGTGGTACCTTCCCTTCCCTTCCCTTCCTGGCTCCTGCCCGCGTGCTGGCAGGTCCGACCTGCCAAGTGGGCCCTCTCCAACCGCCGATCTATGAATACCAGAAAGAAAATCAAAACAGAAAAATTGACCTCCAAACTTTCTGCTGTTGGTCAGAGCTGACAGGTCGGAGGGCCATAACTGCTTTAGCTTGGGCATGCCTCAAGGGGCGGCGACGTGGTCGCCGAAAGCTCACCCAGAGCGCTGGAAAAACGAGCTATCCCAATCGCAGGCTTGAAATTAACATTTGTTCGCATTGCGGATCTGGGCATGTAACAGCCTCCCAGATGGGGTCCGAGTAGATGGGGTCGGAGGATCGCGCCGCATCTCCGATCTATCAGCGATGCATCGGCGATGCATCGCCGATGCGTCCATGACGTCGGCGACGCATCCGCGACGCCTGCGCGGAGAAAATCTGACTCAACATCGAAGCGCATCGGCGAAGCATCGGCGATGTGGCGCGACCCTCCGGCTTCATCTACTCGAACCCATTTTGGATGTCTAGAATGTCTAGAATATTATTGGAGGTCGGCACTGTTTCCTTGGATCTGCGCTCCGGCGCCGCCCTTGGCGCGCTCCGCGCGCCAGTGAGAGGCTTCCGACGCCGATCCAAGACATTCGCGCGGACCTTCGAAAATCCATGCTGATACCGCTGCTTTCCACACTAATTGTGGATATGGACAGACCTCTTGCCCGCACACCTTTTCTTCTTCGTGCATCGGCCGCCGCCGCAGCCGCGGCCTGCCGGTTGCACATCACGCCGGGCGGCGCCGCGGGCGGTCGGCAACCGTCGCGGCGCGCCTGCGGCGCGGGCTGCGCCGTGTCACCGGGGGGGAGCTCCTGATCGCCCTTCCTCTCCACTTCTCTTGCTGCACAATCTCTCCTCCTGGTTCCTGGTCCCTGGCGGCTTGAGATCCCATCGGGTGCAGCCTCCCCTCCCCGGGCCGGTCGGCCCTGGAGGGTTGGCCAAGTGACCCCTGGAGCACCGCTCCAATGGTCACCAGCGGTATCGGTAAACGGGGAATGGGGACACGGACAGAGAAACGCAGAAAGAAAGAGGAGGAGGAAGAGGAGGAGAAGGAGGAAGAGGCCTCAGAATAACAAGGAAGAGGTCCCTCCTCCTCCTCCTCCTCCTCCTCCTCCTCCCCCTTGTCCTCGTCATCTTCCTCCTCCTCTTCCTCCTCCTCCTCTTTCCCCTCCTCCTTCTCCTCCTCCTCTTCCTCCTCCCCCTCCTCCTCGTCCTCTTCCTCCTCTTTCTCAAACGTACATACGCAGCTCCTCTTTCCTGCGCATACCACCACGGGGTCCTTTTGGAGGTTCCAGGTCCGTCCTGACACCCGTCGGCGGATAGAGAAAACGCCAGCGCAATGGGACGAGATGGGTGGGAGGGGTAGGATGTCAGAAAATGCACGAGCGCACCTAGCTTGACACAAATCCCATTAGCCCTTGAGGGCGTGAATGGTTTGGGGCGTTTACTATTCCGACCCGCCTTCTTCCCTCTCGGGGGGAGGTTACCCCTCTCCCTACCTTCTCCCCTGGACCTGGACGGGGCGCCCCGCGACCCAGTGGAACGTCAAAGAACCCTCGGCGAGAAGGCAAAAAGCATGGGTTTACTTCTTGGTTACAGGTCCATCTCGGACGCCTGATGGCGGGGACCCGAATTGAGCCCCCACCCCCTCTTTGATCGATCTCCTCCAAGATGGCCCCCCCAGCATGGCCTGACCCGCTGGAGGGCCCAAAAAGAGGCGCACGGGAGGCCCCAAGAGGTCCCCAAGAGGCCCCCAAGAGGCCCCCAAGAGGCCCCGAGAGGCTCCCCCGAGGCACCCCAAGACGCTCCGAGAAGCCCCCAGGACCGCCAAGAGGCTCCCAGGACGCCCCAAGAGGACTCCAAGAAGCTGTCCACAGACACCCCAAGAGACTCCAATAGGCATCCAAGAGACCTCTGGGCATTCTGCTCGCCCTCCTCCTCTTCCTCCTCCTCCTCCTCCTCCTCCTCCTCCTCCTCCTCCGCATCCCCCTCCTCCTCGTCATCTTCCTCCTCCTCTTCCTCGCTCTCCTCCTCCTCCTCCTCCAAATCATCATCATCATCCTCCTCCTCGACCTCCTCCTCCTCCTCATCATCATCATCATCCGCCTACGCCTCCTCCTATTCCTCCTCTGCCTGATCCCCCTCCTCCTCCTCCTCCTCCTCCTCCTCCTCCTCCTCCTCCTCCCTCCTCCCTCGTCCCCCTCCCCCTCCCCCTCCTCCTCCTCCTCCTCCGAGTCCTTCTTCATCCTCCCCCTCTCGGGGTGTAATGGCTTCCCCAGGCAGCTATTCCAATGCATGCTCCTCCACATCCTTGATCAGGACAACTTGCCTGGGAGTCGTCCCTCGATGGGCTGGTGGAGTCACTTTTTGGTCCGCGGGCGCGCGAAGACGAGTCGAACGCCGAGCGTGCTAGGGCGAGCCGCGCCCGCAAAGCGTCGTGCCCGCAAAGCGTCGCAAAGCGTCGCCGGGCCCGCTCAGGGCTGTTGGGGTTACGCGAAGCATCTTGCATACTGCTCCCGCCTCCCCCATGACACTGTCCCGGGGTTCGGGTGCAGTCTCTCCACGTCGGCACAGGGTGACGGAGCAGTTTTGGGCAAGCGTCCCAAGGAGTCGGTCTGCAATGGTGTCGTCGTCGAAGGATGGATGCTTGCTGCTCTCGTTGTGGGTGGGTGTGGATAAACTTGGGCTAAGCGCAATCAAAATTTAAGATATGCGTGGTCAAAACCGGAAGTATGTAGCGTATTAGCAGAGCTGCCAGCATATGTGTGCGCAGTTCCGCTACCAAATGGGAAAGAAAAGCGGCATGGCATTGATTGGATTCGCGGATGGTAATGTGGCAGCACTTGTCCGCCGCACCTCCTCTGTAAAGTGGTCAAGCTACACGAGAGCAACTCCGGCTGCGCACACCTGCTTAGCCACAGCGGTTGGGTGCAACGCTGCTGTGAGGTAGCTTCCAAATCCACGTTCCGATTGACTCACACACACACACTTGAAATATCAATTGATGGCCCTGATGTGTTAGAACCGAGAATTACGTGGGAGAAGCAGGAGCCTGACTGGACGTTGTCACAGGAGGGACGAGAGTAGCGACCATTCCACAAACACGGCTTGCGCGAATGGGGTCTTGCTGCGTTCCAGAGCAATTCGCCTGCTCTCCGAACTGGCATTTCGAGCTCTTTCCCCCGACGGTCCCTAGACCGCCAGCGGGCCCAAGCAAGGCCCCCAGCAAGCCCCCAAGAGGCCCCCAAAAGCCTCTGAAGGGCCACTAAGAGGCCCACGACCCGGTCACGCTGACGTGACAGGCCAAAAGCCAATAGAGAGTGGATGGATGGTGACGCCCGCATTGCCAAGGATCCGATGTGGGATGCGTCGCTTGCACCATACGTACACAGGCTCCACCGCACATCGAGAGTGCAAGAACCCACTGTCTGGGGTAGACCCTGGTAAACACATGTTAGGGCAACTGTCGAAGCGGCGGGGGAGGAGGGTGGCGAAGCGACGGAGAAAG
>CAUYUJ010009891.1:249641-332141 GCA_963575745.1 Prorocentrum cordatum
CCTGCTCTTTACACACAAAACACAACGGCGTCGGGCGCAAATTAATCGAATGGAGGCGCTCAGGAGTCCAGACCCCCGCAGCCCACAAGGACCGCAGCGCCCCACGACGGCCCCCATCACGGAGAGCAAGCACTGATTTCCGAAGCGCACGACGCCAAACAGTGTGCCCCTGGTTGTCGGGGAAATGGGCCAGGACCCTCGCAACCTGCCATCTTCGAATTCCCTGCTCCAGAAAAATGCGCACGTCCTGAGGACATACACGGAGCAGGTCGATGGGCCAGCCCTCGTCGCTCACTAAGGTGGTGGGTCCTGACATTGACCACCCTATCCGAAGGAGCGTATACCATACCGAAGAAATCGGACCCCTGGCAAACTTCCACGCTGGATTGTGCTGAATTCTGTCTTTGATCGCGAGCCAAGCTCGAGCAAGACGTGAAGGAACGACCCTGGCTTCCCAGACACAAGTAGCAAACCTCACAACAAGCGGAACCGAAGCATCGAACACAGGGTCGAACCTATCGTCCTTTTGCGTGCATAGATAGGTAGTGAGGCAGGACTTGGGCTTAACTCCTACCATCCCTCCCGCAAACGTACGCAGCTCGCGGAGAGAAACATCGGACACACCGCTAACGCCACCTCCGTGGCTGGCTGCTGGGAGGAGCCCCGTTCGCCAAAGGGCCTTGACGGCCTCAGGTTGAGCCTGACGGAGCCCCCAGACTTTACGCCTCTTGGACTGCAAGACTCGAAGTCGGGCCTTCTCTTGGACCCGCAGAACCTTGACTCCGTGCATCTCGTGCCCTAGATTACGCATGCCGTGCTTGCTGCGAAAACCTAGCTGCGAAATGTGCCGTGCGAATGTGTCACGGGCGGCACAAGTGTTGGCCACAAACCCACTCTTATTCGCCTGCACACGCAATCCGAGGGGGGCAATATCATGGCAGAAAGACTGAACCGCCTGCGCAAGCACATGTGAGCTCTCTCCTGGATATTTGCCTTGGCGGCGTTTGCCCACCCAGTTAAAACTCACGTCATCCATAAGGTCCCTGGGTTCCACAGATGGGAATCGCTCCACCGACAGGTTCAAACTTCTATATAGAAGCACCGTGAGCAGAGTGGTGGCTAGAGAACACCCAGCTAAGATCCCTTGGGCCGTGGAAACCGAGTACGACAAACTACCGAAGGCTCTAAGGGCTCTAGGCTGGGTGTAGTTCTGGATGGCCATCCAGGCCAGACGGAGCGGGAACCCTGTGGCCTTGGCCTCCCTCAAGAGGGCCTGGAGGTCTACACATTCATAACATTTCACCATGTCTATGAAAACAGTAACACAATCCTCTCGCAATTCGTGCGCAATCTCCGAAGCTAAATTTAAAGAGAAGGCGCTGTCACTGGACGATCGCCCTGGACCTGTCCCCCACACCGTGGGATGCGCGTGGTCACGCTCCCAGGCGACCGCTGTTGGACGGCGAACACGTCCCCAAATCCGAGTGAGGGTGTGCATTAGGGCGATCAGCCTGCAGCCGCCTGTGGACTTCGGAATACGCACAAGCTGAGTAAGTATGCGAGACGACGGCCAAATCAGAAGCTTTTCACATCGCATGAACAAGCGCGCCAGCGACTCCAGGCCGGCGTCCGAAACGAACCAGAACGCGCGGGGCGCGAACTCGAAGTGCCCGATGCCCGTGGTCCAGGGGAACTGCAGGATCGCACGCTTGATATCGTCCAGGGATATATGTGGTAGGTCGTCCCACTGCTCAGATGCGTGAGGTACTGGCTCAGGAAGATCATGCATGTGCCATATGGCGTCCCACTCTCGCATAGCTCTGTCCGCCATCTTGAATGGCTGCGCCTCCGAGCCAGGGAGCAGGCAGGCAGCACAAACTTCCTGAAGAGCACGGCCTCGAGTGTGACGGTGTGCGAAACGACCTCCACCTTTGAACGACGAAGCCGCCCACTCTCGCCAACACGCCAAGGCTGTGTCATTCTGGCGCTTCTGGCACTCGTCCGCTCGACCGATGATGCTCTCAATCATGTCATTCGTACGACCACTGGTGACGAAACCGATGTCCATGTCGAAGAAGTTCCGAGCATCATCATCCAAGGCGTCGCGTAAAGGATCGTTGCGAATCCTTGTCATGAACTTGGTGATGTCCACTAGCATACGAGCAAACTTGTCGAAAGCCTTGCTGGACATCGTACCCGCCCGCTCCTGATGGCATAGCAGCACAGCCTGATTGACAAGGCTCTCTTTGTAGCGGCGTAAATGGCGGGCCCATCGGCCTGCTGCTCTCCAAGCTCTGTCTCGTGTTGTCTGCTCACCTCTGCGCCTAGGCGGCTCCCACCGCAACTTAGCATACTGCATTTGGGTGTCTCCGCCTCTGCCTCGGTAAGCCTCAGTGTGAGATCCGACAATATCATATCTGGCAAGCAACTCAATCTCCAACTGTGCCAAGACTGCGTCCCATGCTGCACTCAATGTGGGATTATCAATCGCTTGATCAATAATACGATTGACCTGGCACCAGTTCAAAGGGTATCTAGAGCACCCAGGCTTCGGCTGTCTCGAAGGGCGCTTCGGGCTGACCAACGTACGAGTCTTCAAAACAACATCCTTCCCCATGATAGGTAATACAACTGGCAGGTGTGGGAATGTGTCTCCATTTTCCTGCACATACGGGCGGCACGTTCTGGGGAGCAGATTGGTGGTCATCAGGAAATAGTCTATCGTCCTGCCTGGCAACGACTGCCTGCACGTCGAAACTGATGGGCGCGTCAACACACCTCCCAATCCATACAACCATTCCATGTCTCCGAACTCGGCCTGCTCCAGGTTGAAGTCTCCCGCGACGATCCAATCAAGACCCATCGCGTTGACAACTTCAATGTATTCACAGATCTCTGCCAAGATGCGAACGTTATTATCAGAGAGGCCTTCATTCACATAAAGATATGTTGAAATCACAATGAATCCCCCAGGCACCCCCCAATGGACGTGGGCTGCCAGCGCTCTCCCATTCGCCATGTGGGGCGTCGAGCGCCCTGGGGGGGCCGTGACCAGCACGTCTCCCTTCGCCAGGATGGCCAGGCCCGCCTGAGTGCCCTCCTGGTTGCCCGTCTTGGTGGCCGAGCTCCAGACTCCATGCCAGCCAGGGTCCAGAGCTCGATGCTGCAGATCTGGAAGACGATCCTCTGCGACGTGGTGCTCTTGTATAGCCACCACAGTGTGCTCGCAGGAGTCGAGGAAGCGCAATAGCTGGCCCTCCTCAGAGCAATTGAAAGTCACAATAGAACCCTTGCGGTCAGGAACATGATTACCATCTTCATCTGCACCTGTGTGAGAAAAGGGGAATGGGCGGCCCCAAGCGTCATCCTTGCCATCACCTCCGCCAGTCGTCCCAGCTGGAAGCCCAGCAGATCCGATGCCTGAGCAAACCTCCCCGTAGTCGTTGCCGCCCAGACGGCCTCCGCGGTCTGCCTCGTCATCACCTCGGCCAGTCTGCCCAAACGGTGGCTCGCTGCGGTCTCCCGCTGCTATGCTGCGGTCTCCCGCTGCACTGCCGAGAGCCTCGGTGCGATTCCCAACCTGAAGCCCGACAGATCCGACCGCAGAGCAAGCCGCCTGGGAGCCAGAGGCAGCAGCAGGCCCCTGCCCTGCTCGTCGAGGAAGCAGTACGTCTCGATCGGCCGCAGACAGGCCGACCTTGCTGGAGGCCTTGCCTCGGCGCTGGCGCGCTCTCGCCTTAGTCAAGGCCTGCTCGCGCGCTCCAACGCGCTCCAGCAGCTGGGCCCTCCGCATGCTGCGGGCAGCGCTGGCCTCAGCCAGGGCCGCGGGAGAGCGGCTGGAGCCTGCCGCCGCCGACGCTTGCCCGAACAGCGGATTGGCATCCAGCCCTCCAGCAACCGTGCCGACGGTGCCAGATGCCCTTGCCAGCGGCAGGAGCGCCAGGAGCAGCAGCGCGCGCAGCAGGCTAGGCAGCAGACAGCACCTTGGCCCTCTTGACCTCGCGCCAGCCGCCCAGCGCGTCGGTGATCTTGCGCACCTGGCCGCGGAGCTCCTCGCACTCCTGGGACGGGTCCACGCCCGAGCTGGAGAGGAACTCGCGCAGCTCCTCCTCGGTCGCCGTGTCGGGGTCTGGGAGGTCTGGGCCTGCCTCCGACTCCTTGGCGCCCTGGCTGGGCACAGGCTCAGCCTTGGCCTGGGTCGCCCTTGCCTCGGCCGCAGCCTTGGCCTCCTGCGCTGCGGCCTCGACCTTACGCTGCTCGTACTCACGGACCTCGCCCAGCACCGTGCCAAGCTTCTCCGCGAGCACCCCGCTGTCGCCGAGCTCCGCCAACATCGCGCCCAGCTTCTCGATGGTGACGCCGAGCCCCTCGACGATGTCAGCCTTTGGCGAGACGCCTCCAGCTGGTGGACGAGGGAGCGTGGCGGCGAGCCGCGTCTGCTCCTGCTGGAGCTCCAAGATCGCCGCGTCGGACTCGGCGAGCTGCTGCGTGGCCTCATCCACCTCCTTGTTGGCCTGCACGACCTTGTCCTTGGCTGCCTGCAGGGCCTCCTCCTGCTTGGCGCGCTTCTGCTCGAGCTTGCCCAGCTTGAAGGACAGGGTGCGCAGCTGCGCTGGGACGGGCTTCGCAGCGGCCAGCTCCGCGCTGAGCTTCTTGCGAGTGTCCTCCAGCTCGACCCGAGCCGTCTCGAACAGGACCTCGCTGGAGCCGGCGATGGCCCGCAGCGCAGCGTCGACCTCCTCAAGGCGCGCCCTCTTCTGGTCCAAGGAGTCACCCTGGCCCTCACAGTGCTCTGCGCCCTCGTCGACCTCCATGGACGGCGCGTGCTGCTTGCTGGTGGTCTCAGCCAGCTTGGCCTTGGTGCTGGCCAACTCCTTTGCCAGGGCCTCCAGCTTGTCGTTAACCCACGGCGGCACCGCAGCGGAGCCGCTGCCTGAGTTCGCAGCTGGCGGCTTGGCACGCTTGGTGGACGGTCCAGGCGGCGGGCGAACACACATGAATGCCACGGCCTTGGCCGACCCGCACTTGGTGCACGACACCGTGTCGGACCGATTCCACCACTGGTTCTGCGAGATCGGGTGGATGCAGTACTTGCAGCACCAGTCCTTGGCCTGCTCGCGGCGCCGCTGCGCATGGCGACTGAGTTTCGGGGGCCCATCGCCCAGATCTCTCCACCAGGGAGCCGCCCAGAACAGGGATGCCAGGGCGAATCTGGCCTCGGTGGAGGGAAGGGCAGAGCGGTATCGGTACATCGCCTCCTCCTCCTCCTCCTCCTCCTTCTCTTTCTCCTCCTCCACCTCCCCGCCTCCTCTTCTTATGATTGCTACTGTTCGTCTTAGTTTTCTTCGTATTAGTATGAATCGTGTTCTTCTTACTCGCGACATCGTTCGTGATAGCCTTACTCTATTACGAGTAGCAGTAGTACTAGTTTAGTCCGATTATTGTTATTACGAATAGTGATAATAGTCGTGTATTAGTCTTAGTCTTAGTACGTCTCTTATTAGCATTAGGCCCTGTTAATATGTTCATAAGTATGGTACATACTATTATGAGTCTGCGTAGTGCTCGTCTTCTTCGTTGGAATGGTATGTAAGTGAGTAGTATGCTGACGATTCGTCTTGCGATTTGTATGATGTTTCTTATGGATACCCGTGAGTAGGTTTATGATGATTAGTATACTTCATAGTCTTAGTATGATTGCGACTAGCATCATTCATAGCTTAGTGGCATTACTGTTCTTAGCATTTTTATATTCAGTATGAATCGTATTAGTAGCGTTTGTCTACGCTAGATGATTAGCAATATTCCTCTTCCTCATCCTCCTCCTCCTCTTCTGGTCGATCCTGTCGATCCTCGCGCAACCATGTCCCTCCAGATGAAAGGTCACGGTGGCGGGCGAACGCGAGCGAACGCAAACAGAAACGAGAGCAAAAAACAAGACCCTGCCAGGTGCCTCGGGCATCTGCGAGGGCCTCGGCCAGACGACGGGGGGGGGGGACGCGCCTTCCCAGGCACTCTCTCGTGGAGGGATCCTTCGCTGCTCTGAGCTGCTTCAGGGGCTGCACGGCTGGCTCGCTTGGGGGCGCCCCGGGGCACCACACACACACACACACACACACACACACACATACACACACACCAGCATTAGTTCGGGCATGTCCCCCTACAGGCGGATGTGGGGCGAATAATAAAAGATACCCAACAGAAATACCCCGAAATGGTCCCCAAAAAATCGTCCCCTGACTATGTTTGACTCTGTTTGAAAAGTCCTCCTGTAGAGGGACATGCCCGACTCAACACCAGCAGGCACAGCCGTGCAGCCCCGAAGGCCGCACGCACTCTACACCAGACGATACGGCCCCCCGTGATTAAGAGCTCATGGCTGGGGTGGGCTTGCCTGGCAAGCCTCGGGCGCCCTGCGCATGGGAGGGCACACGCGGCCGATTTTGAAAATCCCGAGGCTCAACGCAACGACCACGTCTAGACCCCCCTCGCCCTCTGCGAACCTTCCTCTGGACCGCGCGACCCTTCTGGTCGCAGACGAGCTGAACGGTGTCATGCTTGGGGCGGGGTGGGGCCTTACGCAGGGAAAGGCCGCTTACAGAGCATCACACCGAAGCTCGCTAAGAACATACTAAAATCCTTGACATCAAGAAAATCTCCAGCGGGCTCTTGTTCCCATCACTGGCCCCTCGCCAATGAGGACATAGGCCAGTCGTAGCGTGGGTCCCCGATGAGGGCACGGGTCCTCCTCCTTCTTCTCCTCCTCCGCATCCTCCTCCCACATCCCCCACGACCACCCTTTTATTCGCCTCCTCCTCCTCCTCCTCCTCATCATCATCATCATCATCATCATCACCACCACCATCATCATCATCATCAGCATCATCAGCATCATCACCGTCAGCATCAGCATCATCAGCATCATCATGATCATCATCACCATCAGCATCATCATAATCAGCATCATCATAACCACCACCACCACCACCACCACCACCACCATCATCATCATCATCATCATCATCATCATCATCAGCATCAGCATCAGCATCATCGTCATCATCATCATCATCATCACCACCATCATCATCATCATCATCATCATCATCACCACCACCATCATCATCATCATCAGCATCATCATCATCATCATCATCATCATCACCAGCATCATCCTCACCAGCATCATCATCAGCATCATCATCATCACCATCATCATCACCACCACCACCACCACCACCACCATCATCATCATCATCATCATCATCAGCATCATCATCATCATCATCATCATCATCATCATCAACATCATCATCAGCATCATCATCCTTCGCATCTTCATCCTCCTCCTCCTCAGCCCCAGCCCAGGGCGTCCTCCCACATGGGGCGCTGGAGACTGTTGCCGAAATAGCCGTCGACATTCGGCTCGCTCTTGACCACCCCGCTTCCCTCCTCTCCTCCGCACCCCCGCCTGCCTCCTCCCTCCCCCCTGACATCCTCGTGCGGCCATGAAAAACAAAACTCACGACGGGGGGGAGAGAGCAATGGTCGGCCTCTGGAGGCCATCGCCAGGCCCAAGGGCCTTCAAAAACAATCATCCTGGCGCAGGGTCCGACAACGTGCAGCCGCCATTATCGCAAGGCAGGTGGGACAAATGAGGAGGAACTCCCCAGCCGAAATGTTGTGCGGCGCCGCCATGCGAACTTTCCCACTGGGTCATTCGGTGAGCCCCACTGTGGGGCCCAGAAACGTACGAGCGGTGCGGAAATGGGTGCGGCGCCGCCATGCGACCTTTCCCACTGGGGCCTTCGGTCGGGCTCCATATGGGGACACGAAACGTGTGAGGGGTGTGCCGAAGTGGGCGCGGAGCCACCATGCGAACTTCTAACTGGGGTCTTGAATGAGGCTTCCTACCTATGGGGCGACGAGACGCGTGAAGGGTGCGCCGAAATGGGCGAGGGTAGAATCAGGGACAGGGAGCAGGGGAAAGAGGAGAAAGAGATGGGGCGCCGCGCCGCTGATTCAAAACAGGAACACCGCCAGATAGCTGGGAACTCGGGAGGAGAAACATGCTCCAGGGAAGGGGTCCAGACCTCTGGGGGCCCACGTTGCAAACAAACAGAAAAAAAAAAAAAAAAAAAAAAAAAAAAAAAAAAAAAAAAAAAAAAAAAAAAAAAAAAAAAAAAAAAAAAAAAAAAAAAAAAAAAAAAAAAAAAAAAAAAAAAAAAAAACGTCGGATGCCCGGCCCCCGCCGCCTCTGCCCTCCCCTCTCGCGATGTCCCTCCCCTCGCCTCCCTCCCTCCCCTCCCTGGGGCAACGAGAAGGTACCGATACCGCTGCTCCGCGGAGCCCCGTGGGGGCGCGCTCTGGCCAAAGACGTCGGCGCGATTCCGATTCCAGCCGCGGCGACCAAAGGCTCTCCAACGGCGGCATCCGTCCTCCTGCGACTCCCCCGAGGCAGACAAAGGGAGAGGGAGGGCGGGGGCGACAGGGGGCCCTGTCGCCGTCAGGCCGTTCGCCCCTCCCCACTCCACAACCCGCACAGCGGCGGCCCGTCCACAAGAAACCCAACCCTGAGACCCCAGGACGTCCACTGATTTTGGTGTGGGAACGTCGCGCTCTCCGTCGCAAAACCATCGAAACTCAAAAAACCCAGGGCACCCTGGAGGCAAGCAGGGAATTTCTTGGCATGGGCCTCCACTGCATTCCCCTAAAATCCCCTCCCACCGGATACCCTCATAAGATGCCAGCCCCCTGAGAGGGAGGGGCGGTTCGACCGCCCCTGACTTTCGCTCTCGAGGAGGGCAAGGGGGGATGTACGGTTTTCCCCGGGGCCGTAGGCGACCTGAGGAGGGGAGGGCGAGGAGGGGGAGGGCGAGGAGGAGGAGGAGGAGGAGGAGGAGGGAAGGGGGAGGAGGGAGAGGAGTAGGAGGGGGAGGAGGAAGAGGAGGAGGAGGAGGTGGAGGAGGAGGAGAAAATGGACAAGGAGGAGGAGGAGGAGGAGGAGGAGGGAGGGATGGAGGAGGAGGAGGAGGGGGAGGAGGAGGAGAGGAGGAGGAGGGAGGAGGAGAAGGAGATAGGAGGAGGAGGAGGAGGAGGAGGAGGAGGAGGAGGGGGAGGGGAGGTGGAGGAGGAGGAGGAGGAGGAGGAGGAGGAGGAAGAGGAGGAGGAGGAGGAGGAGGAGGAGAGGAGGAGGAAGAGGAGGAGAAGGAGGAGGAGGAGGAGGAGGAGGAGGATGAGGAGGAGGAGGTGGAGGTGGAGGATTGCCACGGCTGTCGTTTAAGGCACGGGTAATGTTTGACCGCTTCGTGCCCTAACAATGGTGGCACGCCATATTCTGGATGCAACACTTGTGAAGATGCGGCTACTACCACGCCTATGCTGTGCAACACTCGCGCCAATGCCTTCCACTGCGCGGCCTATGACCGCCCATGGCCTACACGCGGGCCCTTTGCACGGTGGCTGGTAAGCCCCCCACCCCCATGTCTGACACTGCCACCTATCCGTTCCACTTCGATCTCTCCCTCTCACCTCCGATTTACATGGGGCATCCTCCAATGCGCGGGGACTGCGTGTCCCATAACAGGGGCTGTGCGTCCCATTTGCCAGGACCGTGTGTCCCATAATCGAGACTGCGCGTCCCAGTTGCCAGGGATGTGTGTCCCATAGCAGGGACTACGCGTCCCATTTGCCAGGACTGCGTGTCCCATAACAGGAGACTGTGCGTCCCAGTTGCCAGGACTGTGTGTCCCATAATCGAGACTGCGCGCCCCATTTGCCAGGAATTTGTGTCCCATAGCAGGGACTGCGCGTCCCATGTGCCAGGACTGCGTGTCCCATAACAGGGACTGTGCGTCCCAGTTGCCAGGAATGTGTGTCCCATACCAGGGACTGCGCGTCCCATTTGCCAGGACTGCGTGTCCCATAACAGGGACTGTGCGTCCCATTTGCCAGGACTGTGTGTCCCATAATCGAGACTGCGCGCCCCAGTTGCCAGGAATGTGTGTCCCATAGCAGTGACTACGCGTCCCATTTGCCAGGACTGCGTGTCCCATAACAGTGACTGCGCGCCCCATTTGCCAGGACTGTGTGTCCCATAGTCGAGACTGCGCGCCCCATTTGCCAGGAATGTGTGTCCCGCAGCAGGGACTGCGCGTCCCATTTGCCAGGACTGCGTGTCCCATAACAGGGACTGTGCGTCCCATTTGCCAGGACTGTGTGTCCCATAATCGAGACTGCGCGTCCCAATTGCCAGGAATGTGTGTCCCATAGCAGGGACTGCGCGTCCCATTTGCCAGGACTGCGTGTCCCATAACAGGGACTGTGCGTTCCATTTGCCAGGACTGTGTGTCCCATAATCGAGACTGCGCGCCCCATTTGCCAGGAATGTGTGTCCCATAGCAGGGGCTGCGCGTCCCATTTGCCAGGACTGCGTGTCCCATAACAGGGACTGTGCGTCCCATGTGCCAGGACTGTGTGTCCCATAATCGAGACTGCGCGTCCCATTTGCCAGGACTGTGTGTCCCATAGCAGGGACTGCGCGTCCCATTTGCCAGGACTGCGTGTCCCATAACAGGGACTGCGCGTCCCATTTGCCAGGACTGTGTGTCCCATAATCGAGACTGCGCGTCCCATTCGCCAGGAATGTGTGTCCCATAGCGGGGACTGCGCGTTCCATTTGCCAGGACTGCGTGTCCCATAACAGGGACTGTGCGTCCCATTTGCCAGGACTGTGTGTCCCATAATCGAGACTGCGCGTCCCAATTGCCAGGAATGTGTGCCCCATAGCAGGGACTGCGCGTCCATTTGCCAGGACTGCGTGTCCCATGACAGGGACTGTGCGTCCCATTTGCCAGGACTGTGTGTCCCATAATCGAGACTGCGCGTCCCATTTAATTGATCAGGGCTGCGTGTCCCATAGCCCATAGCTGGGACTGCGTGTGCCATGCGCCTGCCCTCTGGGAGGGCCGCCCCATCGGCCATAGGCCATAGGGCATAAAGGGCTGGAAGGCTGGAATGCGGGTCGCATAGCATCACATCGCAACCGCATCGCATTTTGCTTTGATATCAAGTATGGCTTGCGCACGAACAACATGGCAACCTGTGTAAAATGGGAACTACTACTATGCCGTACCCCGACCGCTATTACTCGGATACTATGTAATCTACCTACGGATGCCTACCAGGCGAGACACGGCCCACGACTGTGAAGCCCGTTATATGGAATGCGCCACCGTCCTCCTTCTGGAGGAGGGCCGCTCCACGACTGTGAAGCCCGCTTAACTATCCTACTCTCATCCTCCCTCAACAGGAGGGCCGCCCCACGACTGTGAAGCCTTATTATCGCCAAACTCTTACCTTTGCCCTTCGCTGTCACTTGTCCCCCCACCACTAAGTGGCAATTCATCCCTTCCCCCCAGACTTTGAAGCTTGCCCACCCCCCTCTCACAATGAGAGGCAGGCGAGCAACGCCCCACGACTGTGCCCTTCTAAAAATGGAGGAGGAGGAAATGGAGGAGGATAAGGAGGAGGAGGAGAGGAGGAGGACGGGTCGCCTAAGCCCTTCGGAGAAACCCTCCACGGAAGGACAGGGCTTCGACCCTTCTCCCCTCGGACTTTTCTGGGAGGGGAGGGTTCCTCCCCTTCTCCTCTCACGACAGGGAGTCTTCGTGATTTGTGAATGGGGGTGCAAAGATGTTTTCCTCGGCGAGACGGGTGTGGAGTACATGTGGTCGCCCTCGCCGAGCGTCCTGGGACCGGAAGGCCATGCATAACCACGCACCCTCCTGCCAGCCTGGACAAGATGACACGAAGATTCCTCGAACGGAGGGATGGACGAGCACCTGGGGGAGCACACGCTGAACCACTTCAAGGAGCTCGCTTCAGACTGGGAGGCCCTCAGAACTCATCCTTGAGGGCCTTCGCAGGGAAAGCCTTGACGATGGTCTTGGCCGGCTTCGCCTTAACCATGACGACCTTGCCGAAGATCTCGCGCTTGCCAGCCTTGGTGGCCTTCTTCTGGCGGGTCTTGATCATCACAACGCCCGGGATGACGAACTTGCCGTTCTTCTTCGCCTCTGTCGTTGCAATGCTCGCCAGAGTGCTCAAGGCCGTGCCGATCACGCCCCTCTTCACCTCGCAGGCCTCCGCGAGCGCCGCCATGAGGGTGCTCTTGGTCATGACCGTGGACTTCATCATCGGCGCCATCTCTGCTGCTTGGGTGAGGAAGCAACGGTACTGCCGATGTCTCCTGGTCTGTGCGCGGGGGCCAGAACTTGAGCCAACATGGTTACGGAGTAAAGTCCTACTGTCGAGCGGGCGTGCGCACCCTGCTTAACATCCCTCGTCATCCTCCTTCTCCTCCACCTCCTCCCACTTTTACGCCTCCTCCTCCTCTTCTCCTCCTCATTCCAACTCTTCCGCATCCCCCACCTCTCATCCCCGTCCCCCTCATCTTCCTCCATCTCTTCATCCACTTCCTCTTCCTCCTCTTTCACCTCGTCATTTACGTTCGTGAACAAGGGCAATCTGAAAATTCTGATTCCAGCTCGTCCGTCTCGTCCCCGCTTCAGACTTGCTTAATGAGACACAAGATCAGCGCACGCCGCAGGGCCCATCCAATGTATCTGAACGGACAATGCAAATGCGCTCCGGGACAACTCGATGAAGATGCGGGCTTCATCATCAGCATCATCAGCATCTTTAGAATCATCAGCATCATCATCATCATCATCATCATCAGCATCATCATCCTCAGCAGAATCTTCATCATCTTCATCATGGTCATCATCATCAGCACCACCACCACCCTCCTCCTCCTCCTCCTCCTCCTCCTTCTCATCCTCCTCCTCCTCCTTGTCATTATCATCATTCTCAACATCGTCAACATCAACATCATCATCATCATCATCAGCATCATCATCATCCTCACCCTGGACATCGTCAACAACAATAACAACAACATCATCATCATCATCATCAGCAGCAGCATCATCATCCTCATAATCGTCACAGGCAGCATTATCATCAGCAGAATCACCATAATCATCCTCATCAGCATCACCATCGTCATCATCATCAACGGCATCATGAGCATAATCAGCATCAACATCAGCATCATCATCAGCGTCATCACCAGCATCACAATCACCATCATCAACATCATAATCTTCAGTATCATAATCGTCGTGATCGTCATGGCCAATGTCATCGTCAGCATCATCACCATCATCACCATCATCACCACCACCACCACCACCCCCATCATCATCATCATCATCATCATCATCATCATCATCATCATCATCATCATCATCATCATCGCCCCAGTCATCAGAATCGCTGGCAGCTGGCGCATGTTCGTCAGTGTCTTCCTCAACATCATCAGCATCAACAACATCATTATTGGCACCATCATCCTCATAATGGCATCACCATCGTCATCAACGTCAACATCATCAACAGCATCATCACCACCATCGTCATCGTAATCAGCATCATCACCACAATCATCAGCATCACCTTGCCACCAGAATTATCATCATCATCAGCATCGTCATTATCATCACCATCATCGCCCTGTCATCATCATCACCGCCATGGTCATAGTGATAGTACGTGTTCTTATCCTCCACGTCCTCATCCTCAAGCGCGGCTGACCCAAACAACCCAGAAGAAATAGCTGCATGCTCTCCCGACAAGGAAACGTCGTGATTGTTGAATGGGGGGTGCAGCGATGTTTTCCTCGGCGAGACGGGTGTGAAGTACATGTGGTCGCCCTCGCCGAGCGTCCTGGGACCGGAAGGCCATGCATAACCACGCACCCTCCTGCCAGCCTGGACAAGATGACACGAAGATTCCTCGAACGGAGGGATGGACGAGCACCTGGGGGAGCACGCCTCTTCGAGCGGCTCGCCGCAGACTGGGAGGCCCTCAGAACTCATCCTTAAGGGCCTTCGCGGGGAAAGCCTTGACGATGGTCTTGGCCGGCTTCGCCTTAACCATGACGACCTTGCCGAAGATCTCGCGCTTCCCAGCCTTGGTGGCCTTCTTCTGGCGGGTCTTGATCATCGCAACGCCCGGGATGACGAACTTGCCGTTCTTCTTCGCCTCTGTCGTTGCAATGCTCGCCAGAGTGCTCAAGGCCGTGCCGATCACGCCCCTCTTCACCTCGCAGGCCTCCGCGAGCGCCGCCATGAGGGTGCTCTTGGTCATGACCGTGGACTTCATCATCGGCGCCATCTCTGCTGCTTGGGTGAGGAAGCAGCGGCGCTGCCGCTGCCGATGTCTCCCGGTCTGTGCGCGGGGGCCAGAACTTGAGCCAACATGGTTACGGAGTAAAGTCTTACCGTCGGATGGGCTTGCGTACCCTGTTTGCCTTTCCTCCTCCGCCTCCTCCCACTTCTGCTTTGTACCCATCTCCTTCCCCTCTCCTCCTCATTGCGCCTCATTCGAGTCCCGCCGTCTCATTCCCGTCGCCCAACCAATCCTCCTCAACTTTTTCTTTCTCTTCCTCTTCCTCCTCGCCCTTCTCTCCTCCTCATCATACTTTATAGTTGAGTGACACGGTCAGCCAATGTCGCAGATCCCATCTTATCCGCCCAGACAATGAAAACACGCCCTGGGACAAGTCGAACAACATACGTCCGTCATGCGAGACGTCGGTTATGGCGATATCTGATTAGAATCATTAGCAGCAGCAGCGGCGGCAGCAGCATCGTCATCGTCATCATCATCAGCATCAGCAGCAGCAGCAGCATCAACATCAGCATCAGCATCAGCATCAGCATCAGCATCATCGTCGTCATCAGCATCATCATCTGCAGTAGCATCATCACCACCACCACCACCATCATCATCATCATCATCAGTATCAGCATCATAATCCTCATATTCGTCAGCATAATCATCGTCATCATCACGATCACATTCGTAATCAGCATCATCGTCATCGTTGTCGCCAGATCATCAGCATTATCAACATCACCATTAACAGCATCATCATCAACAGCATCGTTATCACCAGCATCGTTCTCATCATCAAAATCATAATCATCATCAGCGGAATCATCATCGTCGTCATCGCCATCATCATCGTCAGCATCGTATCCGTCTTCATCATAACCATTACCATCACCATTAACATCACCATGCTAACCACCACCATCATCATAACTATCACCGTCATCGTCAGTAGCATCATCTTCAGCGTCCCCATCGTAATCGTAATCATCATCAGTATCAGCATCATCATCAGCATCAGCATCATCATCAGCAACATCACCATCATCATGATCACGGTCACGGTCACGGTCATGGCCGTACTAAGTGATATCGTCCTCCTCGTCCTCATCCTCCAGCATGGCTGCCCCAAGTAACCCAGAAGGAATAGCTGCTTGCGCTCACGACATGGAACCCTTGTGATTGGTGAATGGGGAAGCAGCGATGGTTTCCTCTGCGAGACGGGTGTGGAGTACATGTGGTCGCCCTCGCCGAGCTTCCTGGGACTGGAAGGCCATGCATAACCACGCACTCTCCAGCCAACCTGGACATAATGGCACAAAGACTCCTCGAAGGGAGGGATGGACGAGCACCTGAGGGAGCACACGCTGAGTATCCTCGAGGGTCTCGCCACAGACTGGGAGGACCTCAGAACTCATCCTTGAGGGCCTTCGCGGGGAAAGCCTTGACGATGGTCTTGGCCGGCTTCGCCTTAACCATGACGACCTTGCCGAAGATCTCGCGCTTCCCAGCCTTGGTGGCCTTCTTCTGGCGGGTCTTGATCATCGCAACGCCCGGAATGACGAACTTGCCGTTCTTCTTCGCCTCTGTCGTTGCAATGCTCGCCAGAGTGCTCAAGGCCGTGCCGATCACGCCCCTCTTCACCTCGCAGGCCTCCGCGAGCGCCGCCATGAGGGCGCTCTTGGTCATGACCGTGGACTTCATCATCGGCGCCAACTCTGCTGCTTGGATGAAGAAGCAGCGGCGCTGCCGATGTCTCCTGGTCTGTGCGCGTGAACTGAACTTGAGCCAAAATGGCTACGGAGTGCGTAAAAGTCCCCCTGTCGAGCGGGCATGCGCACCTTGCTTGACATCCCTCCTCCTCCTCCTCCTCCTCCTCCTCCTCCTCCCACTTCTCCGTTGTACCCCTCCTCCCCCTACTCTAACCATCATCATCATCATCATCACAACCACCATCATCATCAGCACCACCACCACCACCATCATAATCATCATCATCATCATCATCATCATCATCATCATCATCATCATCATTGTCAGCAGCAGCAGCAGCATCATCATCATCATCATCATCATCATCATCAGCATCATCATCATCATCATCATCATCATCACCATCACCATCACCATCACCATCACCATCACCATCACCATCATCATCGTGATCATCATCACCATAATCGCCATCATCATTATAATCATCAACATCATCATCATCATCATCGTCATCATCATCGGCATCATAATCATCATCGTCAGCATCATCAAAATCATCATCATCATCATCATCTTATCAGCATCAGCATCAGCATCATCAGCATCATCATCGTAATCATCACCATCACCACCATCGTCAGCACCATCAGCATCAGCATCATCATCACCATCATCATCATCAACATCATCAACAGCATCATCATCACCGTCATCAGCATCATCATCAACATCGTCATCATCACCATGTCATCATCCTCATCACCACCACCACCACCATCATCATCAGCATCATCACCATCGCCATCGCCATGGTCATCACCATCGTCATCATCACCAACATCATCAGCATCATCATCAGCATCAGCATCGTCATCGTTATCGTCATCGTCGTCGTCATCATCGTTGTCGTCATCGTAATTAATCATCATCACCATCACTTCCATCATCTTCGTCATCGTCATCATCACGATCATCATCGCCAGCGGAAGCCGCACATTCGTCATCGGCATCCTCAGCAGCACCATCATCAACATCACCATCATCATTGGCACCAGAATCCTCTTCATCAACATCATCATCCACATCATCATCACCACCATCGTCACCAGATCATCGTCATCATCACCATAATCGTCAGCACCATCATGTCACCATGATTATCGTCACCATCAGCATCATCATCATCATCATCATCATCATTGTCACAATCATCATCATCGTCACCACCATCATCATCATCACCATCCTGTCGTCATCATCACCGCCAAGGTCATGGTCATACTACGTGTTCTTATCCTCGCGTCCTCATCCTTTCATGCTCTCACGGCATGGAGTCTTCGTGATTGGTGAATGGGGGATGCAGCGATGCTTTCCTTTGCGAGACGGGTGTGGAGTACATGTAGTCCTCCTCGCCGAGGGTCCTGGGACCGGAAGGCCATGCATAACCACGCACCCTCCAGCCAAGCTGGACAAGATGACACGGAGAGCTCTCGAAGGGAGGGATGGACGAGCGCCTTGGGGAGCACGCCTCTTCGAGCGGCTCGCTGCAGACTGGGAGGCCCTCAGAACTCATCCTTGAGGGCCTTCGCGGGGAAAGCCTTGACGATGGTCTTGGCCGGCTTCGCCTTCACCATGACGACCTTGCCGAAGATCTCGCGCTTCCCAGCCTTGGTGGCCTTCTTCTGGCGGGTCTTGATCATCGCAACGCCCGGGATGACGAACTTGCCGTTCTTCTTCGCCTCTGTCGTTGCAATGCTCGCCAGGGTGCTCAAGGCCGTGCCGATCACGCCCCTCTTCACCTCGCAGGCCTCCGCGAGCACCGCCATGAGGGCGCTCTTGGTCATGACCGTGGACTTCATCATCGGCGCCATCTCTGCTGCTTGGATGAGGAAGCAGCGGCGCTGCCGATGCCTCCTGTTCTGTGCGCGGGGGCCGGAACTTGAGCCAACATGGTTACGGGGTAAAGTCTTACTGCCGGATGGGCTTGCGTACCCTGTTTGCTTTTCCTCCTCCACCTCCTCCCACTTCTGCTTTGTACCCATCTCCTCCCCCACTCCTCCTCATTTCATTCGTGTCCCTCCATCCCATTCCCGTCGTCCCACCAATCCTCCTCCACCTCTTCTTCCTCTTCCTCGTCCTCGCCCTCCTCGCCCTTCTCTTCCCCCTTATCATAGTTGCCCATCCTATATGTCTGCCCAGAAAATCGAAAGCACGCCCTGGGACAAGTCGAACAAAATACGTGGGTCCTACGAGACGTCAGTTATGGCGATATCTAATGAGCATCATTAACAGCAGCAGCGGCAGCAGCATCGTCATCGTGATCGACATCATCATCATCATCATCATCAGCAGCAGCAGCAGCAGCAGCAGAAGCATCGTCATCAGCATCATGATCATCAACTGCAGCAGCAGCAGCACCACCACCACCACCATCATCATCAGCATCATCGTCGTCATCCTCAGCATCATCATCACGACCAGAATCAGCATCAGTGTCATCGTCGTCGTCAGCAGCATCAGCATCACCATCGTCATCAATATCATCAGAACCATCATCATCATATTCAGCATCATCCTCAACATAAATATTCTCATCATAAACATCATAATCAGCATTCGCATCATCATCATGACCACCAACACCACCACCAGCATCATCACCAGCATCGTCATCATCACCACCACCAGCATCATCATCGTCATCCTCAACATCATCGTCATCGTCATTAGTGTAACCGTCTTCATCACAACATTCAACATCATCACAATCAGCATCATCATTACCGCCATCGCCATCATCATCGTCATCATCGGTATCATCAGCATCATAATCAGCCGCAGTATCAGTATCATCACCATCATCGGCACCATCAGCAGCATCATCACCATAATCATCATCATCATCATCATCATCATCATCACCATCATCATCAGTAGCATCATCGTGTTTTGTCATTGCCATCGTCATCGTAATCGTCATCATCACCACCACCACCATCATCAGCATCATCACAGTCATCATAAACGCCAGCAGCAGGCTCATTTTCGTCATCGACGTCTTCCTCAACATCATCAACATCAATAATATAATCATTGGCACCACCATCCTCCTCATCATCATCGTCATCAACGGCAACATCATCAACAGCATCATCACCATCATCATCATCGCAATCAGCATTATCGTCACCACCATCATCATCAACATCAGCATGCCCTCATAATCATCGTCATCATCATCAGCATCGTCATTGTCATCACCATCATCATCCTGTCAATATCATCACCGTCATGGTCATGGTCACACTACGTGTTCTTGTCCTCCACGTCCTCATCCCCAAGAGCGGCTGATCCAAGCGACCCAGAAGAAATAGCTACATGCTCTCCCGACAAGGAGTCTTTGTGATTGGTGAATGGGGGGTGCAGCGATATTTTGCTCTGCGAGGCGGGTGTGGAGTACATGTAGTCGCCCTCGCCGAGCGTCCTGGGACTGGAAAGCCATGCATAACCACGCACCCTCCTGCCAGCCTGGACAAGATGACACGAAGATTCCTCCAACGGAGTGATTGACGAGCACCTGGGGGTGGGGGAGCACGCCTCTTCGAGCGGCTCGCCGCAGACTGGGAGGCCCTCAGAACTCATCCTTGAGGGCCTTCGCGGGGAAAGCCTTGACGATGGTCTTGGCCGGCTTCGCCTTCACCATGACGACCTTGCCGAAGATCTCGCGCTTCCCAGCCTTGGTGGCCTTCTTCTGGCGGGTCTTGATCATCGCAACGCCCGGGATGACGAACTTGCCGTTCTTCTTCGCCTCTGTCGTTGCAATGCTCACCAGAGTGCTCAAGGCCGTGCCGATCACGCCCCTCTTCACCTCGCAGGCCTCCGCGAGCGCCGCCATGAGGGCGCTCTTGGTCATGACCGTGGACTTCATCATCGGCGCCATCTCTGCTGCTTGGGTGAGGAAGCAACGATGCTGCCGATGTCCTCTGGTCTGTGCGCGTTGGCCGGAACTTGAGCCAATGTGGATGCGGAGTAAAATCTTACTGTCGGGTGGGCATGCGTACCCTGCTTCCCTTCCCTCCTCCGCCTCCTATCACTTCTGCATTGTACCCCATCTCGTCCCCCTCTCCTCCTCATTGCGCCTTATTCCTGTCCCGACATCTCATTCCCGTCGCCCCCCAATCTCCTCCACCTCTTGTTCCTTGTCCTCTTCCTCCTCGCCCGTTTCTTCCCCCTGATAACACTTGTTGGGCAATCCCAGCGTGGGCTTTCTCCAAAACGGGATATTTGGGTGGCAAGGTCAGCCAATGTAATGCGTACATCATACGAGACGCCGTTGAGGGCGATATCTAGCCAGCGTCATTATCAGCAGCAGCGGCAGCAGCATCGTCATCATTATCATCATCCCAATCGCTATCATCATACCCAACATCATCCTCCGCATCAGCACCATCATCATCACCATCAACATCATCAGCATCGTCAGTGTCGTCGTCGTCATCACCACCATCATCACCATGATCATCATCCGCCCCATCATCAGAATCACCATCACCATCATCAAACTACCACCTTCCTATCATCATACTCAGCATCACCATCATCGTCGTCACCATCATCATCATCATCATCATCATCATCATCATCATCGTCATCATCATCATCATCATCATCATCATTATCATCATCAACAATATATCATCAGCATCATCATCATCGTCATCATCATCAGCATCAGCATCAGCATCAGCATCAGCATCATCAGCATCAGCAGCATCATCATCATCATCATCATCATCATCATCATCATCATCATCATCAGCATCAGCATCAGCATCAGCATCAGCATCAGCAGCATCAGCATCAGCATCAGCATCAGCATCCTCCTCATCACCATCTTGGGTATCCTACCAGCCATTTGGGCGCAGGTGGTCTAACGATCTCTTTCTTCCCTCTTCCAAAACCCCCCCTTCGGGGAGGGGTTTACCCCTCCCCCTATCCCCTCCCCTGGACCTGGACTGGGGGGGGCCGCGAGGTGGCAGAGAGCCCCTTTCCTGTCAAGATGGCTCCAAGAAGGCCTCAGAGAGCCCAAGATGGCCTCCAAGATCACTCAAGATAGCCCAACATGGCTCAAGAAAACTAACAACATGCTTCCAAGAGGTCCCAGGAGGGCCACAAGACGGTTCCAGGTGCTCTCAGAGCTCCCTCGCGGCCCCCCCCGAGAAGCCAAAATCCTGTAAAAACCTGAGAGAAATCTATGATGTTTGCCTTCTCGCCTATTCGCTTCCGATGCGCTTTTGAGGCCTCCTCCAAGAGGGGTCCAAGAGGCCCCCAAGACGGCCCCAAGAGCGCACAGGATCGCCCCAAGAGCGACCCGAGAGGGCCCCAAGAGGCGATGTTGATGGCCCCGGAGAGGGGGGCAAATCGAGAACCCCCCACTCCTTTGATCGATGGTCTCCAAGACGGCCCCAAGAGGCGCCCCATAGCTCCCAAGAGGGCTCCAAAAGAACGCCAAGAGGGCCCCAAAAGAGCCCCAAGAGGGCCCAATGAGGGCCCTAAGAAGCGCCCAAACCCAGAGATCTCTCGGTTCGCCCTGGTTGCTCGCTTTGTTTCCCTAGATGTGTCTCTTCGTCCCTTTTCCCGTCAGCTCTCATGGGCAAGGCTTCTGAACGGGCTGGTGGGGATACGCGAAACGTGATGAATTATCAAGATCGTCCTGGACGTTTGTTGCCGTGTTGCAGCTTGGGTTTCTGACAAGTTCCAAACGGTGTGTAAACATATGTATGTTGTTTTGTTGTTTTACATATGTATACATATATACACATAAAAAATATGCTGTTGGAGAAAAAAACGCGACGGTGTGTTTGCAGTGTTACCTCAACTGTTTTAGCATGATTAAGCCCGTCGCTGTGGATAATCAGGTTGTTGATTTTGTTTTCAGGTCGACAACTGTTCCGTGTCTTCTTTGCTGCATTCGCTCCCGCTTTTCGTTTCTGCCGCCGTTATCCCTCTCAGGGCTGGAAACGCATCAACAACAATAGCAACAGCAACCGCAACAGCAACAGCAACAGCAACAGCAACAGCAACAGCAACAACAACAACAACAACAACAACAACAACAACAACAACAACAACAACAACAACAACAACAACAACAACAACAACAACAACCACAAGGCGAAAACGTGCTCTTGGCACCCTGTCCCCATGGCACCAGAACCACAATCTCTCCTGGCCTGGCGAGAACATGACCCTGACACCCCGTCCCCAATTGCGGGGGGGCCGGGGGGGGGCGCAACCTCAACAGAGCAAACGCCGGTCCTACCACAGACTCTCATGAATGACTAGTAATAAGATTCCAAATTGGATGTTGGGAACAGCATCGATGTGCGCGGTAGCGAAGCAAGCTTTCACTGAAAAGTCTATGGGGATAGTACACGAACTACCGGGAACTCCATAGAGATGGTACAGGACCTACTGGAAACGATATGCGAATAGTACTGGTCCCAAAGGGAATCTCTATAGGGATGGTACAAGCCCTGCTGGGAACTTTACAGGGGCGGTACAGGTACAGGACCGCAGGACTTTTTGGGAAATCTATAGATATGGTGCAAGACTAACTGGGACCTCCATAGAGAAGGTACAAGACCGACTGGGAATTCTATGGGATGGTACAGGACAGATTCGGAACTTTAAAGGGATGGCACAGGACCTATACTGGGAACTCGATAGGGTTGGTACGGGACCTACTGGGAACTCTGTATGGATGGCACTGCATCTGATGATAATTCTATAAGAATTGTACAGGACCGACTGGGAGCTCCATGAGGATGGTACTGAACATACTGGGAAAACGATTGGGATGGTACAGTAACAAGGGGCACGCGTGCCAAGGATCATACAATGACGATGTGGGTCCATGGGAGATGGAGAAAACCAGGGATCGCGAGGGAGGCAGTCCTTGGCAGGCGCCGGGAAGCGTGCCGCAATTGCTGCGACACGTTGGCAAGGGACAGATTCGAAGACGGGAAGGGGCGGCTAGAAGCATGTCAGTTCGGGTATGGAGGAAGGTCGCTTGTCCTCTGTTTCGTCCTCCTTCTCCCCCTCCTCACCTCCACTTTCTCTTGTCCCGCCTCTCTTCCTCCTCCTGGTTCTCGACCTCCTCCTTGTCCTCCCCCTCTCTCCACCTTCTGGGAGGAGCGGGGCGGGGGGCCCACGGTCGGTCGGAATAAGGGGAGGGGGGCGCAACGGGGGAGCGGGGGGGTGGCCCACGGTCGGTCGGAATAAGAGGAGGGGGGCGCAGGGGAGGAGCGGGGGGGGTGGCCCACGGTCGGTCGGAATAAGGGGACGGGGGCGCAAGGGAGGAGCGGGGGGGGGCCCACGGTCAGTCGGAATAAGTGGAGGGGGGCGCAGGGGAGGAGCGGGGGGGGGCCCACGGTCGGTCGGAATAAGGGGAGGGGGGCGCAGGGGAGGAGCGGGGGGGGTGGCCCACGGTCGGTCGGAATAAGGGGACGGGGGCGCAGGGGGGGAGCGGTGGGGGGGCCACGGTCGGTCAGAATAAGGGGAGAGGGGCGCAGAAGAGGAGCGGGGGGAGTGGCCCACGGTCGGGCGGAAGAAGGGGACGGGGGCGCAAGGGGGGAGCGGGGGGGGGCCCACGGTCGGTCGGAATAAGCGGAGGGGGGCGCAAGGGGGGAGCGGAGGGGGTGGCCCACGGTCGGTCGGAATAAGGGGAGGGGGGCGCAGGGAGGGAGCGGGGGGGGTGGCCCACGGTCGGTCGGAATAATGGGAAGGGGGCGCAGGGGAGAAGCGGGGGGGGTGGCCCACGGTCGGTCGGAATAAGGGGAGGGGGGCGCAGGGGGGGAGGGGGAGGGGCCAGCACGACCACCAGCACGACCACCAGCACCTCCACCAGAACGGCCAGCAACACGACCGCGAGCACGACCACCAGCACGACCACCAACACGACCACCAGCACCTCCAGCACGGCCAGCCACCAGCACGACCACCAGCAGAACCACCAGCACGACCACCAGCACGACCACCAGCACCTCCACCAGAACGGCCACCAACACGACCGCCAGCACGACCACCAGCACAAGCACCGGCACGCCCAGCCACCAGCACGACCACCAGCACAACCACCAGCACGACCACCAGCACGACCACCAGCACCTCCACCAGAACGGCCACCAACACGACCGCCAGCACGACCACCAGCACAAGCACCAGCACGACCACCAGCACGACCACCAGCACGACCACCAGCACGACCAGCCACCAGCACCTCCAGCACGGCCAGCCACCAGCACGACCAAGCACGACCACCAACACGACCACCAGCACCTCCAGCACGGCCAGCCACCAGCACGACCACCAGCACAACCACCAGCACGACCACCAGCACGACCACCAGCACGATCACCAGCACCTCCACCAGAACGGCCACCAACACGACCGCCAGCACGATCACCAGCACAACCACCAACGCGACCAGCCACCAGCACGACCACCAGCACAACCGCCAGCACGACCACCAGCACGACCACCACCACGCCCAGCACGACCACCAGCACGACCACCAGCACGACCAGCCAGCAGCACGACCACCAGCTCGACCACCAGCACCTTCCAGCACGACCACCAGCACAAGTACCAGCACGACCACCAGCACGACTGCCAGCACCTCCACCAGAACGGCCAGCAGCACGACCACCAGCACGACCACCAGCACGTCCACCAACCACGACCACCAGCACGGCCGCCAGCACAACCACCAGCACGACCGCATTATGGGCACACGGTCGGTCGAAATAAAGCAGTGCGAGATCACACCGGTAGGTATGATGATTACCTACTGGAACTCTATGGAAATGGTAAAAGCCCTACTCGGAATTCTGTAGAGATGGTACAGGACTTACGGGAAACTCGCTGGGCGGGTCGGTACAGGACCTAGTAAGACTTCTATAGAAATGGTAAAGGACCTTCTTGGAGCTTTCTAAGGATGTAAAAGATCGACTGAAAACTCGATAGGGATGGGTCGGGACCTAGCTCTACAGGGATGGCACAAGATCTACAGCGCGGGCGCGGCCGCAAGAAACCCTCGCAAGAAACCCAACCTCGTAAACCGCGCGCGAGGTGCACCCGAGGGGAAGTCTGAACGCAGCAGTTTCTTCAACGGTTGAGGGAAGTCACCGCGCATCGCGCGGAGCGACGAAACCCTGGATACCCTGACGAAAAGCATATGAAGGTACAGGACCGACTGGGAACTTTATAAGGATGGTACAGGACCATCTGGGAACTCGGATGGCACAGGACCTATTCGGAACTCTATAGGAATGGAACAGACCCGACTGCGAACTCTACAGAAATGGTACAGGAACTACTGAAACTCCATGGACATGGTACAAGACCTACTATGGACTCCATACGGATTGCACAAGACCTACTGGGAACTCTATAGAAATGCGACCGGAGACCTACTCGGAACTCGATGGAGATAATACAGGACCGACTGGGGACTCTGTAGAGGCGGCACAGGACATGCTGGGAACTCTATAGACATGGTACAAGACCTACTGGAAACTCGATGGAAAGTACAGGCCCGACTTTGAACTTCTATAGAGATGGTACAGGACCTAATGGGAATCTATCGGCAATACAAGACTGATTGGGAAATTCTTCAGAGATGATACAGGACCGAATGGGGACCCTATAGAGATGATACAGGACCTACTGGGGACTCCTATAGAGAGATCTGTAGAGATGGTACAGGACCTATTCGGAAACCTTGGACAGAAGGTGCAGGCCCGCCAGGGAATGATACATGAATGGTGCAGGACCTCCTGGGAACTCTATAGGGATGGTACAAGATCTACGAAGGACTCCTCAGGGATGGTACCGGACCTGCTGGGAATTCGATAAAGGTGGTACAGATCCGACAGGGAGTCTATAGGGATGGCACTCGGAACTCTATAGAGATGGTACAAGACCTACTGGGAACTCCATAGGGATGGTGCAGGAAATGCTGGGAATTCTATGAAGATGGCACAGGAACTACTGGGGAATCTATTGAGATGGTACAGGACCAACTGGGACTCTATACGGATGGCACAAGACCGACTGGGAACTTTAAGAGATGGTACAGGACCTGCTGGGAACGCTCTCGAGAGGGTATAGGACGGAACTCTGTAGATATGGTACAGGACCAACTGGGAAGTCTACAGAAAGGTACAGGACCTCCTGGGATCTTTATAGGGATGGTACAAGACCTACTGGGAAGGCTGTACGGATGATACAAGACTTACTGGGGAATCTACCAGGGATGATACAGGACCGACTGGGGATTTCATTGGGATGGTACAAAACCGAATGGGAAACTTATAAAGATGAGTCCGGACCTGCTGGAACTCGAAAGAGATGGTACAGGACCTCCTGGGAACTTTGCAGGGACGACACAGGACCTACTGGGAACTGTGTAGAGTTGGTACAAGACGTACTGAAAACCCGATACGGATGGTACAGGACTTTCTGGGGACTTTATTGTGATGGTACAAGACCTACTGGGAACTCTATCGAGATGGCACAAAAACGACGGGGGAAATAATAGAGATGGTACAGGACCTACTAGAAACTCTATGGAGATGGTACAGGACATACTGGGAACTCAATAGACATGGTACAAACCCGACAGGAAACTCTATGGAAAGTACAGGCCCGACTTTGAACTTCTATAGAGATGGTACAGGACCTAATGGGAATCTATCGGCAATACAGGACTGATTGGGAAATTCTTCAGAGATGATACAGGACCGACTGGGGACCCTATAGAGATGGTACAAGACCTACTGGGGACTCCTATAGAGATGCTACAGGACCAAGTGGGGACTATGTAAAGATGGTACAGGACCTATTCGGAAACCTTGGACAGAAGGTGCAGGCCCGCCCGGGAATGATACATGAATGACGCAGGACCTCCTGGGAACTCTATAGGGACGGTACAAGATCTACGAAAGACTCCTCAGGGATGGTACCGGACCTGCTGGCAATTCGATAAAGATGGTACAGATCCGACAGGGAGTCTATAGGGATGGCACTCGGAACTCTATAGAGATGGTACAAGACCTACTGGGAACTCCATAGGGATGGTGCAGGACATAGTGGGAATTCTATGAAGATGGCACAGGAGCTACTGGGGAATCTATTGAGATGGTACAGGACCAACTGGGACTCTATACGGATGGCACAAGACCGACTGGGAACTTTAAGAGATGGTACAGGACCTGCTGGGAACGCTCTCGAGAGGGTACAGGACGGAACTCTGTAGATATGGTACAGGACCAACTGGGAAACAGGACCACCTGGGATCTTTATAGGGATGGTACAAGACTTACTGGGGAATCTACCAGAGATGGTACAGGACCGACTGGGGATTTCATTGGGATGGTACAAAACCTAATGGGAAACTTATAAAGATGAGCCAAGACCTGCTGGAACTCGAAAAAGATGGCACAGGACCTCCTGGGAACTTTGCAGGGACGACACAAGACCTACTGTGAACGGTGTAGAGTGGGTACAAAACGTACTGAAAACCCGATACGGATGGTAGGACTTTCTGGGGACTTTATTGTGATGGTACAAGACCTACTGGGAACTCTATCGAGATGGCACAAAAACGACTGGGGAAATTATAGATGGTACAGGACCTACTAGAAACTCTATGGAGATGGTACAGGACCTACTGGGAACTCTACAGAGACAGTACAGGACCTACTGGAAACTCTAATAGGGATGGCACAGGACCTACTGGGGACTCCATAGAGACGGTACAGGACCTACTGGTCACTCTATACGCATGGTACAGGACCTACTGGAAACTAAATGAAGATGGTACAAGTCCGACTGGGGACGAACCTACACGGAACTCGTCAGAGATTGTCCAGGACCTACTGGGGACTTCAATGACATGGTACATGACCTACTAAACGCTTCATAGACATGGTAAAGGACCGACTGGGAACTCGATAAGGATGGTACAGGACATACTGGGACCTTTACCAAAATGGTACAACACCTACTGGGGACTCCTACAGAGATGATACAGAACCTACTGGGGACTCTACAGTGATGGTCAAAGACCTACTGGAGAGTGTATAAAGATGATACAGGACCGACCGTGAACTCTAGAGGGATGGGTCAGGACCTATGGGGAACTCTATAGGGATAGTACAAGACCTGCTGGGGACCTATCTGGATGATACGGGACCGACCGGGAACGTGATAGAGTTTGTACAGGACCCACTGGGGGGCTGGCTCTATAGATATGGTACACGACCTAGTGGGGACTCTAGAGGGATGGTACAAGACCTACTGGCAACTCTGTAGTGATGGTACAAGGCTGAGGGGTGCGCCGGAATGGGCCCGAAGCCTTCGCCGGAACCCCATGTGGGGCCAGGAGCCGTGTGAGGGGCACGCCGAGATCCGAAGTCTTAGCCTGTATTCTTTTTTTTAGGGAGAAGATGGGAACGGACAGCGAAACTGTACACCGCGCGGCTTGCGCGGACAAATCCTGCCCCCCCTAAACAGACAACGGCTAATTAAAAGAGCCACCCGTGACAATTATTGCCCGGGCGAGCGTTTGGGGGGGAAGGCGAGCAGCCCCCAGCAACGCTACTGACAAAAGGGGGCGTGGCAAAAAGGGGGGGGGGGGTCTAGAGCCACTGCTGACTAGTCATGCCGATGCTATGCCGACGCCCCCCTGTCCCACGGGAAGACGCATGCGGCGATGCGAATTCAACCTAAAACGTATCAGCGCCACCGGGGAGAGGAGGGGGAAAGACAAGAGGGGAAAGGCAGGAGGAAAAGAGGAGGGGCCAGCGTATTAGCCGAGAGCGGCTCTCACAGCTCGCCGACGCGCGTAGACCCTGACACGCCAAAGCAGAGGCAAAATAGCCTGCAAGACGATGCAATAAAGCGAAATAGCGCGCGCAACCGAAACAAAGTCATCCACGCAAGCCCCCCAGCCCGACTGGAGACGTTGCGGACAAGAGGAAGAGGAGGAGGACGACGACGACGAGAGGAGAGGGCAAGCATCCACAAAATCAAAAGATCTGCCAACAAAAATCGGAACGACGCATGCGCCAACCTGCAGTAGGCGAGCACGCGCGTTAAACCAGGACTAAGAAACGGGCGGGAGCCGACGTGAAATCTAACCCCTTCCGCTGTCGCGGCCCGCGGATCATCGCGCGAGGGAGCGAGAAGCCAGCGGGAAGGGCAAGGAGGAGGAGGGAAGGCCAGGGGAGGAGACGGCGCCTCACTCCGGGCGCGGGCGCTTGAACGCCGCCTGCAGCAGCGACGATGCCTTCGCGTGGCCCCGCACTCCTTCACGCAAATAGCCTCGGATGAGATCCGCACATGGGCCAGAAGAGCCGGCGCACTGCACCGCATTGTGCGTCGATACAAAGCATAAGCGCTCAGCGCCCTCAGAGCCTCGGCGCGCCCGCTCCCCTCTGTAGTGCTCTCCCCGCCCAGGAGCAAGAACTCCTCCAATTCGTGGCCCGCCGGCGGTCTCGCCAAGTTCAGGAGGCGTCCGCAAAAGGAATGGTAACGTGCGCACCTCCCGTAGTGCGTCACGGAGTCCTCGAGCCTCTGGCACTGGCCCTGCTGCTGAAACCGACGGGCAGTCATCCACCCGTTTAAATTGGCCAGCAGAACAGCGGCGAGAACTCGCGGGGGCATCAGCTTCGCGATGACCTGCAAGGAGCGCTGGAGACGAAGGCATCGATGTCCAGGGAGTGCGGGGATTTGCCATTTGTCCAGAGAGCGCCGCATGGCTGTCAACGACGCCACGACGAAAGAAGGCTGCGTTGCGGTCAAAGCCCTGGCCTGCCAACCGTCGGGGTGGCCCTCCTCGGATGACGTGCCCAAGAGCTCCGCCGTCTTGGCCCCCATGCCGGCGAACTTCCGAAGAGCGGCATCGAGAGAGAAAAGAAAATTAGACGAAGCCCAAGCTAAGCGGGATCCCAGCCGCCGCACGTTGTCCAAGTCGGAGAGCACCGCGCGGAGCGACGCCGCGCGGGCTGGAATACGAAGTCCTCCGCTGCAGCGCGCCTCGTGGAGTGCAACGCGAACTTTCGCAACGTGAGCAATAGCGTGCACGTCGGGGAAATTCCGCGGCATGCCGAAATTCTGCAATGCCTTCAAAATGTCTGCGTGGAACCAGTTCGCCGGGCCAGGGAACAACTTCTGAAGAACTCGTTTTTCCACCTCTGGGAAGGACTCCGGGAGAGGGTCCAGCTGCGCGACGAAGGAGGTAACGGAGATGATGAAGACGCGGTAGGCCTCAATAGTATGCAACATGCCTGCGCCCATCTTGCCCCAGACTTCAGCCCTGTCCTCCATCTTCCTCAACGCCCCTTCCCAAGATTTGCGACCCCGCCCGGGGCCCACGTAGAAGCCGAGGTACTTGGCGGTGTCGGCGATCTCCATGGCACCCCATAGCGGCGCCTTCTCCCGCAACTGCTCTCGCATTTGCTGGTGCGATAGCCTCCCGAGGGGGGCGAGAACCGTTTTTCCCACATTCAGCATTAAACCAGACCTCTCCGCGCACTCGCTGAAGATCGTCTCGAGGGCGCCGAGATGGTCGAGAAGCGCGGGGTCCACGCGCGCGGCGTCGTCGGCGTAGGCGCGGGCGGTGCCAGAGGGGAGGTCGCGCACCAGCTTGCGCAGCAAGAGGTCGGAAGCCACGGCGAATAAAAACGGAGAGAGGGGGCGCCCTTGGCGAATGCCCCGGTCGATGCCGAAGCCGCGATAACGGGCTCCATCGATAACCATGTCGCAGTAGTTGTTATTATATAACACCTCGATGAAATTTAAGGGCCAACTTGGCCACCCCAGCGATCTGAAAACAGCCATGAGGAACGGCCTCTCCACCGAGGGGAATGCAGCCGCGAAGTCGAAGAAGACTGCGCCGCCCGAGCCCGAGGCGCACGCAGCGTGGACGGAGGCCTCCTCGATGTCAATGAGATTCGACAACATGGAACGGCCGCCGATGAACCCGCGTTGGATGCTTGAGACTCTGTCACCGAGCTTGGGTTCAATAAGGGCTCGGACCGCGCTCGCCAACAACCTATCGTCAGTATTTGCGACGTTCAAGGGCCTCACGCTGGCTGGTTCGTAGCATCCTTCCCCTGTGGGCGCGACCCCCGAAGGTTCCTTGGGGGGGGAGAAAAGGAGGCTAGCGTTGAAGTCGCCCAAGGACTCGCTCATGAGGTCCCGGCCGTCGTCCTGCGCGAGCGCCTGGAAAGCATCGTGAAGGATATCAACCGAAAGCCCCACAACGCACCTCCATGCCTGGAAAGGGATGCCGTCCGGCCCTGGAGAAGAGTTTTTTGCTGTCAAAATAGCACGTCTGATATGTCGACGGGTAACTCGGAATGTCGACGGGCGCAGCGGCACCGTGTCTGAGAGGGGGCGGGTGCCGATATCCTCGGCAGTCCACTGATCCAGCTTTGAAATGTTAATGCCTCTCGCCCGGAAGACCTCGACCCAGTGGGATCGCAAGGCGGCGGCCTTCGCATCGGGCTGGGTGACAACCTCCCCGCTGGGCTTCTGCATTGCCGAAACACCGCCCGCGCGCCCAGGGGCGAGGCGGTAGATGAGCCCAGTATTCCGTTGGCGCGCCTGGGCGGCGCGGAAAGTGTCCTGGCTTTTGAGGTCTGGGTGCGAGTGACCAAGCTCGTCGATGGCGTGCTCACGGGCAAGTTGCACAGCGTGGAGTCGAGCGCCACGGAGATGCCTCGTCATGTTACCGTCGATACGATAAGGGTTGTCCACCACGCCGCACAGGTCAGGATAGCGAAGGAGACACGTAGAGATTTGTTCAATGTGGCCAGCCTCAGCGGCGCGGATGAACTTCAACGTGCAACCAAGGCGGTCTTCAAGGCTTGCCGCGGGAGGGGGCGCGCCACGCTCCCTGTCCAGGCGGGTCGCGATCAGTCTCAGGACCGTCTTGAACAATTTGAGGCGCCCCAGTGCGGTGGCATCGGGATGCTCCCGGCGAGCCTCCTGGCAAGCGAGCGCCACCCGGCGCGGGAAGGAAGGATCTGAGAGAGCCCCTGAGGACAGAGGCCTGCCCGCGTCATCAACTGGCTGCGGGGAGCGCCTGGCGAAGTAGACGGCCCGGTGATGCGAGAGATAGTGGCGCCACTCTAGTGCCGTGCAGCGGATGTGTCGATCCAGCTGCTCAGCCATATGGTAGTTGGCGTATATGCGGTCGAGGCGGGAGCGGGAGGAGGCCAAGGCGTGCGTGGATTCGCCCTGGTACATGTCCACCATGCCAAATTTGTTGCCGATGACTGTCTGGAAATGCTGTTCGTCCCGCTGGTCCCGACGGCCTGTGTACTCCGCCATGCCGAGAGAGACTCTGTCCTTAGAATCCACGACGTAGTTGAAATCACCGCCCAAGATGGTGAGGCAGTCGTCGGGCGGAGCTAGACTGGAGCCGATACTGTCGCGGAAAAGGCTCCGCAAATCGAAATAGGAGTGAACAGCGCGCCGCCGAGCCCGCGGGACGCCGTCGAGGTCAGCGTCCTCAGGACCACGATGGTTGCCCGCATGGCCGTAGATAACGACTATGTCGAGGGAGCTGAGAGGACCAAGGAGACATAGTTTGGCCGCCCGGCCGCGCCAAATATGCACCCACTTGGGGCGCGCAGAGAACTGGCGGAGGAAATCGTCCTTGACCACCACGCCAACGCCGGCCATTCCAGGAGAGGAGCTCGTAGACCACCAGCAAGTGGTACCATCCGGAGCCTCCACGTACCGTTGCCCGTTTCCGAGCCGTGCGCCTCCGTGATCAAGCAGATGTCGGATTTGCGCATGAGCTGGCCCACGTACGAAGATTTTGCCGTGAAGCGGAATACGTCGGTAGCGATAAAGATCCCACAAAGTTGTATGGGATCCGGTACAGATCTCATACGGCAGATTTGGCATCCGATATAGATCCCGTACAGCCTCTTTGGAACCGATGTGTTGGAACCGAAACAAAACCCATACGGACAGCCGCGGAACCCTATGAGGCGCCCAGCGGAAGGCGCACGAGACGCGCAGGGGGGGGGGGGGCGCGCAACTCGCGCACGGGAGGGCGCAACTCGCGGGGGGCAGGTCGCAACCCAACCACGCTGTCGCTCGAGCGTTGCGCGGTTGCGTCGTGCCCCCCCCCGCAACGAAACCAGGCCCAAGGAATACCTTCTCGTCAACAACAACAACAGCAGCAACAACAAAAACAACAACAACAACAACAACAACAACAACAGCAGCAGCAGCAGCAGCAGCAGCAACAGCCACAGCCACAGCCACAGCCACAGCAACAGCGACAACAACAACAACATCAACAACAACAATAATAACAACAGCAACAGCAACAGCAACGACAACGACAACGACAACGACAACGACAACGACAACGACAACGACGACGATAACAACAACAACAATAACAACAACAGCAACAGCAACAGCAACAACAACAACAACAACAACAACAACAACAACAACAACAACAACAACACCAACGACGACGACAACGACGACGACGATGACAACCACAACAACAACAACAACAGCAGCAGCAGCAGCAACAGCCACAGCCACAGCCACAGCCACAGCAACAGCGACAACAACAACAACAACATCAACAACAACAATAACAACAACAGCAACAGCAACAGCAACAACAACAACAACAACGACAACGACAACGACAACGACAACGACAACAACAACAACAACAGCATCGACAACGACAACAACGACAACAACAACGACGACGACGACAACGACGATGACAACAACAACAACAACAGCAACAACAAAACGCTCTAACACCGGTCCAACACTGGCCCGAAACAGGCCCGCAGACCCGATGGCCCCAGGAAGGGAAATCGGCCATCGGGCCCGGAAGCCCGACGTCCAGGAGGGGCTCCTGGGACGGCGAGCAGTCTGACTGAGAGAGCTAGAGGTCACGTCTTGCGACCGGGGGAAAGGAAGGTGGTAGGCAGCAAGAGGGGGGACGCGGATTTCCACGACCAGCCAGCAGCGAGGGCAAGAGAAGAGCAACAGGAGCAATAAGAATGATGAAAGAAATATAGGGAAGAATGGACGCCAGGAGAAGGAACTGAGGACGTCGTCGACGGCAATGTTGAACAATGCAACCGTCTGATCTGAGACCGCTGAAAAAAAAACGCAGTATACGCCAAAAACTAAATCGGTTACTTTACGATTTAGCATTATTGTTGCGACCTGGAAAGGCTGTGAGAAAAACTGAGCTTCAACACGCCGGGTTAAACACGGTGAACAAAACGCCCTGGCAGATTTAAGAAGAACCTAGATAATCGGCATCATCATCACCACCACCCCCATGATTGTCACCATCATCCGCACCATCATGATCATCAACATCCTCATCATCATCATCATCATCATCATCATTGCCACAACCATCGTCATCACCATCATCATCCTCATCATTATCATCATCATAATCGTCATAGTCAGCATCATTGTCATCACCATCATCATCATCACCATCATCATCATTATCTTCATTTTCACGATCATAATCTTCATCATGACATTCATCATCATCATCATCATCATCCTCATCTCGTCAACATCGCCATCATCATGATCATCATCATCATCATCATCATCATCATCATCATCATCATTCACATCATCATCATGGTCGCGGTCGCGGTCACGGTCACGGTCATGGCCGTGGTGAGTGACATCGTCCTCCTCGTCTTCACTCTCTAGCACGGATGCCCCAGGTAACCCAGAAGGAATAGCTACATGCTCTCACGGCATGGAGTCTTCGTGATTGGTGAATGGGGGATGCAGCGATGCTTTCCTCTGCGAGACGGGTGTGGAGTACATGTAGTCCTCCTCGCCGAGGGTCCTGGGACCGGAAGGCCATGCATAACCACGCACCCTCCAGCCAAGCTGGACAAGATGACACGGAGAGCTCTCGAAGGGAGGGATGGACGAGCGCCTTGGGGAGCACGCCTCTTCGAGCGGCTCGCGGCAGACTGGGAGGCCCTCAGAACTCATCCTTGAGGGCCTTCGCGGGGAAAGCCTTGACGATGGTCTTGGCCGGCTTCGCCTTCACCATGACGACCTTGCCGAAGATCTCGCGCTTCCCAGCCTTGGTGGCCTTCTTCTGGCGGGTCTTGATCATCGCAACGCCCGGGATGACGAACTTGCCGTTCTTCTTCGCCTCTGTCGTTGCAATGCTCGCCAGGGTGCTCAAGGCCGTGCCGATCACGCCCCTCTTCACCTCGCAGGCCTCCGCGAGCGCCGCCATGAGGGCGCTCTTGGTCATGACCGTGGACTTCATCATCGGTGCCATCTCTGCTGCTTGGATGAGGAATCAGCGGCGCTGCCGATGTCTCCTGGTCTGTGCGCGGGGGCCGGAACTTGAGCCAACATGGTTACGGGGTAAAGTCTTACTGCCGGATGGGCTTGCGTACCCTGTTTGCTTTTCCTCCTCCACCTCCTCCCACTTCTGCTTTTTACCCATCTCCTCCCCCACTCCTCCTCATTTCATTCGTGTCCCTCCATCCCATTCCCGTCGTCCCACCAATCCTCCTCCACCTCTTCTTCCTCTTCCTCGTCCTCGCCCTCCTCGCCCTTCTCTTCCCCCTTATCATAGTTGCCCATCCTATGTGTCTGCCCAGGAAATCGAAAGCACGCCCTGGGACAAGTCGAACAAAATACGTGCGTCCTACGAGACGTCAGTTATGGCGATATCTAATCAGCATCATTAACAGCAGCAGCGGCAGCAGCATCGTCATCGTGATCGACGTCATCATCATCATCATCATCATCATCATCATCATTGTCATCATCATCATCATCATCAGCAGCAGAAGCATCGTCATCAGCATCATGATCATCAACTGCAGCAGCAGCACCACCACCACCACCATCATCATCATCATCATCATCATCGTCGTCATCCTCAGCATCATCATCTCGACCAGAATCAGCATCAGTGTCATCGTCGTCGTCAGCAGCATCAGCATCACCATCATCTTCACCATTAGCAGCATCATCATCATAATCATCAGCATCGTCATCAACATCATCAGAACCATCATCATCAGATTCAGCATCATCATCCTCAACATAATTATCATCATCATAATCCTCATAATCAGCATTAGCATCATCATCATGACCACCAACACCACCACCAGCATCATCATCAGCATCGTCGTCATCACCACCACCAGCATCATCATCGTCATCCTCAACATCATCGTCATCGTCATTAGTGTAACCGTCTTCATCACAACATTCAACATCATCACCATCAGCATCATCATTACCGCCATCGCCATCATCATCGTCATCACCGGTATCATCAGCATCATAATCAGCCTCAGTATCAGTATCATCACCATCATCGGCACCATCAGCAGCATCATCACCATAATCATCATCATCATCATCATCATCATCATCAGTAGCATCATCGTGTTTTGTCATTGCCATCGTCATCGTAATCGTCATCATCATCACCACCACCATCACCATCATCATCAGCATCATCAGCATCATAACAGTCATCATAAACGCCAGCAGCAGGCGCATTTTCGTCATCGACGTCTTCCTCAACATCATCAACATCAATAACATAATCATTGGCACCAACCTCCTCCTCATCGTCATCATCGTCATCAACGGCAACATCATCAACAGCATCATCACCACCATCATCATCGCAATCAGCAGTATCGTCACCACCATCATCATCAACATCAGCATGCCCCCATAATCATCGTCATCATCATCAGCATCGTCATTGTCATCACCATCATCATCCTGTCAGTATCATCACCGTCATGGTCATGGTCACACTACGTGTTCTTGTCCTCCACGTCCTCATCCCCAAGAGCGGCTGATCCAAGCGACCCAGAAGAAATAGCTACATGCTCTCCCGACAAGGAGTCTTTGTGATTGGTGAATGGGGGGTGCAGCGATATTTTGCTCTGCGAGGCGGGTGTGGAGTACATGTAGTCGCCCTAGCCGAGCGTCCTGGGACTGGAAGGCCATGCATAACCACGCACCCTCCTGCGAGCCTGGACAAGATGACACGAAGATTCCTCCAACGGAGGGATTGACGAGCACCTGGGGGTGGGGGAGCACGTCTCTTCGAGCGACTCGCCACAGACTGGGAGACCCTCAGAACTCATCCTTAAGGGCCTTCGCGGGGAAAGCCTTGACGATGGTCTTGGCCGGCTTCGCCTTCACCATGACGACCTTGCCGAAGATCTCGCGCTTCCCAGCCTTGGTGGCCTTCTTCTGGCGGGTCTTGATCATCGCAACGCCCGGGATGACGAACTTGCCGTTCTTCTTCGCCTCTGTCGTTGCAATGCTCGCCAGAGTGCTCAAGGCCGTGCCAATCACGCCCCTCTTCACCTCGCAGGCCTCCGCGAGCGCCGCCATGAGGGCGCTCTTGGTCATGACCGTGGACTTCATCATCGGCGCCATCTCTGCTGCTTGGGTGAGGAAGCAACGATGCTGCCGATGTCCTCTGGTCTGTGCGCGTTGGCCGGAACTTGAGCCAATGTGGATGCGGAGTAAAATCTTACTGTCGGGTGGGCATGCGTACCCTGCTTCCCTTCCCTCCTCCGCCTCCTATCACTTCTGCATTGTACCCCTATCGTCCCCCCCTCCTCCTCATTGCGCCTTATTCCTTTCCCGACATCTCATTCCCGTCGCCCCCCAATCTCCTCCACCTCTTGTTCCTTTTCCTCTTCCTCCTCGCCCGTCTCTTCCCCCTGATAACACTTGTTGGGCAATCCCAGCGTGGTCTTTCTCCAAAACGGGATATTTGAGTGGCAAGGTCAGCCAATGTAATGCGTACGTCATACGAGACGCCGTTGAGGGCGATATCTAGCCAGCGTCATTATCAGCAGCAGCGGCAGCAGCATCGTCATCATTATCATCATCCCAATCGCTATCATCATACCCAAAATCATCCTCCGCATCAGCACCATCATCATCACCATCAACATCATCAGCATCGTCAGTGTCGTCGTCGTCATCACCACCATCATCACCATGATCATCATCCGCCCCATCATCAGAATCACCATCACCATCATCAAACTACCACCTTCCTATCATCATACTCAGCATCACCATCATCGTCGTCACCATCATCATCATCATCAGCAGCATCGTCATCATCATCATCATCAACAACAACATATCATCAGCATCATCAGCATCGTCATCATCATCATCATCAGCATCAGCATCAGCATCAGCATCATCATCATCATCATCACCATCATCATCATCATCATCAGCAGCATCAGCATCATCATCCTCCTCATCACCATCTTGGGTATCCCACCAGCCATTTGGGCGCAGGTGGCCTAACGATCTCTTTCTTCCCTCTTCCAAAACCCCCCCTTCGGGGAGGGGTTTACCCCTCCCCCTATCCCCTCCCCTGGACCTGGACTGGGGGGGGGGGGGCGCGAGGTGGCAGAGGGCCCCTTTCCTGTCAAGATGGCTCCAAGAAGGCCTCAGAGAGCCCAAGATGGCCTCCAAGATCACTCAAGATAGCCCAACATGGCTCAAGAAAACTAACAACATGCTTCCAAGAGGTCCCAGGAGGGCCACAAGACGGTTCGAGGTGCTCTCAGAGCTCCCTCGCGCCCCCCCCCCGAGAAGCCAAAATCCTTCAAAAACCTAAGAGAAATCTATGATGTTTGCCTTCTCGCCTATTCGCTTCCGATGCGCTTTTGAGGCCTCCGCCAAGAGGGGTCCAAGAGGCCCCCAAGACGGCCCCAAGAGCGCCCAGGATCGCCCCAAGAGCGACCCGAGAGGGCCCCAAGAGGCGATGTTGATGGCCCCGGAGAGGGGGGCAAATCGAGAACCCCCCACTCCTTTGATCGATGGTCTCCAAGACGGCCCCAAGAGGCGCCCCATAGCTCCCAAGAGGGCTCCAAAAGAACGCCAAGAGAGCCCCAAAAGAGCCCCAAGAGGGCCCCATGAGGGCCCTAAGAAGCCCCCAAACCCAGAGATCTCTCGGTTCGCCCTGGTTGCTCGCTTTGTTTCCCTAGATGTGTCTCTTCGTCCCTTTTCCCGTCAGCTCTCATGGGCAAGGCTTCTGAACGGGCTGGTGGGGATACGCGAAACGTGATGAATTATCAAGATCGTCCTGGGCGTTTGTTGCCGTGTTGCAGCTTGGGTTTCTGACAAATTCCAAACGGTGTGTAAACATATGTATGTTGTTCTTTGTGTTTTACATACGTATACCTATATACACATAAAAATACATATGCTGTTGGAGAAAAACGCGACGGTGTGTTTGCAGTGTTACCTCAACTGTTTTAGCATGTTTAGGCCCGTCGCTGTGGATCATCAGTTTGTTGCTTTTTGTTTTCAGGTCGAGAGCTGTTCCTTGTCTTCTTTGCTGCATTCGCTCCCGCTTTTCGTTTCTGCCGCCGTTCTCCCTCTCAGGGCTGGAAACGCATCAACAGCAACAGCAACAGCAACAGCAACAGCAACAGCAACAGCAACAACAACAATAACAACAACAACCACAAGGCGAACACGTGCTCTTGGCACCCTGTCCCCATGGCACCAGAACCACAATCTCTCCTGGCCTGGCGAGAACATGACCCTGACACCCCGTCCCCAATTGCGGGGGGGCCGGGGGGGCGCAACCGCAACAGAGCAAACGCCGGTCCTACCACAGACTCTCATGAATGAACATTAATAAGATTCCAAATGGGATTTTGGGAACAGCATCGATGTGCGAGGTAGCGAAGCAAACTTTCACTGAAAACTCTATAGGGATAGTACACGAACTACCGGGAACTCCATAGAGATGGTACAGGACCTCCTGGAAACGATATGCGAATAGTACTGGTCCCAACGGGAAGCTCTTTAGGGATGGTACAAGCCATGTTGGGAACTTTACAGGGGTGGTACAGGTACAGGACAGCAGGACTGTTTGGGAAATCTATAGATATGGTGCAAGACCAACTGGGAACTCTATAGAGAAGGTACAAGACCGACTGGGAACTCTATGGGATGGTACAGGACAGATTCGGAACTTTAAAGGGATGGCACAGGACCTACTGGGAACTCGATAGAGTTGGTACGGGACCTACTGGGAACTCTGTATGGATGGCACTGCATCTGATGATAATTCTATAAGAATTGTACAGGACCGACTGGGAAATCCATGACGATGGTACTGGACATACTGGGAACTCGATTGGGATGGTACAGTAATTACCTACTGGAACTCTATGGAAATGGTACAGGCCCTACTCGGAATTCTGTAGAGATGGTACAAGACTGACGGGAAACTCGCTGGGCAGGTCGGTACAGGACCTACTAAGACTTCTATAAAAATGGTAAAGGACCTACTGGGAGCTTTCCAAGGATGTAAAAGATCAATTGAAAACTCGATACAGATGGGTCGGGACCTACAGGGAGCTCTACAGGGATGGCACAAGACCTACAGTGCGGGCGCGGCCGCAAGAAACCCTCGCAAGAAACCCAACCTCATAAACCCGCGCGCGAGATGCACCCGAAGGGAAGTCTGAACGTAGCAGTTTCTTCAACGGTTGAAGGAAGTCACCGCGCATCGCGCGGAGCGACGAAACCCTGGATACCCGGACGAAAAGCATATGAAGGTACAGGACCGACTGGGAGCTGTATAAGGATGGTACAGGACCATATGGGAACTCGGATGGCACAGGACCTATTCGGAACTCTACAGGAATGAAACAGGACCGACTGCGAACTCTATAGAAATGGTAGAGGAACTACTGAAATCTCCATGGAGATGGTACAAGACCTACTATGGACTCCATACGGATTGCACAAGACCTACTGTAAACTCTATAGAAATGCTACCGGAGACCTATTCGGAACTCGATGGAGATAATACAGGACCGACTGGGGACTCTGTAGAGGCGGCACAGGACAGACTGGGAACTCTATAGACATGGTACAAGACCAACTGGAAACTCTATGGAAAGTACAGGCCCGACTTTGAACTTCTATAGAGATGGTACAAGACCTAATGGGAGTCCATCGGCAATACAGGACTGACTGGGAAATTCTTCAGAGATGAAACAGGACCGAATGGGAACCCTATAGAGATGGGGACTCCTATAGAGATGTTACAGGACCAAGTGGGGACTCTGTAGAGATGGCACAGGACCTATTCGGAAACCTTGGACAGAAGGTTCAGGCCCGCCAGGGAATGATACATGAATGGTGCAAGACCTCCTGGGAGCTCTATAGGGATGGTACAAGATCTACGAAGGATTCCTCAGGGATGGTACCGGACCTGCTGGGAATTCGATCAAGATGGTACAGATCCGACAGGGAGTCTAGAGATTGTACTCGGAACTCTATAGAGATGGTACAAGACCAACGAGGGGCCCGAACGACTCATACCAGGACGAGGCGCCCGACCGACTCACACCACGAGGAGCCCGAACGACTCACACCACGACGCGGGCCTCGAACGACTCACACCACGTGGAGCCCGATCGAGTCACACCAGGACGAGGGGCAGCGTTCATACAAGCCCCCCAAGAGGGCCCCCAGAGGTCCACCAGAAGGCCCCAAGAGGTCCCCAGATGGCCCACAGTCTCAGAAGTATTGATTATACGAAGGTTTCGGGCTCATTTTGTCCTTCTCAGGGGGTAGCGCTCATTTGCGTTTCTGAGGAGGTCGCAAGAAGCCACCAAGAGGCCCCAAGATGCCCCCAGGAGGCTCCCAAGAGGCCTCCAAGAGGCTCCCAAGCCGCCCCCAAGAGGCCTCCAGAGGCTCCCACGAGGCCCCCCAGAGGCTCCCACGAGGCCCCCAGGGCTCCCAAGAGGCTCCCAAGAGGCCCCCAAGAGTCTCCCAAGAGGCCCCAAGAGGCGTCTCCCAAGAGGCTCCCAAGAGGCCCCACGAGGAGCCCGAACGACGCTCACACCAGGACGAGGGGCCCGAACGACTCACACCACGAAGAGCCCGAACGACTCACACCACAACGAGGGGCCCGCACGACTCATACCAGGACGAGGCGCCCGACCGACTCACGCCACGAGGAGCCCGAAGGACTCACACCACGACGCGGGCCTCGAACGACGTACACCACGTGGAGCCCGAACGAGTCACACCAGGACGAGGGGCAGCGCTTATACAAGCCCCCCAAGAGGGCCCCCAGAGGTCCTCCAGATGGCCCCAAGAGGCCCCCAGATGGCCCACAGTCTCAAAATTATTGATTTTACGAAGGTTTTGGGCTCATTTTGTCCTTCTCCGGGGGCAGCGCTCATTTGCGCTTCTGAGGAGGTCGCAAGAAGCCCCCAAGAGGCCCCAAGATGCCCCCAGGAGGCTCCCAAGAGGCCTCCAAGAGGCTCCCAAGAGGCCCCCCAGAGGCTCCCACGAGGCCCCCAGAGCCCCAAGAGACTCCCAAGAGGCCCCCAAGAGTCTCCCAAGAGGCGCCCAGAGGCCCCAAGAGGCCCCCAAGAGGCTTCCAAGCGAGAGCCCCACGAGGAGCCCGAACGACTCACAACCACCGACGAAGAGCCCGAACGACTCACACCACAACGAGGGGCCCGAACGACTCATACCAGGACGAGGCGCCCGACCGACTCACACCACGAGGACCCCGAACGACTCACACCACGACGCGGGCCTCGAACGACTCACGCCACGTGGAGCCCGAACGCCGAAGGACTCACACCACGACGCGGGCCTCGAACGACGTACACCACGTGGAGCCCGAACGAGTCACACCAGGACGAGGGGCAGCGCTTATACAAGCCCCCCAAGAGGGCCCCCAGAGGTCCTCCAGATGGCCCCACGAGGCCCCCAGATGGCCCACAGTCTCAAAATTACTGATGCTCTGAAGGTTTTGGGGTCATTTTGTCCTTCTCAGGGGGCAGCGCTCATTTGTGCTTCTGAGGAGGTCGCAAGAAGCCCCCAAGAGGCCCCAAGATGCCCCCAGGAGGCTCCCAAGAGGCCTCCAAGAGGCTCCCAAGAGGCCCCCAAGAGGCCTCCAGAGGCTCCCAAGAGGCCCCCCAGAGGCTCCCACGAGGCCCCCAGAGCCCCGAAGAGACTCCCAAGAGGCCCCCAAGAGTCTCCCAAGAGGCGCCCAAGAGGCCCCAAGAGGCCCCCAGGAGGCTCCCAAGAGGCCCCACGAGGAGCCCGAACGACTCACACCAGGACGGGGGCCGAACGACTCACACCACGAGAGAGCCCGAACGACTCACACCACAACGAGGGGCCCGAACGACTCATACCACGAAGAACCCGAACGTCTCACGCCAGAAGGAGGACCCCGAACGACTCACACCACGACGAGGCGCCCGACCCATTCACACCACGAGGAGCCCGAGCGACTCACACCACACGGGGCCCCGAACGACTCACAACACGAGGAGCCCGAACGAGTCACACCAGGAGGAGGGGCCCGAACGACTCACACCAGGATGAGGGGCCCGAACAACTCACACCACGAGAAGCCCGAACGACTCACACCAGGACGAAGAGCCCGAACGACTCACACCACGAAGAGCCCGAACGACTCACACCAGGAAGAAGGGCCCGAACGACTCACACCAGGACGAGAAACCCCAAACGACTCAAATCACGAGGAGCGCTTTCTCTCCCTCCTCCTCCGCCTCGTCCTTCTCCCGCTCCCCCCACAAGGAGGATGTACAAGGAGGCGGGAGGAAGGAGGAACAGGGGAGATATGCGGGGCCAAATGGACACACGCCTGAAAAACACGACTGTCGGCATGCTTCGCATGAGTTGCTGTTGTGAGATGGGCTGGTGGGGATACGCGAAGCGTAAAGAATTCGATCAAGATGGTACAGATCCGACAGGGAGTCTATAGAGATTGTACTCGGAACTCTATAGAGATGGTACAAGACCTACTGGGAACTCCATAGGGATGGTACAGGAAATACCGGGAATTCTATGAAGATGGCACAAGAGCTACTGGGGAATCTATTGAGATGGTACAGGACCAACTGGAACTCTATACGGATGGCACAAAACCGACTGGGAACTTTAAGAGATGGTACTAGACCTGCTGAGAGCGCTCTCGAAAGGGTACAGGACGGAACTCTGTAGATATGGTACAGGACCAACTGGGAAGTCTACAGAAAGGTACAGGATCTCCTGGGATCTTTATAGGGATGGTACAAGACCTACTGGGAAGTCTGTACGGATGATACAAGACTTACTGGGGAATCTACCAGAGATGGTACAGGACCCACTGGGGATTTCATTGGGATGGTACAAAATCTAGTGGGAAACTTATAAAGATGAGTCCGGACCTGCTGGAACTCGAAAGAGATGGTACAGGACCTCCTGGGAACTTTGCAGGGACGACACAAGACCTACTGGGAACTGTGTAGAGTTGGTACAAGACGTACTGAAAATCCGATACGGATGGTACAGGACTTTCTGGGGACTTTATTGTGATGGTACAAGACCTACTGGGAACTCTATCGAGATGGCACAAAAACGACTGGGGAAATTATAGAGATGGTACAGGACCTACTAGAAACTCTATGGAGATGGTACAGGACCTACTGGGAACCCTACAGAGACGGTACAGGACCTACTGGAAACTCTACAGGGATGGTACAGGACCTACTGGGGACTCCATAGAGACTGTACAGGACCTACTGGTCACTCTATACGCATGGTACAAGACCTACTGGAAACTAAATATGAGGATGGTACAAGTCCTACTGGGGACGAACCTATACGGAACTCGTCAGAGATTGTCCAGGACATACTGGGGACTTCAATGACATGGTACATGACCTACTAAACGCTTCATAGATATGGTAGAGGACCGACTGGGAACTCGATAAGGATGGAACAGGACATACTGGGACCTTTACCAAGATGGTACAGCACCTACTGGGGACCCCTATAGAGATGATACAGAACCTACTGGGGACTCTACAGCGATGGTCAAAGACCTACTGGAGAGTGTATAAAGATGATACAGGACCGACCGTGAACTCTAGAGGGATGGGTCAGGACCTATGGGGAACTCTATAAGGATAGTACAGGACCTGCTGGGGACCTATCTGGATGATACGGGACCGACCGGGAACGTGATAGAGTTTGTACAGGACCTACTGGGGGGCTCTATAGAGATGGTACACGACCTAGTGGGGACTCTAGAGGGATGGTACAAGACCTACTGGCAACTCTGTAGTGATGGTACAAGGCTGAGGGGTGCGCCGAAATGGACCCGAAGCCTTCGCCGGAGCCCCATGTGGGGCCAGGAGCCGTGTGAGGGGCACGCCGAGATCCGAAGTCTTAGCCTGTATCAGCCGCGGAACCCTATGAGGCGCCCAGCGGAAGGCGCACGAGACGCGCAGGGGGGTGGGGGGCGCAACTCGCGCACGGGAGGGCGCAACTCGCGGGGGGCAGGTCGCAACCCAACCACGCTGTCGCTCGAGCGTTGCGCGGTTGCGTCGTGCCCCCCCCCGCAACGAAACCAGGCCCAAGGAATACCTTCTCGTCAACAACAACAACAGCAGCAACAACAAAAACAACAACAACAACAACAACAACAACAACAACAACAACAACAACAACAGCAGCAGCAGCAGCAGCAGCAACAGCCACAGCCACAGCCACAGCCACAGCCACAGCAACAGCGACAACAACAACAACATCAACAACAACAATAATAACAACAGCAACAGCAACGACAACGACAACGACAACGACAACGACAACGACAACGACGACGATAACAACAACAACAATAACAACAACAACAACACCAACGACGACGACAACGACGACGACGATGACAACCACAACAACAACAACAACAACAACAACAACAGCAGCAGCAGCAGCAGCAACAGCCACAGCCACAGCCACAGCCACAGCAACAGCGACAACAACAACAACAACAACATCAACAACAACAATAACAACAACAGCAACAGCAACAGCAACAACAACAACAACGACAACGACAACGACAACGACAACGACAACAACAACAACAGCATCGACAACGACAACAACGACAACAACAACGACGACGACGACAACGACGATGACAACAACAACAACAACAGCAACAACAAAACGCTCTAACACCGGTCCAACACTGGCCCGAAACAGGCCCGCAGACCCGATGGCCCCAGGAAGGGAAATCGGCCATCGGGCCCGGAAGCCCGACGTCCAGGAGGGGCTCCTGGGACGGCGAGCAGTCTGACTGAGAGAGCTAGAGGTCACGTCTTGCGACCGGGGGAAAGGAAGGTGGTAGGCAGCAAGAGGGGGGACGCGGATTTCCACGACCAGCCAGCAGCGAGGGCAAGAGAAGAGCAACAGGAGCAATAAGAATGATGAAAGAAATATAGGGAAGAATGGACGCCAGGAGAAGGAACTGAGGACGTCGTCGACGGCAATGTTGAACAATGCAACCACCTGATCTGAGAACGCTGAAAAAAACGCAGCATACGCCAAAAACTGAATCGGTTGCTTTACGATTTAGCATTATTGTTGCGACCTGGAAAGGCTATGAAAAAACTGAGCTTCAACACGCCGAGTTAAACACGGTGAACAAAACGCTCTGGCAGATTTAAGAAGAACCTAGATAATCGGCATCATCATCACCACCACCCCAATGATTGTCATCATCCGCATCATCATGATCATCATCATCATCATCATCATCATCATCATCATCACCGCAACCATCGTCATCATCATCATCATCATCATCAGAATCGTCATAGTCAGCATCATTGTCATCACCATCATCCTCATCACCATCATCATCATTATCTTCATTTTCATTATCATAATCTGTATCATGGCATTCATCATCATCATCATCATCATCATCATCATCATCATCATCATCTCACCATCATCGCCATCATCATGATCATCATCATCATCATCAGCATCATCATCATCATCATCATCATCATCATGGTCACGGTCGCGGTCACGGTCACGGTCATGGCCGTGGTGAGTGACATCGTCCTCCTCGTCTTCATTCTCTAGCACGGATGCCCCGGGTAACCCAGAAGGAATAGCTGCATGCTCTCACGACAGGGAGTCTTCTTGATCTGTGAATGGGGGTGCAGCTGTGTTTTCCTCGGCGAGACGGGTGTGGAGTACATGTGGTCGCCCTCGCCGAGCGTCCTGGGACTGGAAGGCCATGCACAACCACGCACCCTCCTGCCAGCCTGGACAAGATGACACGAAGATTCCTCGAACGGAGGGATGGACGAGCACCTTGGGGAGCACGCCTCTTCGAGCGGCTCGCCGCAGACTAGGAGGCCCTCAGAACTCATCCTTGAGGGCCTTCGCGGGGAAAGCCTTGACGATGGTCTTGGCCGGCTTCGCCTTCACCATGACGACCTTGCCGAAGATCTCGCGCTTCCCAGCCTTGGTGGCCTTCTTCTGGCGGGTCTTGATCATCACAACGCCCGGGATGACGAACTTGCCGTTCTTCTTCGCCTCTGTCGTTGCAATGCTCGCCAGAGTGCTCAAGGCCGTGCCGATCACGCCCCTCTTCACCTCGCAGGCCTCCGCGAGCGCCGCCGTGAGGGCGCTCTTGGTCATGACCGTGGACTTCATCATCGGCGCCATCTCTGCTGCTTGGGTGAGGAAGCAGCGGTGCTGCCGATGTCTCCTGGTCTGTGCGCGGGGGCCGAAACTTAAGCCAACATGGTTACGGGGTACAGTCTTACTGTCGGATGGGCTTCCGTACCCTTTCTGCCTTTCCTCCTCCGTCTCCCCCACTTCTGCTTTGCGCCTCATTCGTGTCCCTCCATCCCATTCCCGTCGCCCCACCAATCCTCATCCACCTCTTCTTCCTCTTGCTCTTCCTTGTCCTCCTCGCCCTTCTCATCCCCCTCATCATCGTTGACAGTTGAGCCCATCCGATGTATCTGCCCAAACAATGGAAAACACGCCCTGGGACAAGTCGAACAAAATACGTACGTCATACGAGACGTCGGTTATGGTGATATCTATACCAGCATCATTAACAGCAGCAGCGGCAGCATCATCATCAGCAGCATCATCATCAGCATCATCATCATAATCATCATCATCATCATCATCATCATCAACATCATCATCATCATCATCTGCAGCAGCATCATCACCACCAGCATCATCATCATCAGCATCAGCATCATCCGCATCATCATGCATTATCATCGACATCCTCAGCAGCATCACAATCATAATCATCATCAGTGTCATCGTCGTAGTCAGCGATATCAGCATCATCATCATCATCATCATCATCTTCACCATTAGCAGCATCATCAGTATCGTCATCAACATCCACATCATCACCATCAGAATCAAAATCAGAATCCCCATCCTCAACATCAGTAGTATCATCATAATCTCCATCATCATCATCAGCATCAGCATCATCATCATCATGACCACCACCACCACCAGCTTCATCATCATCATCATCGTCATCACAACCACCACCAGCATAATCATCGTCATCCTGATCATCATCGTCATCGTCATCATTGTAACCGTCTTCATCACGACCTTCAGCATCATCATCAGCATCATCATTATCGACATCATCATCATCAGTATCATCAGCATCATAATCAGCATCATCATCATTACCATCACCAGCATCGGCATCATCAGCATCATCATCAATGTCATCGTGTTTTGTCATTGTCATCGTCATCGTAATCGTCATCATCTCCACCACCACCACCATCATCATCAGCAGCATCATCACGGTCATCGTAAACGCTGGCAGCAGGCGCAATTGTGTCATCGACATCTTCCTCAACATCATCGGCATCAAAAACATCATCATTGGCACCAACATCCTCCTCATCGTCATCATCGTCATCAACAGCAACATCATCAACAGCATCATCACCACCATCAGCATCGCAATCAGCATCATCGTCACCACCATCATCATCAGCACCACCGTGCCACCATAGTCATCGTCAACATCATCAACATCGCCACTGTCATCACCATCATCAGCCTGTCAGTATCATCACCGTCATGGTCATGGTCACACTACGTGTTCTTGTCCTCCACGTGCTCATCCCCAAGAGCGGCTGATCCAAGCGACCCAGAAGAAAGAGCTACATGCTCTCCCGGCAAGGAATCATCGTGATTGGTGAATGGGGGGTGCAGCGATGTTTTGCTCTGCGAGACGGGTGTGGAGTACATGTAGTCGCCCTCGCCGAGCGTCCTGGGACTGGAAGGCCATGCATAACCACGCACCCTCCTGCCAGCCTGGACAAGATGACACGAGGATTCCTCCAACGGAGGGGTTGACGAGCACCTGGGGAAGCACGTCTCTTCGAGCGGCTCGCCACAGACTGGGAGGCCCTCAGAACTCATCCTTGAGGGCCTTCGCGGGGAAAGCCTTGACGATGGTCTTGGCCGGCTTCGCCTTCACCATGACGACCTTGCCGAAGATCTCGCGCTTCCCAGCCTTGGTGGCCTTCTTCTGGCGGGTCTTGATCATCGCAACACCCGGGATGACGAACTTGCCGTTCTTCTTCGCCTCTGTCGTTGCAATGCTCGCCAGAGTACTCAAGGCCGTGCCGATCACGCCCCTCTTCACCTCGCAGGCCTCCGCGAGCGCCGCCATGAGGGCACTCTTGGTCATGACCGTGGACTTCATCATAGGCGCCATCTCTGCTGCTTGGGTGAGGAAGCAGCGGCGCTGCCGATGTCTCCTGGTCTGCGCGCGGGGGCCGGAACTTGAGCCAACATGGTTACGGGGTAAAGTCTTACTGTCGGATGGGCTTGCGTACCCTGTCTGCCTTTCCTCCTCCGCCTCCTCCCACTTCTGCTTTGTACCCATCTCCTCCCCCTCTCCTCCTCGTTGCGCCTCATTCGCGTCCCGCCGTCTCATTCCCGTCGCCCAACCAATCCTCCTCCACTTTTTCTTTCTCTTCCTCTTCCTCCTCGCCCTTCTCTCCTCCTAATCATACTTTATAGTTGAGTGACAAGGTCAGCCAATGTCGCAGAGCCCATCCTATGTATCTGCCCAGACAGTGAAAACACGCCCTGGGACAAGTCGAAAAACATATGTACGTCATACGAGACGTCGGTTATGGCGATATCGAATTAGAATCATTAGCAGCAGCAGCGGCGGCAGCAGCATCGTCATCGTCATCGTCATCGTCATCGTCATCATCATCATCATCATCAGCAGCAGCAGCAGCACCATCAGCATCAGCATCAGCATCAGCATCGACATCAGCATCATCATCTGCAGCAGCATCATCACCACCACCACCATCAGCAGCAGCAGCAGCAGAATCCTCATATTCGTCAGCATACTCATCCTCATCGTCATCAGCATCACGATCACACTCACAATCATCATCATCATCATCATCATCATCATCATCATCATCATCATCGTTGTGGTCAGATCATCACCATCATCAACATCACCATTAACATCATCATTATCAACAGCGTCGTTATCATCGGCATCGTTACCATCATCAACAATATAACCATCATCAGCGGTATCATCATCGTCGTCATCGTCATCATCATCGTCAGCATCGTAAGCGTTTTCATCATAACCATTAACATTACCATTAACATCACCATCCTCACCACCACCATCATCAGAAATATCACCATCATCGTCAGTATCATCATCTTCAGCGTCCCCATCGTAATCGTAATCCTCATCATTATCAGCATCATCATCAGCGTCAGCATCATCATCATCAGTATCATCACCAACATCATGATCACGGTCACGATCACGGTCATGGCCGTACGAAGTGATGTCGTTCTCCTCGTCCTCATCCTCCAGCATGGCTGACCCAAGTAACCCAGAAGAAATAGCTGCTTGCGCTCACGACATGGAACACTTGTGATTGGTGCATGGGAAAGCAGCGATGGTTTCCTCTGCGAGACGGGTGTGGAGTACATATGGTCGCCCTCGCCGAGGATCCTGGGACCAGAAGGCCATGCATAACCACGCACCCTCCAGCCAACCTGCACAAAGAAAAGAACGGACGAGCACCTAAGGGAGCACACGCTGAGCATCCTCGAGCGGCTCGCCGCAGACTGGGATGCCCTCAGAACTCATCCTTGAGGGCCTTCGCGGGGAAAGCCTTGACGATGGTCTTGGCCGGCTTCGCCTTCACCATGACGACCTTGCCGAAGATCTCGCGCTTCCCAGCCTTGGTGGCCTTCTTCTGGCGGGTCTTGATCATCGCAACGCCCGGGATGACGAACTTGCCGTTCTTCTTCGCCTCTGTCGTTGCAATGCTCGCCAGAGTGCTCAAGGCCGTGCCGATCACGCCCCTCTTCACCTCGCAGGCCTCCGCGAGCGCCGCCATGAGGGCACTCTTGGTCATGACCGTGGACTTCATCATAGGCGCCATCTCTGCTGCTTGGGTGAGGAAGCAGCGGCGCTGCCGATGTCTCCTGGCTGGTCTGCGCGCGGGGGCCGGAACTTGAGCCAACATGGTTACGGAGTACGTAAAAGTCCTACTGTCGAGCGGGCCTGCGCACCTTGCTTGACATCCCTCCTCCTCATCCTCCTCCTCCTCCCACTTCTCCGTTTTACCCCTCCTCCGACTCATCCTCACAGAACTCGTTGACTTACACAGAACGATAACCAATCATCATCATCATTATCATCATCATCAGCATCATCATCATCATGATCATGATCATGATCATCATCATCATAATCATCAACAGCATCACCATAATTATCAACATCGCCATTATCACCACCAGCATCATCATCATCATCGGCATCATCATCATCCTCATCATCATAATCATCATCTAATCAGCATCAGCATCAGCATCATCAGCAGCATCATCGTAATCATCACCATCGTCACCATCATCACCATCGTCAGCACCATCAGCAACCGCAGCATCATCATCATCACCATCATCATCATCATCAACATCATCAACAGCATCATCATCACCGTCATCAGCATCATCATAATCATCATCATCATCACCATGTCATCATCGTCATCACCACCACCACCATCATCATCATCACCATCGTCATCGCCATGGTCGTCACCAGCGTCATCATCATCAACATTATCAACATCATCATCAGCATCAGCAGCATCATCCTTATCGTCATCGTCATCGTCATCGTCATTATCGTTGTCGTCTCGTAATCATCATCACCACCACTTCCATCATCGTCATCGTCATCATCACGATCATCATCGACAGCTGAAGCCGCACATTCGTCATCGTCATCCTCAACAGCACCAGCATCAACATCACCATCATCATCATGTGCGCCATAATCCTCTTCATCATCATCACCATCCACATCATCATCACCACCATCATCGTCGTCATCGTCATCGTCATCATCGCCATAATCGTCAGCACCATCATGTCACCATCAGTATCGTCACCATCAACATCATCATCATCATCATCGTCATCATCGTTGGCATAATCGTCATCAACATCATCACCATCATCATCGTCATCATCATCACCATCCTGTCGTCATCATCGCTGCCAAGGTTCTGGTCATACTACGCGTTCTTATCCTCGCGTCCTCATCCTCTCGTGCTCTCACGGCATGGAGTCTTCGTGATTGGTGAATGGGGGGTGCAACGATGCTTTCCTCTTCGAGACGTGTGTGGAGTACATCCTCATCATCCTCCTCATCATCATCAACCACATCATCATAACCACCCTCATCATCACCAACCTCATCGTCATCATCATAATAATCGTCTGCACCATCATGTCACCATAAGTATCATCATTGTCATCCTCGTCATCATCATCACCACCATCATCATCACCATCCTGTCGTCATCATCACCGCCTAGGTCCTGATCATACTACGTGTTCTTATCCTCGCGCCCTCATCCTAATGCTCTCACGGCATGGAGTCTTCGTGATTGGTGAATGGGGGGTGCAGCGATGCTTTCCTCTGCGAGACGGGTGTGGAGTACATGTAGTCCTCCTCGCCGCGGGTCCTGGAACCGGAAGGCCATGCATAACCACGCACCCTCCAGCCAAGCTGGACAAGATGGCACGGAGAGCTCTCGAAGGGAGGGATGGACGAGCACCTTGGGGAGCACGCCTCTTCGAGAGGCTCGCCGCAGACTGGGATGCCCTCAGAACTCATCCTTGAGGGCCTTCGCGGGGAAAGCCTTGACGATGGTCTTGGCCGGCTTCGCCTTCACCATGACGACCTTGCCGAAGATCTCGCGCTTCCCAGCCTTGGTGGCCTTCTTCTGGCGGGTCTTGATCATCGCAACGCCCGGGATGACGAACTTGCCGTTCTTCTTCGCCTCTGTCGTTGCAATGCTCGCCAGAGTGCTCAAGGCCGTGCCGATCACGCCCCTCTTCACCTCGCAGGCCTCCGCGAGCGCCGCCATGAGGGCACTCTTGGTCATGACCGTGGACTTCATCATAGGCGCCATCTCTGCTGCTTGGGTGAGGAAGCAGCGGCGCTGCCGATGTCTTCTGGTCTGCGCGCGGGGGCCGGAACTTGAGCCAACATGGTTACGGAGTACGTAACAGTCCTACTGTCGAGCGGGCCTGCGCACCTTGCTTGACATCCCTCCTCCTCCTCCTCCTCCTCCTCCTCCTCCTCCTCCCACTTCTCCAACATACCCCTCCTCCTCCTACTCATCCTCCTCTTCTCCTCCTCATTCCACCTCTTCCGCGTCCACCACTCTCATCCCCGTCCCCCTCCCCCATCCACCTCAATCTCTTCCTCCCCTTCCTCTTCCTCCTCTGTCACTTCGTCGCTCACGTTCGTGAGCAAGGGCAATATGAAAATTCAGATTCCAGCTCGTCCGGCTCCTCCCCCTCTCCATGCTTGCTACAAAGTGCACCCCGCAGAGCCCATCCAATAGATCTACCCGACACTGCGAATGCACTCTGGGACATCTCGGAAAAGATTCGTATGTCATACAGGACGTCGTTGTTGCACACACACACGACGCTAACCCATAACAATTAACAACTACATCATCAGTATCATCATAATCATCATCATCAGCAGCATCATCATGATCATCATCATAATCATAATCATCAACATCAGCATCGGAATCAGCATCAGCATCATCATCATCATCATTATCATCATCATCATCATCATCATAATCATCATCATCATCATCATCATCATCATCAGAATCAGCACCATCAACATCATCATAATCATCAGCAGCAGCAGCAGCACCATCATCATAATCCTCAGCATCATCAGCAGCATCATCGTAATCATAACTACCATCACCATCATCAACATAATCAGCACCATCAGCATCAGCATCAGCATCATCATCAGCATCATCATCATCACCAGCATCATCACCACCGTCGTCGTCTTCATCATCAACATCATCATCATCATCAACCATCATCGTCGTCATCATCCTGATCAGCACCATCAACATCATCATCATCATCATCATCATCATCGTCATCGTCATGGTCATGGTCATCCCCATCGTAATCGTCATCAACATCATGAGCATCATCATCAGCATCAGCATCATCATCGTCGTCATTGTCGTCGTCATCATCGTAATCGCAATCATCATCACCACCACCACCATCATCGTCGTCATCGTCATCATCACGATCATCATCGCCAGCGGAAGCCGCGTATTCGTCATCTCATCCTCAACATCACCATCAACAACACCGTCATCATCATTGGCATCATCATCCTCCTCATCATCATAGACCACATCATCATCCAAATCATCATAACCCCCCTCATCATCACCACCCTCATCGTCATCAGCATCATCGTCATCATCAGAATAATCGTCAGCACCATCATGTCACCATAAGTATCATCATTGTCATCCTCGTCATCATCATCACCACCATCATCATCGTCATCACCATCCTGTCGTCATAATCACCGCCAAGGTCCTGATCATACTACGTGTTCTTATCCTCGCGCCGTCATCCTAATGCTCTCACGGCATGGAGTCTTCGTGATTGGTGAATGGGGGGTGCAGCGATGCTTTCCTCTGCGAGACGGGTGTGGAGTACATGTAGTCCTCCGCGCCGAGGGTCCTGGGACCGGAAGGCCATGCATAACCACGCACCCTCCAGCCAAGCTGGACAAGATGGCACGGAGAGCTCTCGAAGGGAGGGATGGACGAGCACCTTGGGGAGCACGCCTCTTCGAGCGGCTCGCCGCAGACTGGGAGGCACTCAGAACTCATCCTTGAGGGCCTTCGCGGGGAAAGCCTTGACGATGGTCTTGGCCGGCTTCGCCTTCACCATGACGACCTTGCCGAAGATCTCGCGCTTCCCAGCCTTGGTGGCCTTCTTCTGGCGGGTCTTGATCATCGCAACGCCCGGGATGACGAACTTGCCGTTCTTCTTCGCCTCTGTCGTTGCAATGCTCGCCAGAGTGCTCAAGGCCGTGCCGATCACGCCCCTCTTCACCTCGCAGGCCTCCGCGAGCGCCGCCATGAGGGCGCTCTTGGTCATGACCGTGGACTTCATCATCGGCGCCATCTCTGCTGCTTGGATGAGGAAGCAGCGGCGCTGCCGATGTCTCCTGGTCTGTGCGCGGGGGCCGGAACTTGAGCCAAACTGTCGGATGGGCTTGCGTACCCTGTTTGCTTTTCCTCCTCCGCCTCCTCCCACTTCTGCTTTGTACCCATCTCCTCCTCCTCTCCTCCTCATTTCATTCGTGTCCCTCCGTCCCATTCCGGTCGCCCCATCAATCCTCCTCCACCTCTTCTTCCTCTTCCTCTTCCTCGTCATCCTCGCCCTTCTCTTCCCCCTCATCAAAGTTGATAGTTGAGCCCATCCTATCTGCCTGCCCAAACAATGAAAAGCACGCCCTGGGACAAGTCGAACAAAATACGTGCGTCATACGAGACGTCAGTTATGGCGATATCTAATCAGCATCATTAACAACAGCAGCGGCAGCAGCATCGTCATCGCGATCAACATCATCATCATCATCATCATCATCATCATCATCATCATCATCATCATCATCATCATCATCATCATCATCATCGCGATCATCACCATCGTCAGCATAACCATCGCCATCATCATCATCATCATCATCATCATCATCACCATCATCATCATCATCAGCAGCATCATCATCATCATAATCATAATCATCATCATCATCATCATCATCATCATCATCAGTATAAGCATAAGCATAAGCATCCTCATTAGCATCATAATCATCATCTGCAGCAGCATCGCCACCACCACCACCATCATCATCATCATCACCATCATCATCATCATCATGATCATCATCATCATCATCATCATCATCATCATGCTCATCAAAATCATCATCATCATCATCGTATTCATCAGCATTATCATCGTCGTCGTCATCCTGAGCATCATCACGATCATAATCAGCATCAGTGTCATCGTCGTCGTCAGAAGCATCAGCATCACCATCATCTTCACCATTAGCAGCATCGTCATCAGCATCGTCATCAACATCATCATAATCAGCATCATCATGCTAATAATCAGCATCATCGTCCTCATCCTCAACATGATTATCATCATCATAATCATCATCATCATCCGCATCAGCATCAGCATCAGCATGACCACCACCACCACCACCAACATCATCATCAGCACCGTCATCATCACCACCACAACCGGCATCATCGCCGTCATCGTTTTCATCGTAACCGTCTTCATCACAACATTAATCATCATCATCATCATCATCATCATCATCATCACCATTATCATCATCAGTATCGTCATCGTCATCGTCATCGTCATCATCATCATCATCATCATCGGTATCATCAGCATCATTATCAGCCTCATGTTCATTATCATCACCATCATCGGCACCATCAGCTTCATCATCACCATCATCATCATCATCATCATCATCATCATCAATAACATCGTGGTGTTTTGTCATTGCCATCGTCATCATAATCGTCATCATCACCACCATCATCATCATCATCAGCATCACCAGCACCACAGTCATCATACACGCCGGCAGCAGGCGCATGCTCGTCATCGACGTCTTCCTCAACATCATCAGCATCAATAACATCATCATTGGCACCAACATCATCATCATCGTCATCATCGTCAACAACGGCAACATCATCAACAGCATCATCCCCACCATCATCATCGCAATCAGCATCATCGTCACCACCATCATCATCAGCATCACCATGCCCCCATAATCATCGTCATGATCATCAGCATCGTCATTGTCATCACCATCATCATCCTGTCAGTATCATCACCGTCATGGTCATGGTCACACTACGTGTTCTTGTCCTCCACGTCCTCATCCCCAAGAGCGGCTGATCCAAGCGACCCAGAAGAAAGAGCTACATGCTCTCCCGACAAGGAGTCTTCGTGATTGGTGAATGGGGGGTGCAGCGATGTTTTGCTCTGCGAGACGGGTGTGGAGTACATGTAGTCGCCCTCGCCGAGCGTCGTGGGACTGGAAGGCCATGCATAACCACGCACCCTCCTGCCATTCTGGACAAGATGACACGACGATTCCTCCAACGGAGGGATTGACGAGCACCTGGGGGTGGGGGAGCACGTCTCTTCGAGCGGCTCGCCACAAACTGGGAGACCCTCAGAACTCATCCTTGAGGGCCTTCGCGGGGAAAGCCTTGACGATGGTCTTGGCCGGCTTCGCCTTCACCATGACGACCTTGCCGAAGATCTCGCGCTTCCCAGCCTTGGTGGCCTTCTTCTGGCGGGTCTTGATCATCGCAACGCCCGGGATGACGAACTTGCCGTTCTTCTTCGCCTCTGTCGTTGCAATGCTCGCCAGAGTGCTCAAGGCCGTGCCGATCACGCCCCTCTTCACCTCGCAGGCCTCCGCGAGCGCCGCCATGAGGGCGCTCTTGGTCATGACCGTGGACTTCATCATCGGCGCCATCTCTGCTGCTTGGATGAGGAAGCAGCGGCGCTGCCGATGTCTCCTGGTCTGTGCGCGGGGGCCGGAACTTGAGCCAAACTGTCGGATGGGCTTGCGTACCCTGTTTGCTTTTCCTCCTCCGCCTCCTCCCACTTCTGCTTTGTACCCATCTCCTCCTCCTCTCCTCCTCATTTCATTCGTGTCCCTCCGTCCCATTCCGGTCGCCCCATCAATCCTCCTCCACCTCTTCTTCCTCTTCCTCTTCCTCGTCATCCTCGCCCTTCTCTTCCCCCTCATCAAAGTTGATAGTTGAGCCCATCCTATCTGCCTGCCCAAACAATGAAAAGCACGCCCTGGGACAAGTCGAACAAAATACGTGCGTCATACGAGACGTCAGTTATGGCGATATCTAATCAGCATCATTAACAACAGCAGCGGCAGCAGCATCGTCATCGCGATCAACATCATCATCATCATCATCATCATCATCATCATCATCATCATCATCATCATCCTCATCATCCTCATCATCATCATCATCATCATCAGCATCAGCATCAGCATCAGCATCATCATCACGATCATGATCATCATCATCATCATCATCATCATCATGATCACCATCATCAGCACAATCGCTGTCATCATACCCAGCATTATCTTCCGCATCAGCACCATCATCATCACCATCAACATCATCAGCATAATCAGTGTCGTCGTCATCGCCACCATCATAACCATGATCATCATCAGCCCCATCATCAGAATCACCATCACCATCATCAAACTACCACCTTCCTATCATCATACCCAGCATCACCATCATCGTCGTCACCATCATCATCACCATCATCACCATCACCATCACCGTCATCATCATCGGCATCATCATCATCATCATCATCATCATCAACCGCTCATCATCATCATCATCATCATCATCAACATCATCATCAGCATCATCATCAGCATCAGCATCATCATCATCACCATCATCATCATCAGCATCAGCAACATCATCAGCAGCATCAGCATCAGCATCAGCATCAGCATCAGCATCAGCATCAGCAGCATCATCATCATCATCATCATCATCATCATCATCAGAATCATCAACATCTTGGATATCCCACCAGCCATTTGGGCGCAGGTGGTCTAACGATCTCTTTCTTCCCTCTTCCAAAACCCCCCCCTCGGGGAGGGGTGTACCCCTCCCCCTATCCCCTCCCCTGGAACTGGACTAGGGGGGGCGCGAGGTGGCAGAGGGCCCCTTTCCTGTCAAGATGGCTCCAAGATGGCCTCAGAAAGCCCAAGATAGCCTCCAAGATCACTCAAGATAGCCCAACATGGCTCAAGAAAAATAACGACATGCTTCCAAGAGGCCCCAAAAGGGCCACAAGACGGTTCCGGGTGCTCTCAGAGCTCCCTCGCGGCCCCCCCGAGAAGCCAAAATCCTTAAAGAAAAACAAAAAACCTGAGAGACATCTATGATGTTTGCCTTCTCGCCTTTTCGCTTCCGATGCGCTTTTGAGGCCTCTTCCAAGAGGGGTCCAAGAGGCCCCCAACACGGCCCCAAGAGCGCCCAGGATCGCCCCAAGAGCGCCCCAACAGGGCCCCAAGATGCGATTGTGATGGCCCCGGAGACGGGGGCAAATCAAGGACCTCCGTCCTTTGATCGATGGTCTCCAAGACGGCCCCAGGAGGCGCCCCATAGTTCCCAAGAGGGCCCCAAAAGAACGCCAAGAGAGCCCCAAAAGAGCCCCAAGAGGGCCCCATGAGGGCCCTAAGAAGCCCTAAAACCCAGAGGTCTCTCGGTTCGCCCTGGTTGCTCGCTTTGTTTCCCTAGATGTGTCTCTTCGTCCCTTTTTTCCCGTCAGCTCTCATGGGCACAGGACCTGATGATAATTCTATAGAAACTGTACAGGACCGACCGGGAACTCCATGGGGATGGTACAATACCTACTGGACCTATATGGAGGTGGTACAGGACCTCCTCGGAATTTCGTAGAGATGGTACAGGACTTACGGGAAACTCGCTGGGGGGGGGCGGTACAGGACCTACTGCGATTTCTACAGAAATGGTAAAGGACCGACTGGGAGTTTTCTAGGGATGGTACAGGATCGATTGGAAACTCGACAGGGATGGGTCGGGACCTACCAGGAACTCTACAGGGATGGCACAAGACCTTCAGTGCGGGCGCGGCCGCAAGAAACCCTCGCAAGAAACCCAACCCTGTAAACCCGCGCGCGATGTGCACCCAGGAGGAAGCCTGAACGCCGCGGCTTCTTCAACGGTTGCGGGAAGTCGCCGCGCAGCGCGCGAAGCGAAGAAACCCAGGATACCCTGACGAAAAGCATATGAAGGTACAGGACCGACTGGGAATTCGATCGGGATGGTGCAAAACCAGCTGGGAACTCGGATGGCACAGGACCGACTTGGAACTCTGCAGGAATGGAAACTGTGAGCTCTACAGAGATGGTACAGGAACTACTGGGAACTCTATAGGAATGGTTCAAGGCCTACTAGGTACTCCATACGGATTGCACAGGACCTAATGTAAACTCTATAGAGATGCCACCGGACCTACATGGAACCCTATGGAGGTGATACTGGACCGACTGGGGACTCTGTAGAGGCGGCACAAGACCTACTGGGCACTCTAGGATGGTACAAGACCGACTGGAAACATTGTAGAAAGTACAAGACCGGCTTGGAATTTCTATAGAGATGGTTCAGGACCTATTGGGAATCTATAGACAGTACAGGACTGATTGGGAAATTCAACAGAGATGGTACAGGACCTACTGGGGACTCTATAGAGATGGTACAAGACGCACTGGGGACTCCTATACAGATGCTACAAGACCTAGTGGGGGCTCTGTAGATGGTACAGGACCTACTCGGAAACCTTGGACAGAAGGTACAGGCCCGACAGGGTTTGATATAGGGATGGTGCAGGACCTGGGAACTCTATCAGGATGCCACAGGATCTACCAGGGACTCCTCAGGGATGGTACCAGAGCTGCTGGGGATCCAATAGAGATGGTACAGGTCCGACTGGGAGTCTATAAAAATGGTACAAGACCTACTCGGAACTCTGTAGAGATGGTACAGGACCTCCTTGGAACTCTCGAAAGGAATGGCACAAGAACTACTGGGAACTCTATGAAGATGGCACAGGAGCTACTGGGGAATTGATAGAGATGGTCAGTGACCAACTGGAAACTCTATACGGATGGCACAAGGCCGACTGGGAACTCTAAGGGCTGGTACAGGACTTGCTGGGAACTGTCTCGAGATGGTACAGGACGGAAAACTGTGGATATGGTACAGGACCAACTGGGAAGTCTACAGGAATGGTACAGGACCTACTGGAATTTCTATAGGGATGGTACAATACCTATTGGGAACCCCATACGGAGGATACAGGACTCACAAGGGATTCTACAGAGATGGTACAGGACCGACTGGGGACTTCATTGGGATGGTACAAAACCTACTGGGAACCTTTTAAAGATGAGTCCGGACCTGCTGGAAATCGAGAGAGATGGTACAGGACCTCCTGGGAACTTTGTAGGGGCAATACAAGACCTACTGGGAACTGTGTAGAGTTGGTAGAAGACGTACTGAAAACTCGACACGGATGATACAGGACTTTCTGGGAACTTCATCGATGGTACAAGACCGACTGGGAACTCTATCGAGGTGGCGCCAAACCAACTGGGAAATCTATCGACGGTACAGGCCCTACTAGAAACTGCATGGAGATGGCACAGGACCAACTGGGAACCCTACGGCGACGGCACAGGACCTACTAGAACTCTATAGGGATTTTGCAGGACCTACTGGGGAGCCCATAGCGACGGCACAGGACCTACTGGTCACTCTATACGCATGGTACAGGACCTACTGGAAATTATGTAGGGATGCTACAGGTCCTACTGGGGACAATATAGAGATGGCACAGAACCTACAGGGAACTCGTTAGAGATTGCCCAAGACCTACTGGGGATTTCAATGACATACCTGTTTTACTAAACGCACTTTTACATTGCTAGTGCTCCCCCTCTTGTGCTGTCCCTCTCCCTCTTGTCCTCGCCCTCGGCCTCGCCCTCCTCGGCTTCGCCGCCGCTCAAGTTTCGGCTCGAGGATTTCCAGCGAGATCTACGAGCCTCCAGGATTTTTGGCACCGCAGTGCGAGAGGACAGCCCCTCTCGCTGCGCTGGGCAATCGCCGCGAAGTGGTGGCGGTACGGCGTGGCCGCGCTCGCCGGCTGGAACGCGGGCGACATCGCAGACGAGGGCCGTCCGCTGTGGGCGGCGGCCGAGGAGTTCGAGCCCTACGAGGAGCTGGGCTACGAGTCGGCAGGCGACATTCTCGCGTGCGGCACCCGTGCCTCCGCCCTGATGGCGCCGTGGAGCAGGTGGAACAGGGTCTACTACAAGACAGGCCCTTCGCAGGGCGTGGTGATGCTGTTAGTGTCGCGGATCGGGAAGTCCAACAGCACGACGTGGACGGCTTGTGACCCCACGTTGCGGGTCCAGGTCATCAACGTACGCGACAAGGAGAAGATCTTTACCAAGCCTGTGAAGGATCTGACCTGGACAGAACATCCAGGTTTGAGTGCGGCGAGCAGGGACAGAGTGCTGGCGGCCTCGGAGAGGCTCATATCGAAACGAGAGCTGGAGGCCGAGGACGCGAAGACCTCCATCCCCGCCAAGGGGAAGCAGCAGAAGAAGCGCAAGCCGAGCAAGAAGAGTGACATGTTCGGGTGGATCCAGGGCGGAGTGATGAACACCGTGAGTTTCCTCTGGTTACGGCGATCGGCTGGGGGCTCCATAGCAGCATGTTTCTTGGGATGGCGAGTCTGGAAGCTGTTGGGGCTTGGTTCTGTGCTGCAGACCGTCTACGAGTCCGTGCTGGCTGCCGGTGGTGGCAGAAGGAGCTCACGAATGGCATGAGAAGGCCGAGGAGATGTACGAGCCGGGGGAGCTCGAGCAGATCGGGGTGGCGCTCGGAGTCGGCATCGCGGCAGTCTACCTGGGCTACTTGCTGCTCAGCAGTGGGGTCGGCCTGGGCAAGATGGAAGGCGCACGACAGCGACAGCGAGGGCGAGGCCTCCGACTCAGAGGTCGTGGTGGGAACGTCGGTGGCGGATTCGGACGATGAGCCCGACTCGCGGCACTTGTTCGCGGAGCTGGCGAGGGGGCAGCACGCGCCACAGGCTTCGGTCGCGGCCCTGGCCGACCTCTTGGGCCAGAAGCGCAAGGGAGAAGATGTGCTGGCGTCGGGGGGCCCTCGGAAGCGTCCCAGCTTCGACAGTGACGGGGGCGAGAGTGAGAACCAGGGGAAGCCCTCCGAAGCTCAGGTGGACGATTTCTTGCGGAAGCTTCAGGAGCACGAGGGGACGGTGAAGGTGGACTCAGCGACGGGTACGAGGGGTTCTCCAGGTCCGACTACGCCGACGTCGGGGTCTCAGACGAGTTGGGAGAAGGTGTCTTCGCCAGGCACGTCTAGCGTAGGAGAGGCGGTGGCGCAGCTGGAGATCGAGGCGCGTAACCCCAAGGACGGGCTGTTGGCTACGTTGAAGTCCTACCGCGATGTGGGAGGTGCTCGAGTCGGAGGGGTTCGTGCGCGGGTGGCCCCGAGCGTCCTGGCCCGCTTGCACAAGAGCGGGAGAGGAGCGAGGGCCGAGCTGGAGGACTGGTTGCGCTCCAAGGAGCTCACGAAGTGCTCCATAGCCTCCGAGATCTACATGCTGGCGGCCGTCTTGGACAAGATGATGATGTGCGGGGGGTTTGATACTTTGATCAACTCACAGGCGGCCGAGCTCACGTGCCTGCGGATCTACTCGATCTTCAAGGCCTACGAGAACGTGGAGGTGGAGTCGGACTGGAGGCGTCCCAAGTCGGCCAACGGTTCGAAGTGGAAGAGCAAAGTCAATTGGGGCTACGCGGAGGAGTATCTTGATCTGAACAATTCGAACACGCCTGACGTGATGGCTGTTGGTGAGGAGGTTGCGGAACGTTTGAAGAAGAAGGCCGCCATCAACAAACACCTCTCGTTCGGTGGAGGTGCGTCGGGCCACTCGCACGCGGACGAATAGGTTGCGGCATGGAGGTTAGCGGCGCCTCCTTGCCAAGCCGACGCCAAGGGCGCAAGTCCGCGCAGCTTCCTCTTCCGTGGGTTCAGCGAAGGTTGGTCGGCTACGAGTGGGAAGGACTTCGTTGGTAGGCGCTCGGGCTTGGTGTTATTCAGCTTCCTCTCTCTGGCCCTGCGAAGGCACCTGTACTTCAGGGAGGGGGCGCACAAGCGGGCGAGCATCTCTCATCGGGAACATGGTGTCCAGGTGTCCTCTGCTTTCTGGAGCTGGAGAGGATGGGCGTCAACGGGATCCCCTTCGAGACCTTCCCTTCCCACCGTTTGGGGCGGTGGGGTCCCTGGGAGCGAAGCTGTCCGAGGGCGAGCTGAGGGCGACGTGGAAGAGGCTTTCACGAGCTATCGCGTCGATTCGGTGCTAGGCTTGTGGACATACCCGCGTGGTGGAGGAGTTGCGTTTACGCCCTTGCAAGAGGACGCGGGCGTCAGCTACACTACTGCAGAGGACGCTGATCAACAGGCTGCGGGAGCTGCTGGCGGAGCGCGCCAGCTGGGGAGGCATCAACCATGGCAGGGCGGTTCTCAGCCGTCTTGGGAAGGGGCAGTTGATGGGCTACGGCAGGTCGGAGAGGACGACGACGAGGACAGGAGTTATGAAGAAAAGGGGACATGTGCGACCTGATAGCGAAGCAGGTCTCGGCGCCGAAGGTCGGGGCGAGGGGCCCCGACGTGGTGCGCCTTTCGCCAGCGGCACGGCCCTACCTGGAGAACGCTGAGGGGCTCATGTTGAGGGACGACGACGAGGTGGACTGACTGGGTGAGGTACCAGCAGACGAAGAGCTACAGCGGCCCTGGGTGGAGGGTCAGGTCGAATCGGCTAGCCCTGACGCTCAGGATGTGGGAGGCCGGCATGCTGAGTTTCGTCGACGAGGTGAAAGAGCACGCGGGGGTCTTTACGGTGGTGAAGTCCTTGGAGGAAGGCAGCATGACGGACGTCAAGGCCTCCAGGCTGGCGTGGGATTGTCGGCGTCTGAATCTGAGGTTCAGGAGACTGCCGTGGACGGGACTGGGATCACCGAGTGCCTTGAGCTCTCTGGATCTGTCGCCCGAGGTGCTGGGGGAGAGGGAGTTGTTCTCTTTCGCGGGGGACATCCCAGACTGGTTCTACCGATTAAGGCGGACGAGGTCGCTAGCTCAGTACTGTGTGCTGGAAGACGTGTCACCGAGCGAGCTGTGGGGGCATGCGAAGGGACAGGGGAATGACGTACCACGGCCAGCCGAGTGAGATCGGGGAGTGGGGGCCATCGCCCCCGTCATGGGGCATTCGTGGGCCGTCTTCCTGGACCACTCGTGCCTCACCCGCTCGACCAAGGAGGTGAAAGGGTACGACCTTGGGGGGCTGGCCTACGGGAGACCGACCCCATCCTTCGAGACGTGTCAGCTGATTCTGATGCTGTACATCAACGACTACATCGGCTTCAGGCTGCTCGACCCGCTCGAGGGCGACATCGAGGTGGACAAGGAGGTGGTGAAGAAGGTGCTGGTGGGCAAGGGGCTCGAGGTGCACAAGGAGGAATGGGGTCCTGGGCTACAGCGAGGCCTCGGGATCACGGTGAAGGGGCGGCCGCACCAGGTGACGATTCACCCCGACAAGATGAGAGAACTGGTACTGGCAACGGAGGCGCTGGCGGTCAAGCCCTACGTATCTCCTGCGAGGCTCTCGTCTCTGCTGGGCATGTGGACCTGGACCCTTATGAGTTGCCGCTCGGGGTTTGCCATTTTGGATGCGATCTACAGGTGGATCAACGAGCACGGCGACTCTTGGGAGAAGGTGCTGCCCCTCACGACGGATGTGGTCTCGGAGTTGGTAGCGTTGGCCAGCCTCTCTGTGCACTTTACGTCGGACTTGGAGGCGGACTGGGCCACGAGAGCTTACATGACAGACGCCTCGGAGTTCGGGTACGGAGCTGTCGTGACCGAAGTCACCGCGACGGGGCGCAGGATGGAGGCGGCGAAGGGCGACCTGCAGACCTGGACCGCCAGGGCCGACGAGGCCTTCACAGCGGTGGAGGAGGAGGTCGCGCGCGAGGGCGAGGAGGACGACGAGATGGTGGGGTCACCAGCGGGACGGCCTGGGTTCCTGGAGCTGGCGAGCGGAGTCGAGAGGATCAGCGACGACGTGGTGGGTCGCACCAAGTCCTGGCGCGAGGCGTCGGATCTGTTGAGGGGCCCCTCCTACGAGCTGACGGAACCGAGGGAGATGGAGCCTCTGTTTGGGCGAGTACGTCGACGGTGGTGGTGGTGTACACATTTGGCTCCATCCAGGTCGCCCTTGGAGCAGCGGATCGCCTTCGAGGTCGCCGAGCTCTTCCACAGGGGGGGGGGCCTGATCTTCACGGCGGTGATGACGACGGATGCGGAGGTCGAGGCGCTCTGGAAGGATCTTACCAAGCCCGAGGAGGTCTTCACCTTTCGGACGGCCGTGGAGGCGGGGTTCCTGACGATGATCACGAACGACGGGCGTTTCGGGGCCCTGCAGTGCGAGCAGGATCGCAAGGCAGAGCACGTGGAGGCGACGGAGTTCAGGTACGGCTCGAAGTGGAGGGCTACCTACTGCGAGCAGGTGCTGAAGATCGAGCCGTGCTGGGATATGGTCGTGGATGGGGGCCCAGGCGAGGCTGGAGGGTGGCCTCCTCAAGGTGGTCAAGAGGCGTGGGCAAGCTCTACCTGCGTCAAGGGTTTGGACGAGGGTGGGCCGCTGGTCTCTACTCTTCAAAGGAGTGTGGCAGCGGGAGGAACACAACAACATCCTGGAACTACGTACGATTGTGTCCCTCTTGCGACACATGTCTCGCTCACGGAATATGCGGGGCAAGCGCGTGCTGGTGTTCTCGGACTCCCTGTCTGCGATGGGCGTGCTTGGCAAGGGGCGCTCGTCGGCGACGGGCCTGCTGCACTTGGCTCGCCAGGCTGCCGCAGTGGTCCTCGTTGTCGGTATCAAGCTGCACTTGAGGTGGGTGGCGTCGGAAGACAATGCGGCAGATGGTCCGAGCGGAGCTTTGGACATAGGCGCGGCCGAGGCGACGAAGGAAGAGCACAAGTGGAGACACACGCCGAAGGCCGTCCGCTCCATGCTTACAAGGCCTTACCCCACGGCGAGTACGACGGGAGGTCTCCTGGGCTTGATACGAGTCACGGACATCGCACCAACGAGTTAGTGGAGTACGAGGCCGTCGACTACGAGGAGCTCTACTTGAACCTGGAGAGGCTGGCGGCGAACCGGGGGGTGCGATCCAGGCCGTCCTGTAGTCGGCTGCTGCTTATCGTGGGCTGCCTGCACGGAGCAGGTGCAGTCAGAGTTGTCACGAGGCCTCCGCCGCTGCAGACTAAAGGAGCTCGAGCATGGGATAACGCAGCCTGCATGCATCTGGTTTATAACAGTAGATTGGCAATACATGCGGTCGATGACAAGACGAATGTAGCATACGAAAAAGCAGTTCGGGAGTTTCTGATCGATGCTAAGAGGCTGAACTTACCGTTCCATTCGGTCTATCTTCGAAATAAAGCTTTGGCCTCTTTTCTTTCGGACATGTGCTACGTTCGGGGCCTCGGCTATAGTCGGGGAAGCATGCTGTTCAACCGGTTCATGCACATCTTCGAGGACCACAGGAACTTCCTTCCCTTGTCGGCTCGCGCACTGAAAGCGTGGGAACGCCAGCAGCAGGGCCAGGAGGGCGAGCCCATTCCCTTGCAGGCGCTCGCTCTCATCATCCTGGACATGCGCCAGGCCGGGCGTGTCCACGAGGCGCGCGCGGTCGCGGTTTGGCTACGTGAGCAGGACTGGGCTCAACTACGGAAAGGCAGCATTTCGGTGGATGCACGAGGACGCATGGCATTATTGCTGGGAGATCGAGCAAGAGGGGAAAAGGTCAAGACGGGCTCGGGGCAGGGAGTGGAGGCACTGATGGAGCTGACGAAGTGCGCGCTGCTCACCCTCGCCGAGGATCTTGCAGATGACGGGCTCGTCTTCCCGATCACCCCCGACAAGTACCGCAAGACTTGGCAGTCTTCTCTTCAGAGGTTGGGCCTCGAGGCCCTTGGCCCACCTCACGGCATTCGACACGCCGGTGCTGCCCAGCACGCGGCGAACGGGGGAGACTTGGAGATTGCGAGGAGGAGGGGGCGCTGGACAACTTCGAGTGCCTTGCAGCGCTACACGAAGACGCACGTGCTGATACAGCGGCGCTCCCTCCTCCAAAAGGATCAGATCGTGAAGGGCGAACGGTTCTGGCAGGCCCCAGGCTCGGCGATGGCCAAGGCGCTGGGGAAGTCCAAGGCGGCGCGTAGGCCGCTCACCGTTCGCTGGATTGCGGCTCTCTCGCGGCTTTCGAACGACAGCCTCGACCTCGGCTGTGCGTCGTTGCAGGCGCGGCCCGCGGTGGGGCGCCCGAGGACAGGGGGCAAGGCCCTGTTTCGACGCCGTGGCGCCGCCTAGCCTCACCTCCTCTCTTCGCATGTCTGTAAGATGTTGGATTTCGAAGTGCGTTTTTGAGCTTGCAATTAACCTGGGGTTCCGTGCCAAAGCTGGGGTGGGGGGATATTTTTTGAGTATGATACTTGTATTATTCTCTTCCCTCCCTCCCTCCCTCTGCCTGCGGCGCTGCTTTCAAAATCCTGAATGCAGGGCCTTCGGCCAGAAGGGGCTTTTTGGCCTTTGCGGGGTTCGCGCTCTCATTTTGTTGTGATTGATCGGCCCCTGCGGGCCCATGAAGGTCAGGTACCTGTGGGCCCTCCGCGTGGAGGGCTGGTTTCAGCATGATGTGGACGAGTGCGCTGGATTGTACTTGGGGCGTAGACCCCTCGCTTTTGCTCGTGCTTGTAATGAGGTCGCTCTCTTCTGCTGTTGCTGTGTCGGATATTCAAGCTCAGTGCGCCCTGGACTTTTTATTCGCCAGGCCTTTCGGCCGCTGCCGTCTGCCCCCAAGCTCTGGCACGTAGGGCCCCCAGCACAGCTTATTAAAATACATGTTTTACTAAGCGCACTTTTACATTGCCAGCGCTCCCCCTCCTGTGCCGCCCCTCTCCCTCTTGTCCTCGCCCTCGGCCTCGCCCCCCTCGGCTTCGCCGCCGCTCAAGTTTCGGCCCCGACACCCCCCCTCCCTGCGAGGGGTTCGCACTCTCATTTTGTTGTGCTTGATCGGCCCCTGTGGGCCCATGGAGGTCAGGTACCTGTGGGCCCTGCGCGTGGAGGGCTGGTTTCAGCATGATGTGGACGAGTGCTCTGAATTGTGCTGGGGGCGTAGACCCCTCGCTTTTGCTCGTGCTTGTAATGAGGTCGCTCTCTTCTGCTGCTGCTGCGTCGGATATTCAAGCTCAGCGTGTCCTGGACTTTTTATTCGCCAGGCCTTTCGGCCGCTGCCGTCCGCCCCCAAGCTCTGGCACTTGGGGTCCCCAGCACAGCTTATTTAAATGCTAGCGCTTGATTGACATGGTACAGCACCGACTGGGGACTCGACAACGATGGCACAAGACATACTGGGAACTCTACCAAGATGGTAGGCGACCGACTGGGAACTCGATGGGGTGGTACAAGACCTACTGGGGGCACCTATAGAAATCAAACAAGACCTACTGGAGACTCTATAGCGATGGTCAAGGACCTACTGGAGACTGTCTAAGGATGGTACAGGACCTACCGTGACCTCTAGGGGGATGGGTCAGGACCTCTGGGGAACTACGTTGGGGATAGTACAGGACCTGCTGGGGACCTATCTGGGTGACACGGGACCGGCTGGGAACGCGATAGTTTGTGCAGGACCTACTGGGGGCTCTATAGAGATGGTACAGGACCTAGTGGGGACTCTAGAAGGATAGTACAAGACCAACTGGCAACTCTATAGTGATAGTACATGGCTGAAGGGCGCGCCGAAATGGACCCGAAACCTTCGGGGCCCCACACGGGGCCGGGGGCCGTGCGAGGGGCGCGCCGAGATCCGAAGTCTTAGCCTGCATGGGATCCGATAAAGATCCCATGAGGCCTGCATGGGGTCCGATACAGATCCCACGCGGCAGATTTGGAATCCGATATCGATCCCGCGTAGCCTCTTTGGACCCAATGCAAATCCCATTGGACAGCGGCGGAACCCTATGAGGCGCCCAGCGGAAGGCGCGCGAGACGCGAAGGCGGGGGGGGTCTGCTGGATTCTGCTGCGATGCCACACGTGGCCCCCACCTCAATCACCGTCGCCGCTGCCGCCACCGCCGCCACCCAATCCCTGCGCAGCAGGAGCACCAGCGAGCCCTGTAAGCCCCTGACCCTGGGCCCTGGCAGCGGCGGCGGCACAGGTGGCAGCAGCCTCCTCGCCCGCGGGCGGGGCGCGGGCGCGGTCCTCGCGCAGCTGCATCAGGTCGGCGAGCTCTCCAGCGGGGCGGCTGGAAGGGCAAGCCAGATACTCATCAATCACAGAGTCCCCCCGCAGAGGGGCACCGCTCCAAACCTCGGCGGCTTCCCGAGGGGGCGGCGGGAGGGTCCCGCGACATCGCCCTGAGCCGCCGCCTCTCGCAAGGCCACAGGTGGGCCCCGATGAGACAGAAAAAGCGCCCTTCCGAATTCGCCTGAGACCATCGCCCCCTATTTTGGTGGGGGGGCACGCGCGTTCTGAAGCCAGCGACCGTCTGTCGCGGCAGTGAAACAACGCCTCCGACATAATGTCAAGCCAAATTCCACCATTCTGGCGAGGCGGCGGCCGGGGTGAGGCCCCGCGGCGCCACGCCACACATCTCCCGAGATCGCCTCAAAACCCTCTCCAAATTCAGGCATCAGACCAAGCGCGAGAGCGGAACCCGACAGCAGCGGCGGGGGCGACTCGCGACGCCGGGTCGAGGCGACAGCGACGACTTGGCTCCTCGGGGCAATGTCTTTACGCGCCTCGCAGCGCCAGCGACCGGCGAAAGGGCGAAACTTGCGCGCACTATCGCGGATCGCCTGGTCGAATTTCGCGGGCCTGCGGGCCTGGGGCCAGGAGGAGCTCTGACGCCTTCCAAGGTTCAACCTCGAGCGCCAGCAGCATCGCCCTTCTAGCCCTTCTCCTCGCCAGCGCCGCCGTCGCATCGCACAGGTCAGCCCGAGGGGGGGGGGGGACGCACCGCTCCCAGCCCCACTGGGCCAGCGCCCCCGCATTGACGTCGGCGCTGGCGTTGCCCTGGCACATAACTACAAATTACCCTGGCGACGTACCCAACCCCTGCGCAAAAGCGGGGCGCAAATAGTTTAGGATACTTTACTTTATAAGGGGGCGATGACGGAGCGAGGGCTACATGCGTCTGCAGACGGGATTCGGGAGCACTCGCAGGACACCGGCTACAGGAAAAGGGCTTGATAAAGGCTGAATGATTTACAATTCCTGAGCACTCCTAGCCACTTCGAAAAGGGGGATCACAGCAGGCCTCGAAAGTGGCGACAGGTTCAGCAGATCGCAGCCCCAGCAGGGATGGCGAGGGAATCCGCGCGTGGCCCTCACTGTGCTGGGCCCCCCAGCAGGCCTCGAAAATGGCGACAGTTTCGCAGATCGCAGCCCCCCAGGGATGGCGAGGTCTAATTTGAATCCGCGCGTGGCCCTCACTGTGCTGGGCCCCCCAGCAGGCCTCGAAAATGGCGACAGTTTCGCAGATCGCAGCCCCCCAGGGATGGCGAGGTCTAATTTGAATCCGCGCGTGGCCCTCACTGTGCTGGGCCCCCCAGCAGGCCTCGAAAATGGCGACAGTTTCGCAGATCGCAGCCCCCCAGGGATGGCGAGGTCTAATTTGAATCCGCGCGTGGCCCTCACTGTGCTGGGCCCCCCAGCAGGCCTCGAAAATGGCGACAGTTTCGCAGATCGCAGCCCCCCAGGGATGGCGAGGTCTAATTTGAATCCGCGCGTGGCCCTCACTGTGCTGGGCCCCCCAGCAAGCCTCGAAAATGGCGACAGTTTCACAGATCGCACCCCCCCCCAGGGATGGCGAGGTCTAATTTGGATCCGCCCGTGGCCCTCACTGCGCTGGGCCCCCCAACAGGCCTCGAAAATTGCGACAGTTTCACAGGTCGCAGCCCCCCGCGGGCAAGACAGGAAGAGGCGGGAGGGGAAAAGGAGGAAGGGCGGGAGAAGGGACGCGACCACACTGCTCTATTCAAAACGAATACCCAACCAAGGAGGGTTGGGAAACAATTCAAACAGCGGCGCGACCGACTGCAACTTGCCCTCCGTGTGGGAGGGGGTCCACAACATCGAAACGCCCCCAGGGCCACGGTTGCGCAGCGCACGAGCCGCGCGGACCCAGAAGTCCCCGTTCGGGCCCCGAGGAGAGGAAGCATGGCCACCGTGCCAATCCGAAACCAAACTCTCGCAGTCGGTAATGTAGCAAATCGGACCGTGGGAATGCTCAAGAGCGAAACAAAACGCCTGAAACTCAGCGTTTGGGACGGCCTGTCGGCCCGACAGAATCTGCCCTACACCGCGCTGAGGCGACCAGAGGTTCAGCGACGACGGATCCTGGCGCATCAGCACAACCGCCGAGCCGCATCGCCTACGCCTGGGATCCGAACTATACTCGCCTCCAGATCCATTTCCAAACATGAAAACAGGGGGGCCTTCAGGCTCCAAACAAAAGTCCGAAAATCACTGCGCAAGCCGACCTGAAGCGGGATGACCCAAGGTTGGAGACGAGCTTCGCCTTTGCGGGGTCGTAGAGGGCAGCCACATGCTCCACTCTGTGCAGCGCGATCGTATTGCCACTCACTTTGACAAAGTGTGAGCGCGCTGATGAGCCTCCATCTCCGGCCTTGGCCCCATCTCTTCTGGCGCGTCTCGTGTGTCGCCTCCTGGTGCGCAGCTTGCAAGGCAGAATTATGCTCCACTTCACCATCACCTCCAGGTCGAACCACCACTGGGCGGCCTGGCTTGGCCGCCTCGGAGGCGCTGATAGCCGAGGGCGCCTCCCCTTCTGCGTCGCTGTGGCATGCATCCGCCTTATTGGACGCAGCCTCGCGTCTTGATTTCCTCAATGGTCTTGCGCCTCTTGGCATCGGGCGGTCCGATCAGCGGTGGCCAGGTCGCAACCCGACCACGCTGTCGCTCGAATGTTGCGCGATTGCGTTGTGCCCTCCCCGCAACGAAACCAGGCCCAAGGAATACGTCCTCGCCAACAACAACAACAGCAGCAGCAGCAGCAATAGCAACAGCAACAGCCAAAGCAACTGCAACAGCAACAGCGACAACAACAACAACAACAACAACAACAACAACCACAACAGCCACAACAACAACAGCAGCAGCAACAACAACAAAAACAATAACAACAACGACAACGACAACGACAACGACAGCTACAACAATTACAACAACAACAACAACAACGACAACGACAACGACGACGACGACGACGACGACGACGACGACGACGACGACAACAACAACAACAACAACAACAACAACAACAACAACAACAAAACGATCTAACACCGGTCCAACACTGGCCCGAAACAGGCCCGCAGACCCGATGGCCCCAGGAAGGGAAATCGGCCATCGGGCCCGGAAGCCCGACGCCCCAGGAGGGGCTCCTGGGACGGCGAGCAGTCTGACTGAGAGAGCTGGAGGTCACGTCCTGCGACCAGGGGAAAGGAAGGTGGTAGGCAGCAAGAGGGGGGGCGCGGATTTCCACGATCAGCCAGCAGCGAGGGCAAGAGAAGAGCAATAGGAGCAATAATAATGATAAAGAAATATAGGGAAGAATGGGCGCCAGGAGAAGGAACTGAGGACGTCGTAGACGGAAATGTTGAACAATGTAACCAAGTGATCTGAGAACGCTGAAAAAAACGTAGCAGCATACGCCAGAAACTGAATCAGTTACTTGACGATTTAGCATTAGTGTTGCGACCTGGACACGCTATGAAAAAACTGAGCTTCAACACGCCGAGTTAAACATGGTGAACAAAAACGCCATGGCAGATTTAGGAAGAACCTAGATAATCGGCATCACCATCATCACCACGACCACCATGATTGTCATCATCATCAGCATCATCATGATCATCAGCATCATCATCATCACCACCACCATCATCATCATAATCATCATAATCAGCATCATTGTCATCACCATCATTCATCATCATCGTCCTCCTTATCATCCTCCTAATCATAATCATCCTCATCCTCATCGCCATCATCATCATCATCATCATCATCATCATCATCATCATCATGGTCACGGTCGCGGTCACGGTCACGGTCGCGGTCATGGCCGTGGTAAGTGACATCGTCCTCCTCGTCTTCATTCTCTAGCACGGATGCCCCAGGTAACCCAGAAGGAATAGCTGCATGCTCTCACGACAGGGAGTCTTCGTGATTTGTGAATTGGGGTGCAGCGATGTTTTCCTCGGCGAGACGGGTGTGGAGTACATGTGGTCGCCCTCGCCGAGCGTCCTGGGACCGGAAGGCCATGCATAACCACGTACCCTCCTGCCAGCCTGGACAAGATGACACGAAGATTCCTCGAACGGAGGGATGGACGAGCGCCTGGGGGAGCCCACACTGAACCTCTTCAAGGAGCTTGCTTCAGACTTGGAAGCGCTCAGAACTCATCCTTGAGTGCCTTCGCGGGGAAAGCCTTGACGATGGTCTTGGCCGGCTTCGCCTTAACCATGACGACCTTGCCGAAGATCTCGCGCTTGCCAGCCTTAGTGGCCTTCTTCTGGCGGGTCTTGATCATCACAACGCCCGGGATGACGAACTTGCCGTTCTTCTTCGCCTCTGTCGTTGCAATGCTCGCCAGAGTGCTCAAGGCCGTGCCGATCACGCCCCTCTTCACCTCGCAGGCCTCTGCGAGCGCAGCCATGAGGGCGCTCTTGGTCATGACCGTGGACTTCATCATTGGCGCCATCTCTGCTGATTGGGTGAGGAAGCAACGGTACTGCCGATGTCTCCTGGTCAGTGCGCGGGGGCCAGAACTTGAGCCAACATATTTACGGAGTAAAGTCCTACTGTCGAGCGGGCATACGTACCCTGCTTACCATCCCTCGTCCTCCTCCTTCTCCACCTCCTCCCACTTTTTACGCCTCCTCCTCCTCCTCTTCTCCTCATTCCACATCTTCCGCATCCCCCCACCCTCATCCCGATCCCCCTCCCCCATCCTCCTCCATCTCTTCCTCCACTTCCTCTTCCTCCTCTTTCACCTCGTTACTTACGTTCGTGAACAAGGGCAATCTGAAAATTCAGATTCCAGCTCGTCCGTCTCCTCCCCGCTTCAGACTTGCTTAATGAGACACAAGATCAGCGTGTTGGGCCCATCCAATGTATCAGAACGGACAATGCAAATGCGCTCCGGGACAACTCGATGAAGATGCGTGCTTCATACGGGACGTCGTTGTCTTACTCAGGACGATAACAAATCGTCACCACTAGTATTATCATCATCAGCATCACCAGCATCATCATCATCATAATCATCATCATCCTCATCAGCATCATCAGAATCCTCATCGGCATAATGACCAGAATCATCCTCATCAGCATCATCGTCATCATCAACAGCATCATGACCATAATCAACATCGACATCAGCATCATCAGCATCGACATCATCAGCATCACCATTACCATCATCAGCATCAGAATCATCAGTATCAGAATCATCATGATCGTCATGGTCAATGTCATCGTCATCATCACCGCCATCATCACCACCACCACCTCCATCATCATCATCAGCATCATCAGCATCATCATCATCGCAATTATCATAATCGCCAGCAGCTGGCGCATGTTCGTCAGTTTCGTCTTCCTCAACATCACCAGCATCAATGACATCATTATTGGCACCATCATCTTCATCATCGACATCACCATCGTCATCAACATCAACATCATCAACAGCATCATCACCACCATCGTCATCGTAATCAGCATCATCACCACAGTCATCATCATCAGCATCGTCATTATCATCACCATCATCGCCCTGTAATCATCATCACCGCCATGGTCATAGTCATAGAACGTGTTCTTATCCTCCACGTCCTCATCCTCAAGCGCGGCTGACCCAAACAACCCAGAAGAAATAGCTGCATGCTCTCCCGACAAGGAAACTTTGTGATTGTTGAGTGGGGGCTGCAGCGATGTTTTCCTCGGCGAGACGGGTGTGGAGTACATGTGGTTGCCCTCGCCGAGCGTCCTGGGACCGGAAGGCCATGCATAACCACGCACCCTCCTGCCAGCCTGGACAAGATGACACGAAGATTCCTCGAACGGAGGGATGGACGAGCACCTGGGGAAGCACGCCTCTTCGAGCCGCTCGCCGCAGACTGGGAGGCCCTCAGAACTCATCCTTAAGGGCCTTCGCGGGGAAAGCCTTGACGATGGTTTTGGCCGGCTTCGCCTTCACCATGACGACCTTGCCGAAGATCTCGCGCTTCCCAGCCTTGGTGGCCTTCTTCTGGCGGGTCTTGATCATCGCAACGCCCGGGATGACGAACTTGCCGTTTTTCTTCGCCTCTGTCGTTGCAATGCTCGCCAGAGTGCTCAAGGCCGTGCCGATCACGCCCCTCTTCACCTCGCAGGCCTCCGCGAGCGCAGCCATGAGGGCGCTCTTGGTCATGACCGTGGACTTCATCATCGGCGCCATCTCTGCTGCTTGGGTGAGGAAGCAGCGGCGCTGCCGATGCCGATGTCTTCTCGTCTGTGCGCGGGGGCCGGAACTTGAGCCAACATGGGTACGGGGTAAAGCATTACTGTCGGATGGGCTTGTGTACCCTGTTTGCCTTTCCTCCTCCGCCTCCTCCCACTTCTGCTTTGTACCCATCTCCTCCCCCTCTCCTCCTCATTGCGCCTCATTCGCGTCCCGCCGTCTCATTCCCGTCGCCCCACCAATCCTCCTCCACATGTTTTTCCTCTTCCTCTTCCTCCTCGCCCTGCTCTTCTCCTCATCATACTTTATAGTTGAGCACATCCCATGTAGCTGCCCAGACAATGAAAACACGCCCTGGGACAAGTCGAACAAAATACGTACGTCATACGAGACGTCGGCTATGGCGACTTCTCATTCGAATCATTAGCAGCAGCAGCGGCGGCAGCAGCATCATCATCGTCATTGTCGTCATCATCATCATCATCAGCAGCAGCAGCAGCAGCATCAACATCAGCAGCAGCAGCATCAGCATCATCGTCGTCATCAGCATCATCATCTGCAGCAGCATCATCACCACCACCACCACAATCATCATCATCAGCAGCAGCATCATAATCCTCATATTCGTCAACATAATCATCCTCATCATCACGATCACATTCATAATCAGCATCATCGATATCGTTGTCGTCAGAACATCAGCATTATCAACATCACCATGAACAGCATCATCATCAAACGCATCGTTATCATCAACATCGTTGTCATCATCAAAATCATAGTCATCATCAACGGTATCATCATCGTCGTCATCGCCATCATCATCATCGTCAGCATCGTAACCGTCTTCATCATAACCATATCATCACCATTAACATCACCATGCTAACCACCACCATCATCATAACTATCACCGTCATCGTCAGTAGCATCATCTTCAGCGTCCCCATCGTAATCGTCATCATCATCATCAGTATCAGCATCATCATCATCAGCATCAGCATCAGAATCAACATCATCACCATCATCATGATCATGGTCACGGTCACGGTCATGGCCGTACTAAGTGACATCGTCCTCCTCGTCCTCATCCTCCAGCATGGCTGCCCCAGGTAACCCAGAAGGTATAGCTGCTTGCGTTCACGACATGGAACCCTTGTGATTGGTGAATGGGGAAGTAGCGATGGTTTCCTCTGCGAGACGGGTATGGAATACATGTAGTCGCCCTCGCCGAGCTTCCTGGGACCAGAAGGCCATGCATAACCACGCACCCTCCAGCCGACCTGGACATAATGGCACAAAGACTCCTCGGAGGGAGGGATGGACGAGCACCTGAGGGAGCACAAGCTGAGTATCCTCGAGGGTCTCGCACCAGACTGGGAGGCCCTCAGAACTCATCCTTGAGGGCCTTCGCGGGGAAAGCCTTGACGATGGTCTTGGCTGGCTTCGCCTTCACCATGACGACCTTGCCGAAGATCTCGCGCTTCCCAGCCTTGGTGGCCTTCTTCTGGCGGGTCTTGATCATCGCAACGCCCGGAATGACGAACTTGCCGTTTTTCTTCGCCTCTGTCGTTGCAATGCTCGCCAGAGTGCTCACAGCCGTGCCGATCACGCCCCTCTTCACCTCGCAGGCCTCCGCGAGCGCCGCGATGAGGGCGCTCTTGGTCATGACCGTGGACTTCATCATCGGCGCCATCTCTGCTGCTTGGACGATGTCTCCTGGTCTGCGCGCGTGAACCGAACTTGAGCCAAAATGGCAAACTACAAAGTATTACGGAATACGTAAAAGTCACACTGTCCAGCGGGCATGCGCACCTTGCTTGACATCCCTCCTGCTCCTCCGGGGGTTCCCCCAACGATGATCACCCTGATGCGGCGGCGACGGGTCCGTCGGGGACAGATGCGCAAAAACGATCTGTCCGCAGCACGGAACTATTGAGAAGTTATTGTAAAAAGTTGTGCGATGTGCGATGGGCGCGCCGTGGACAGTGAAGTTCAACCATGTGTGGCGCGCAATTTTTTCGGTGCGACGGCGACGGCGGGCGGCCAGACAGATGCACAGTACGTAACCAAGCACGTTCGCCGACGGTGCGACAGCGACCGGCGAGGCCGCGACAGATAGACAGTTCGTTTGTTTCCGGAGAACTCCTAAGATAGACTGTGGGAAGGATGGGGAAGCCATTCTGCTTCACCCTTGGTGCCTTTGCAAGGCCGCTTGGGGCCGTTTCGCCTGAGACGTCGTCGCAACATGGAGACGCCGGCCCGAGAAAAGCCAACGTGGCCTTCACCATGCACACACATCTCTGTAGCGCACGCAATGGCCAAAACACAATATAAAAATCCCACCAGCCCTTTGGGCGTGAGTGGTTTAAAGAGCCCTCTCTGTCCTCAACCCCCTTCTTCCCCTTGGGGGAGGGGTTTACCCCTCCCCCTACCCCCCCCCCCCCTGGGCCTGGAAGGGGCGTTTCGCGGGTCGTTGGGTCACCGAAGATGGCCTAAGATGGCGCCAAGAGGGCCCAAGAGAGCTCAAGGTGACCTCCAAGATCGCTCAAGGTAGCCCTCGATGACTCAATATAGCTCCCAACATGCGTACAAGACGCTCCAAGACCGCCCCAAGACGGCTCCACGTGGTCACGGGGCTCCCGATGCATCGTGTAATTGTTTTATACCATCGGAGGCCGTGTTAAGTTCAAAACTCAATGGTCAAAACCCAATGTAAATGTTCACTATCTGGGCCCAAGAGGCTGCCACATAAGCGTGGAATATATACAACCAATACAATATGCGAGGCGCGCGCGCGCGCTGGTGACCCGCGCGGGGCCGGGTCATCCGCGCGCGCGATGCATCCTGTATTGGTTTTAGACAATCGGAGGCCATGTTAAGGTGAAAACTCAATTGTCGAAACCCAATGTACAAATTCATTCTCTGGGCCCAAGAGGCGGCCATATAAATAAGGGAAATATACAAACCAATACAATATGCGAAGCGCGCGGGCGCGCTGGTGACCCGCGCGGTGCCGGGTCACCCGCGCGCGCGCGACGCCTCCTGTATTGGTTTTATACAATCGGAGGCCATGTTAAGTTGAAAACTCAATGATCAAAACCCAATGTAAATATTCACTCTCTGGGCCCAAGAGGCGGCCATGCCAACGTCAAATATAGAAAAAACACAATACAATATGCGTGGCGCGCGGGCGCGCTGGTGACCCGCGCGGTGCCGGGTCACCCGCGCGCGTGCGCGATGCCTCCTGTATTGGTTTTATACAATCGGAGGCCATGTCAATATGAAAACTCAATGATCAAAACCCAATGTAAATATTCATCCTCTGGGCCCAAGAGGCGGCCATGCCCACGTCAAATATAGAAAACACAATACAATGGGCGAGTCGAGCGCGGGCGCGCTGGTGACCCGCGCGGGGCCGGGTCATCCGCGCGCGCGCGCGCGATGCATCCTGTATTGGTTTTAGACAATCGGAGGCCATGTTAAGGTGAAAACTCAATTGTCGAAACCCAATGTAAAAATTCATTCTCTGGGCCCAAGAGGCGGCCATATAAATGTGGGAAATACACAAACCAATACAATATGCGAAGCGCGCGGGCGCGCTGGTGACCCGCGCGGCGCCGGGTCACCCGCGCGCGCGCGCGATGCCTCCTGCATTGGTTTTATACAATCGGAGGCCATGTTAAGTTGAAAACTCAATGATCAAAACCCAATGTAAATATTCATTCTCTGGGCCCAAGAGGCGGCCATGCCAACGTCAAATATAGAAAACACAATACAATATGCGAGGCGCGCGGGCGCGCTGGTGACCCGCGCGGTGCCGGGTCACCCGCGCGCGCGCGCGATGCCTCCTGTATTGGTTTTATACAATCGGAGGCCATGTTAAGTTGAAAACTCAATGATCAAAACCCAATGTAAATATTCATTCTCTGGGCCCAAGAGGCGGCCATGCCAACGTCAAATATAGAAAACACAATACAATATGCGAGGCGAGCGCGGGCGCGCTGGTGACCCGCGCGGGGCCGGGTCACCCGCGCGCGCGCGATGCATCCTGTATTGGTTTTAGACAATCGGAGGCCATGTTAAGTTGAAAACTCAATGATCAAACCCCAATGTAAATATTCACTCTCGAGGCCCAAGAGGCGGCCATGTAAACCTTGGCAGGTCTTAGCAGCATTTCCATTCCCCTCCGTTTGGGTAACTGGAAGAAATGGGCCGCCACCAATGGATAGACGCCCCCCGCCAGTCAAGCCGCGCCGAGGGTGCGACGGCGCCCGGGGGATGGGCAGATAGACGGACAGAAGATGCGCAGACGTATCGGTGCGACGGCGCCTGGGGGGATAGATGTAGATACATGGATACGCCGCGCCAGCCAAGCAAAGCCGACGGTGCGGCGGCGAACGCTTTTTGAATATTGACCAGAACGGAGATCAATACAGGGGAACCCCCTTATTCCTCCTCCTCCTCCTCCTCCCACTTCTCCGGTTTACCCCTCCTCCCCCTACTCTAAACACCATCATCATCAGAATCATCAACATCATCATCACCGCCAACAGCATCATCATCATCATCATCATCAGCATCATCATCATCATCATCATCATCATCAGCAGCAGCATCATCATCATCATCATCATCAACATCATCATCATCGTCATCATCATCATCATCACCATCATCGTCATCATCATCATCATTATAAGCATCAACATCATCAACATCATCATCCTCATCATCATCCGCATCGTCATCATCATCATAATCATCATCATCATCAGCATTATCATCATCATAATCATAATCATCATCATCATCATCATCATCATCATCATCATCATCATCATCATTATCATCCGTATCATCATCATCGTCATCATCATCGGCATCATCATCATCATCATCGTCATCATCATCACAATCACCATCATCATCATCTTATCAGCATCAGCAGCAGCATTATCAGCAGCAGCATCATAATCGTAATCATCACCATCGTCACCATCATCACCATCGTCAGCACCATCAGCATCAGCATCATCATCATTATCACCATCATAATCAACATCATCAACAGCCTCATCATCAACATCATCATCACCATGTCATCGTCCTCATCACCACCACCACCACCACAACCATCATCATCATCACCATCGTCATCGCCATGGTCAACACCATCGTCATCATCGCCAACATCATCAGCATCATCATCAGCACCAGCATCGTCATGGTGATTGTCATCGTTATCGTCATCATCGTTGTCGTTATCGTAATCAGCATCACCATCACTTCCATCATCGTCGGCATCGTCATCATCACGATCATCATCGCCAGCGGAAGCCGCATATTCGTCATCGGCATCCTCAGCAGCACCATCATCAGCATCACCATCATCATTGGCACCATAATCCTCTTCATCAACATCATCATCCACATCGTCATCACCACCATCGTCACCAGATCATCGTCATCATCACCATAATCGTAAGCACCATCATGTCACCATGATTATCGTCACCAACAACATTATCATCATCATCATCATCATCATCATCATCATCATCATCATCATCATCATTATCGTCATCATCACCACCACCATCATCATCACCATCCTGTCGTCATCATCACCGCCAAGGTCATGGTCATACTACGTGTTCTTATCCTCGCGTCCTCACCCTAATGCTCTCACGGCATGGAGTCTTCGTGATTGGTGAATGGGGGATGCAGCGATGCTTTCCTCTGCGAGACGGGTGTGGAGTACATGTAGTCCTTCTCGCCGAGGGTCCTGGGACCGGAAGGCCAT
>CAUYUJ010009891.1:337141-364641 GCA_963575745.1 Prorocentrum cordatum
AAGAGGTTGTGGGTGGAGAGATTTGGATCAATATTTACACTGGTAGCGGAGCTGAATCAGTCCACGGTACGAGGATTTCATACAGAGTGGCCGTGCAGATATATGCTGGCGTTCACTTACATCCTCGCGGTGCTTAACCACTGCGCTCAACAGATCACAGCGATCGACAAAACGCTCAAAATCGTTACCTACGACAGCTTGGACGAAGATCGTTGCATCAACAACATCCCGGGCGAGCAGCAGAACTACAGCAGCAACGATCAAGACAGCTACTACATCAGTGACAAGCTCAGTAGCATCACGGTCATCAGCAGCAGTTCAATGACGGCCCTCTCTTCGTTGACAAGGACGGCGTGGTACACTACAACGGAGACCCATCCTACGGCGAGGAGTTCGAGGAGCGTGCAATACTCGGCTACCACGCCAGCGAAGAAAAGATCAAGAAGCTCTACGCGATCAAGCTCAAGAATTCTCTAAATGGGCGAGCGTGGACACTTACACGCAAGAAGGCTGAGATCAGTACGCAAGCCGTGTTGGACGAAGCAGGTAATGACCCACTTGCTGCAGTCAAACTGGTGGTAACTACAGTACGACAAGCGTGCGAAAGAATCGCACCACTACAGAAGCAGCAAGCGTTCGAGGAGTATTTCTTCCGAGGTTTTCGCAATCGAACGGAGTCTGTGCAGGACTACATACCGAGGCGGGAAACTGAGTACGAGCGGTTCAAATCACTTTCAACGAACACGACAGTCAGCGAATACCTACGGACATACTTTCTACTAAAGCTAGCGAACATCAGCATGCAAGAGCACAAGGCAATCCTTGGCCAATGCAGCAACGAATACATCTGGGACGACGTAACGGCAGCCATGCTGATACAGCTGGACAGTACAGGCCGAGACGATTGTGGACATGGACGATACGGAGCCTACCCGGTGGACTACGACGACGAAGAAGAAGATGCTCTACTCGGAGACGAATGTGCACCGTGCGACGAGGACGTTTTCCTGAGTGATGCGGGCTACGACGCACTTGCAGCGGACATCGACGAGTTCGAGGGAGTGATTGACGACGTGGACCCGGAAGAGATCAGCCAGGAGGAGTGCGACACCCTGGCGACGGAGGCTCAACGTCTTGGCTGGGAAGCTGGACGGCGCAACCACAAGCACAACCACAAGCAGGCCCGGGAGCGGCTTGCTCAGAGCAAGTCGAGTAGACGCTGGAAAGCCAACATCAACAAGCAGGGCCCCATCAAGATGGACAGCAAAGAGGCTGAGGATAAGCTGAAGCAGATCAAGGCGCGCACGAAGTGCAACGCGTGCCACAAGAAGGGTCACTGGAACGGTGACCCCGAGTGCGAAAAGACGAGGTCACCAGCGAGTGGACCCAGTACGCTACAACGTGGAGGACGAGGAGGCGGACGTGGAGGACGAGGCTTTCACGGACGACCTGGAGGTTTTCTACGACGAGCTGGATTCGCAATGGCGACCGCGGTCAAGCTGCTGATGGCGGACAGTCCGATGGACATGACCGCCATTCAGATTGTCAGTGACCAGCTGGCAAGCATAGGCGTGGCGGTGGAGGGTGAGAATCGACACCGAGGAGCAGATCGTGAACCCCTACTCGGTATCAGCAGCAGGAGACCAGCCGAACTTCCAAGAGAGGATCGACCAGGCACACGAACCACACCCAGTACCTGGAGAGCATCAAGCACAAGAATCTGACGAACTCCTGAGCACTCCAGTGAGCTCAACGAGCAGACCGACACGAGGGGCGTGGTCGAGGACGGAGACCAGCAGACCAAGTACAGACTATCTGGAAGAAGACAACACAGAGGTTGACCTACAGAAGATACGAGATCGTGCAGAGCAGATTGCAGCGCTGTGGGTAAGCTGCAAGAGCATGGAAGCGGCCTACAAGGACTATATGGATTTTCTGTTTGGACTGGGCCCTACATCGCTTCCAGCAGCTCATGCACATCACCATGGAGATGGCACCAAACGGTCTCAGGAATATGGCCTACGATCTATGCCAAACAGCCTGGGACAGGACCTCGGAGCTTCGTGACATCGTGAGGAGTACCTGCGAGCGCCTACCGATTGGAGCACGACCGACATGGTTGTGGACGCAACGCCGAGCTGGAACCAACTACGTTCCAGAGGGCGACCGCACACCAACATCAGGGCGGCAGCAACATTGCGAGGAGCTGGAAGAAATCGAAGCCTACGCAGTACGAAAAGGACCTATTCCAGATGGACGTGCTGTACTGGACACTGCGTGCCTACGTGGATGTGGAGGTTCAATATCACTGGACGGCTACACAGAGAACGGCAGAGTCACCACGCGGATGAGAGGATCATCCATGCGCTTCCGAGGCGTGAATGATAGCGCCCCGGTCATGGCAGAAGGCGAACAAGAGGTGACGGCTGGACTTGCCGGAGCTGACGTGAACCTACGCTTCCAGAGGTTGCCGAAGTCAAAGACGCCAATACTGCTGAGCATCCACCAGCCGGAGGAGCTCGACACAGTGATATACATCAAGGATCAGAAGGCGGACTTCAAGGCGATCAACAAGTACGGAGTGCCTCTCAACAAGACGGAGAAGGGACACCTGACGATCTCGCTCAAGGAGTGGCCGAAGAAGGAGACGACAAAGATCGAGCCATCAGTCACGTCCGACGAGATCGACATCTGGAATGCGGAGGTCCAGGAGATCGATAAGGGCATCCTACGGCGGAAGCAGAGGAAGCATATCGAGACGAAGGAGATTCAGGACAAGCTGGACCAGCGCCAGCTGATCGTGGACACGCTGAAGGCGGATCCCGAGGAGAAGCGGCCCATCATCTGCGAGCTCTACGCAGGTGGCATGGCAGCCACATCAGAAGCTCAGCAGCGGCGGCATCCAGTGACGAGGCCGAGGGACATTCTGATCGGGGACGACCTGCTGGACGCGAAGTCGCAGAAGACTGTCCTGAAGCAGCTGAACGAGGATGACCCCTACATGACCATTGTGGGTTTCCCCTGCGACCATTTCACGAACAGATCCCACATGTTCCCGAAGGATACGAAGATGCACAAGTTGGCGATCGGCATGAAGCACCTGCAATTCGACAAGCAGATCTGGATCAACTGCAAGCGCCGAGGAGCTCATATGCTACTGGAAAACCATTGACGTCAAGAGCCTGGCAGCTTATGCCATGGCTGGGCTCAGAGTTCGTGAGCGCGATGATGCACCAGTGCGCCGAGGGCAACAACCTGGTGGACTTCATGGGCGATCCAGTCAAGAAGCCGACGAGATTCCTGACGACGGCCATCATGCTCGGCAAGAAGCTCAACAGCATCAGGTGTGGCGAGCAGCACGTACACACGAGCGTGATCAACAGGCCGAAGGGAACAGCATCGAGCCTTGGGAACTGGACCAAGAGGCTGGCCAAGACGATCTTGGACGGCATCGAGGATCAGCGGGACCTCGAAGAGCAGCATGGTGGCTACGCCCGGTACGCCAACAATTTCGACGACATCGACTGCGAAGAATTCGAGGCCAACCCTGCGGAGACGGAGGCGCCGATGCACGCTGGCGCGGCGGCGATCTTCAGCAAGCATGCATGGCGAGAACATCGAGATGGCGGAATGGACGGCGGTGCCACCACTCATGCGAGCAGCTATCAAGAAGATACACGAGAGCCATTCACATGGACCATACAAGGAGTCACTGGTAGGGTATCTACAGCATGGTGGAGCTAGCCGACGAGCGGTACAAGCAGCACGTCTCTTCAGATGCACGACGAGCAGGCTCGGACGGCAGCGAGACCTACGGCAGCTCAGCCTAAGGTTAAGGACTTTAACGAAGCCATCAGCGTGGACTTCATGATCATACCCGACCTGGACAAGAACATGCACGTGGTGCTTGTTATCGTGGACGTGGCCTCGGACTTCACCGTGGCGATCTACACGTGTCCCAGATCGAGACCTACGGCAGAGTTAGCAAAGAAGGCTTTCGAACTCGGATGGCCTACCTGGGCCGGGCCACCATGCATTGTGGAGCAGGACCAGGACTCGACCTTTATGGGCGAGTTCGAGACGCTGTGCAACGACCTGGGCATTGTGATCAACAACGCGGCCCCAGAGGCCCACTGGCAAATGGGCAAAGTCGAGAGGAAGATGCGCTACCTGAAGGAGATGGCAACGAGTGTCTTCAACGCTGGGGAAGTTCGCGGTCAAGATTCGGCTGCAGCAGCAGTACGTGGCATGGCCAACGCGTGCAATCAACTTGTCAACACGGCAGGCTTCTCACCACAGCAATGGGCACTTGGAGCTGGACACCGACTGCCTGCAAGTTTGGCGAATCCCGACAACGACCCAGCAACGGTTTCACGAGTGGCCGAGAATACGTCATTCTGGAACCGACTACACCTTCAACAGATCTGTTCGGAATCCTTTTTCAAGGCAGCAAACTCATCAGCACTGAGACGGACAGTTCTGGCGAGGACGAGGCCCCAGCCAGGGCCATTTCAGCAAGGTGATTTATTGATGTTTTGGCAATCTGATAACCTAAAGCGCAACCTGCATGCACGATGGCATGGACCTGCCCGGTGCCCGGGCAAGGATGAGCTCGGTCACTGGCTGATCCATAACAGGATCCCGATCCTAAGTTCACCCAGTCCCCTTCGAAGGGCGACTGAGCACGAGGTGACCAACATGCAGTTTACCGACCTGTTTCCAGATGGCGGACCTGCACGCGGACGAGCTGGTCAGCGTGGTTTTCTGGACCCTCGAGGTCAACAGTATAACCCAGCACGAGATGATCAACAGCCAGACCAGCAGCCAGATCAACGGTCAGATCAGCCGCCAGATCAACATCAAGATCACCGAGATCCAGGACATCAGCAGCATCCTGGACAGGGCGATGTTCCACCTCAGCCAGCAGGTGGACACGGTGATGCACCCTCGAGCGCACCGACGACGGCACCAGCAGCACCTGCTCAGGGCAACGTGGAGCTGACGAAGCCAAAAAAAAAAATGAAAAATCCGCAAATTAAAAAACAGAGCACAACTAACCGGACACAAACAAAAAAAACCATACACGACACCCAAAACGAAAACACTCCAAACAACTAAAGCAAGAAGCCAGCGGACAGCAGGAAGCGACGATCGGAAGTGGCACACGATAACGACGTGATGCCGATGCGCCAGAGGCTGGGCGACGAGTACGAGACAATACCAGCTAATCAGGACCAAGCGGAAGAAGACCTTCGAGCACGACTTGTTCGAGCGCACCAAGCTTGGGACACCATCTTGGGAGCAGTGGCGGCCAGCAGCAGGGGCAAGACCGACCTGAGGCAGCTGGATAACGTCAGGAACGCCCCACTTCTACCTGCCCCAACACCTGGGCACAATATCGAGAAGCGGCGACTTTTCAACTTGGACACGCGCGACCCGGTTCAAGATATCTCGAGAGTGGACTGGGCGGCCAACCCCCAGATCATCGACGATGTGGTATCGCAAGACCCCATCACGATCATCGAGGAGATCAACCTGGGAAAGGAAGAGGAAGCTGGAAATAGACCAGGAGGTGGCCAACAACCTGCAGCAGTTACGCAGGAGCCTACCAATACTGACGAGACCATGGAGGAACCTAAGGAGGTGAAACGCGGTGGCAAGAAGCACACCAAGAAGGACCTGAAGCTCAAGCAGACCAAGCGGGGCGACGCTCAGGACGATCGAGCTCAGCTTCGAGTACCTGCCAGGATCCAGAGGCACATGGAGGAACGCCAGAACGCGGAGGAAACGGCAGCAGTACCAGCAGAGGCACCGCAGGATCAGCCGGCTACATCATCGTCAAGTACACGACAGCCTGCGCAGGGCAAGCGCCAGGAACACCCAGTCACGATAAAGGAGTTCTTGCTGGACGATGTGCCGATCAGCATCAGACGAGCCCGCGCACAAACTGGGCCAGTCAAGCAGCTGGCAGATACACCACTGCTCGTCGAGGCGTTCGTGGCCGAACGGATGCGCAGCCAACCGACGAGAGCCAACAAGCATCAGGATATCAACTTGAAGACGCTGGGCGACGACAGGCTCAAGTGGAAGAAGATGCAGCAGGCGGTGGAGAAGGAATGGAACGTGGTGCAAGTACGACGCAGCAACCCACATATCAGGAGCAGCAGTCGACAAGGCCGACCCGGACAAGATCCTGAGCTCCAAGGTGGTCTGGACCGATAAGGACCCCACGACCTTCGAGCCGAAGGCTAGGATCTGTGGAAGAGGCTACGAGGAGGAGTTTGACGACAAGCTACGACGGGACTCACCTACAGTCTCAGCACAGAGGACGTTACTCCTGTGCAGCATCGTATCGAGCCTCAACTTGGACCTAGTCATCGCAGATGCGAAGGCAACCTTTCTGCAAGGCAAAGCCATCACCCGCGAGCTCTACTTCCGCATCCCGACGAACCTCGGAAAGTGCAACATCCCGGGAGTGAAGGCAGGCGACCTGCTGAAGTTAAACAAGAACATCTACGGGACCAATGATGCAGCTCGTGCGTGGTATGTGGCACTACGCGAGACGCTCGTGAAGCTTGGATGGGAAGGCCTGAGCTTCGAGCCCGCGACCTTCATCAAGCGCAATGCGGAGGGCACGATCATCGGGATCATGCGCCTGCACGTGGACGACTTCCTCATGGGCATCAAGCAGGACGACCCGGACGGCGCCAAGATCATGAAGGACCTGCAGGAGGATATCGACTTTGGCGAGGTCAAGTACGAGGAAAGAGCAGGCGACGTTCTGTGGCCGGGCCTACAAGCAGGACAAGGACGGCAGCATCAACGTCACCATGGAGGCCTACGTGAAGTCGATGCAGACTGCACGTATCTCCAGAGAGCGCAGCAAGGCACCAGATAGCGCCTTGACCCATGCAGAGCATCGTGGACTACGAATGGTTGTTGGACAACTGCAATGGGCTGCGCGAGTGATATGCTTCGAGGAGGCCTTCGAGGCATCCCGACTGGCATCTACGCTGGGAACTCCGACGGTGAAAGACCTACGGGACGGCAGCGCGGCCATCAGGCGGATACAGAAGCGGGGCGACTTGCTGATCAGGTTCTCAGCAGGCCTGAACCTGTGGGAGACCATGGTGATCAATGTCACCGACAGTGCTTTCGACAATCTGCCGAAGCACAGATCACAACGCGGACGCTTCATCATGCTGGGCGACCAGAAGATCAACGAGGACCACAGTAACAAGTACAAGGTACACTGCATTGGGTGGCAGTCTTCCAAGATTCAACGAGTGGTGCGATCTACTCTATCGGCGGAGGCCTACTCATGTGCGGATTCGGTGGACATGTTGATATGGACGAGGTCGACCCTGGCGGAGATCCTGTACCCGGAGATGGACATGACCGAGATTGTTCACGACATCTGCCCGGTGAAATGCATTTCGGTGACCGACTGCAAGAGCCTATACGACACGATCACAAATGAGAAGATCTCAATGACGGACAGGACGCTTTCTTTGGAAGCGGCTATATTGCGGCAGTCACTCAAAGAGGTCAGCATCAAGTGGGTCAAGAGTGAGCAGATGCTAGCGGACTGTTTGACGAAAGTACTTCCAAGAGGCTACGCGAGGAAGATTGTTACATCAAATTTGTGGACTCTTGGGCCTGATGACAGGGCACCATCAATACGCGGACGAAAGCTTGTTGGACCAGAAAAGGTGGCAGCCAACAAGGGAGAGAGCGTGATCCACCGCCGCTTTACTGTGGAAAATTGCCAACCTTTTCCTCCGGAACCCGGGGGTCTCCCCCCCCCCCCCCCCTCCGAAAATCCCCCCCCCCTGCCGACCCCCCCCCCCCCCCCCCTCTCTCGGCCCCTCCCCCGTGCAAACCCTCCCCCCCTCCCCGAACCTCCCCCCCACACCCCCCCCCCTCCCGCTCGGGAAACCGTGGGGTCACTAGGTCGAATCCCTCCTCCCCCCCCCCCCCCCCCCCGGATCCGGAAAACCAGGGGGTGTCACTAACCGGTTTGTCGACCCCCCCCCCCCTCCCCCCCCTCCCCTACTCAACGCCAGCAAACACTCCCCGTCCCCCACCACCGTCCGCATCACATCCCCCACTGGTGTTCCCAGCACCACTGTCCTCACCACCGCTGTCCCCACTGGTTCCACCACCGCCCCTACTGTCCCCACCAGTGGCCCCACCACTGTCGCACTGTCCCCGCTGTCCCCAGAACTGTTCCCACCACGGTTCCACTCTCCCCACTGTCTCCACGGCCCCAACCACTGCCCGACTATCCCCACTGTCCCCACTGTCCCACTGACTCCTCCGCTGTCCCACTGAGCTGTCCCACTGTTCCCACCACTGTCCCCACTGTCCCCACCACTGTCCCCACTGTACCTCTGTCCCATTGTCCCACCGCCGTCCTCGCCACCGCCTTCACCACTGTCCCCACCACCATTGTACCCTCCACTGTCCCACTGTTTCCACCTCGTTCCCATTGTCCCCACACCACTGTCCCCACCACCACCGTCACCACCACTGTCCACTGTCCCCCCCTGTTCCCGCCATTGTCCCCACCACTGTCCCCACCACTACCGTCCCCACCGCTGTCCCACTGTCCCACTGTCCCCACCACTGTCCCGCTATCCCACTGTCACCACTGTCCCCACCACTGTCCCACTGTCCCCCCACTGTCCCCACCACTGTCCCGCTGTCCCCTCACCACTGTCCCCACCAACACCGTCCCCACCACTGTCCGCACCCCCACTCGGTTTTCGAGGGGGGGGGGGTTCGAACCGGTAGTGACCCCCCCCCCTTTTCATGATGAGCTGGGAGGGGGGGGGGGAGGGGTTCGAACCGGTAGTGACCCCCCCCGGTTTTCCGGAGGGGGGGGGGGGAGGGGTTCGAACCGGTAGTGACCCCCCCCGGTTTTCCGCCAGCAGCGGTAGAACACGCTCTTTCCAACAAGGAGGTGGACGAGCTCAACGCGAAGATGGCCAAGTACGTCAAGCAGGGGCTGTACGATGACACCGGGAAGGACGACGAGGAGATCTCTACGTGGCCGGTGGAGACGGACAACTACGTGGACGAGTGCTTCTATGACGACAAGGACGAGGTTCAAGACGAGGACTACGTCGAGGCATTCTACACGGAAGCGCTAACGGACAACTACCCGATGGAGAGGAGTGGCGCGCAGAGAACCATCCAGATACCTGACCAAATTGTAGTTCTTTTTCAACTTTGTACACTTGCAGTGTATGGAATTTGTCTTTCGATGTCTCCTACGGTGATGACAGTAGTCTCTATCATCGCGGGTATCATCATATTCATTTACGTAAAGCAGCCCAAGCAGAACGACAACGAGGACACCGCAGAGCCGATGGAGGTGGATAGTTCAAGCAGCGACAACCTGTTCATGCCAGAGTTGCCCGAGAAACAGGTCAAGGTCAAATCCAGGACAGCGAAGGCTACGCCGAAAGCTACGACGACAACACTCGCAGTACGAGCCGATCCAGTGACCTATGACGGCGAGATCACGGGAGATGGACCAATTATGCTGGGACATAGTGCTCTACTGAGGCAGTGGCTGGAGACCATGGGGCCAACGATAATCAGGAGCGGCAAGTACGAAGGCGACAGCTACGAGACGATCTATACGAAGGACAGGCACTACGCAAATTGCCTAGGACACTGTATCAGGCTGGACGCAGACGAGAGGAGGAGCTATAATCTCGACCCGAGCATCAAGGTTTACATTGCATACAGCATCATCAAGTCAGCAGCGCGTGTACGCTGAACTCCACTACCCTATATGTGACGATATCTTGGAGCCAGCCAAGGTACTGGCTCAGATGTGAATGGTGGTGAGGATGATGAGTGATTTGGGTTACCATTTTCAGATGATGGGTGATGTTTGGTCACCATCTACAGACGAGGAGTGAAAGCACCCCCATCAAGAGCTCAGGTAAAGATTTTATATATTGATATATGTTTTCGGTGCGCAGACCTCAGGGAAAGATTTTTATATGTTGCTCAGTGCGTGGATTTCTTCTATCTTAGTATATGTTGCTCGGTGCGTTGATGTCTGTTATCTTGATATATATTGCTTGATACACGGACGGTAGTTTGACCGTTCGAGCAGAGAATATTGGATTTCATTTTATTTGATATATGTTGCTTGGCGCACGGACGGTAGCTTGACCGTCCGAGCCGATATTATTACTCAGTATATTCTAGAAGCTTGCTGCAGAATTTGCCAAGGCATTATTTAGCAACGTTTCCTTTTCCTGTGTGAAAGTTGTATTAGCAAGGATGTGAGTTATATGATGATAATTAGAATTATCTCTGCTGCTTCTCTCGCTCGCTCATGCTTGCATTCGCTTGTTCACGATTGCCGTTTTTTTGGTTTGGACCCGCCAGCTGTGGCGGGAGGGTGGACGCGTTCTACGACTGTCTAACTTGACATCGGAATAAGATCAGATCAACATTCTATCTATTTCTTCTTGCATCAAGAGGTTGTGGGTGGAGAAATGTGGATCAATATTTACAAAAGCCCATCCCTGCAGCTTCCTTCTCAAGCTCGTGAGCGAAAGAAAAATCTAGCAGTGTCGTAATCGAGTCGAAGGGAAGCCCCTTCCCTTTGATCCCTTCCCCAGAGGGGGGGGGTCCCGGGGTGGGTCCCGGGGGTGGTCCTGGGGGGGGTCCCGGGGAGGGTGGGGGGGCAGATTCGTTTTTCCTCGGGCGGCCTAGAAACCTCGAAAACACTCCAAATGAGGTCCGAATGCCCAAGATGGCCCCCGAGACGGCCCAAGAGGGCCCCGAGTCGCCCAAAGATCGGCCGAAAACGCCCAAGATAACCCCAAGACCGTCCAAGAAGCCTCCAAGACGTCCCAGGCCCCGTCCAAGAGACCCCCAGGAAGCCCCAAGAGGCCCCCACGAGGCTTCCAAGCGGCCCCTAAGAGCTTCCCAAGAGGCCCACAAACTACCCCCAAGAGGCCCCCAAGAGCGCTCGTCGTCGTCGTCGTCGTCGTCGTCGTCGTCGTCGTCGTCATTCAGGGTCGGCGGCACCGGCCGTAAGGCCTTCGCAATAATGACAAGGCCAGCGCACGCCGCAAAGCCCATCAAATATATCTACCCGACACTGCGAATGCACTCTGGGACATCTCGAAAAAGACTCGTATGTCATACAGGGAGGGAGCGTGATCCACCGCCGCTTTACTGTGGAAAATTGCCGCACTTTTCCTCCGGAGCCAGGGGGTCTCCCCCCCCCCTCCGAAAATCCCCCCACCCCTGCTGGAACCTCCCCCCCCCCCCCCCCTCCCTCCCCCGGCCCCCCCCCTCTCTCCTAACCCCCTCCCCCCCCCCCCCGCCCCCCCTCGAAAACTGGGGGGGGTCACTACCGGTTCGAACCCCCCCCCCCCTTCGAAAACCGGAGGGGGGGTCACTACCGGTTCGAACCCCTCCCCCCTCCCCCACTCACCGCCAGCAAACGACTCCCGGTCCCTACCACCGTCCGCACCACATCCCCCACTGTTGTTCCCAGCACCACTGTCCTCACCACCACTGTCCCCACTGGCTCCACCACCGTCCCTACTGTCCCCACCAGTGCCCCCCACCACTGTCGCACTGTCCCCACTGTCCCCACCACTGTTCCCACCAGGGTTCCACTCTCCCCACTTTCTCCACGGCCCCAACCACTGCCCGACTATCCCCACTGTCCCCACTGTCCCACTGACTCCTCCGCTGTCCCACTAAGCTGTCCCACTGTTCCCACCACTGTCCCCACTGTCCCGCACCACTGTCCCCACTGTACCTGTGTCCCATTGTCCCACCGCCGTCCTCGCCACCGCCTTCACCACTGTCCCCACCACTGTACCCTCTACTGTCCCACTGTTTCCACCTCATTCCCACTGTCCCCACACCACTGTCCCCACCACCACCGTCCCCACCACTGTCCACTGTCCCTACTGTTCCCACCATTGTCCTCACCACTGTCCCCACCACTACCGTCCCCACCACTGTCCCACTGTCCCCACCACTGTCCCGCTGTCCCCTCACCACTGTCCCCATCACCACCGTCTCCACCACTGTCCGCACCCCCCCCTCGGTTTTGGAGGGGGGGGGGGTTCGAACCGGTAGTGACCCCCCCCGGTTTTCGAGGGGAAGGGGGGGGGGGTTCGAACCGGTAGTGACACCCCCCCCCTTTTCATGATGAACGGGGGAGGGGAGGGGGAGGGGTTCGAACCGGCAGTGACCCCCTCCTGTTTTCCGGAGGGGGGGGGAGGGGAGGGGTTCGAACCGGTAGTGACCCCCCCCCTGTTTTCCGCCAGCAGCGGTAGAACACGCTCTTTCCATACAGGACGTCGTTGTCGTCACACAGGACGATAACCAACAAAAAATAACACCTACATCATCATTATCATCGTCATGATCATCAGCATCATCGTGATATTGTCATCATCATCATCATCATCATCATCATCATCATCATCATCATCATCATCATCATCATCATCATCATCATCATCATCATCATCATCCTGATAATCCTCATCATAATCATAATCAGCATCAGCATCAGCACCAGCATCAGCATCAGCATCATAATCAGCATAATCATCAGCATCATCCTGATAATCATCATAATCAGCATCATCAGAATCATCAGCATCAGCAGTGGCACCATCATCATAATCATCAGCATCATCATCATCAGCAACATCATTATCGTAACCATCACCATAGTCACCATCATCAACATCATCAGCACCATCAGCATCAACATCATCATCAACATCATCAGCATCATCATTACCGTCATCAGCCTCATCATCAACATCATCATCAACCATCATCGTCGTCATCATCCTCATCATCACCACCACCACCACCATCAACATCATCATCATCGTCATTGTCATGGTCATCACCATCGTAATCGTCATGAACATCATGGGCATCATCATCATCACCATCATCAGCATCAGCATCATCATCGTCATCGTCATCGTCGTCGTCATCATCGTCGTCACCGTAATCATCATCACCACCACCACCACCATCATCGTCGTCATCGTCATCATCACGATCATCATTGCCAGCGGAAACCGCATATTCGTCATCTCATCCTCAACATCACCATCATCAACAACACCGTCATCATCACTGGCACCATCATCCTCCACATCATCATCATCAACCACATCATCATCCACATCATCATCACCTCCCTCATCATCACCACCCTCATCGTCATCAGCATCATCGTCATCATCATAATCGTCAGCACCATCATGTCACCATGACCATCGTCATCATCAGCATCATCAGTATCATCATTGTCATTATCGTCATCATCATCACCACCACCATCATCATCATCACCATCCTGTCGTCATCATCACCACCAAGGTCATGGTCATACTACGTGTTATTATCCTCGCGTCCTCATCCTAGTGCTCTCACGGCATGGAGTCTTCGTGATTGGTGAATGGGGAATGCAGCGATGCTTTCCTCTGCGAGACGGGTGTGGAGTACATGTAGTCCTCCTCGCCGAGGGTCCTGGGACCGGAAGGCCATGCATAACCACGCACCCTTCAGCCAACCTGGACAAGATGACACGGAGAGCTCTCGAAGGGAGGGAGGGACGAGCACCTTGGGGAGCACGCCTCTTCGAGCGGCTCGCCGCAGACTGGGAGGCCCTCAGAACTCATCCTTGAGGGCCTTCGCGGGGAAAGCCTTGACGATGGTCTTGGCTGGCTTCGCCTTCACCATGACGACCTTGCCGAAGATCTCGCGCTTGCCAGCCTTGGTGGCCTTCTTCTGGCGGGTCTTGATCATCGCAACGCCCGGGATGACGAACTTGCCGTTCTTCTTCGCCTCTGTCGTTGCAATGCTCGCCAGAGTGCTCAAGGCCGTGCCGATCACGCCCCTCTTCACCTCGCAGGCCTCCGCGAGCGCCGCCATGAGGGCGCTCTTGGTCATGACCGTGGACTTCATCATCGGCGCCATCTCTGCTGCTTGGATGAGAAAGCAGCGGCGCTGCCGATGTCTCCTGGTCTGTGCGCGGGGGCTGGAACTTGAGCCAGTGTGGTTGCGGAGTGAAGTCTTACTGTCCGGTGGGCATGCGTACCCTGTTTGCTTTTCCTCCTCCACCTCCTCCCACTTCTGCTTTGTACCCATCTCCTCCCCCACTCCTCCTCATTTCATTCGTGTCCCTCCATCCCATTCCCGTCGTCCCACCAATCCTCCTCCACCTCTTCTTCCTCTTCCTCTTCCTCGCCCTCCTCGCCCTTCTCTTCCCCCTTATCATAGTTGATAGTTGAGCCCATCCTATGTGTCCGCCCAGACAATGAAAAGCACGCCCTGGGACAAGTCGAACAAAATACGTGCGTCATACGAGACGTCAGTTATGGCGATATCTAATCAGCATCATTAACAGCAGCAGCGGCAGCAGCATCGTCATCGTGATAAACATCAACATCATCATCATCAGCAGCAGCATCATCATCATCATCATCACCATCATCATCATCATAATCATCAGCATCATCAGCAGAAGCATCGTCATCAGCATCATGATCATCAACTGCAGCAGCATCACCACCTCCACCACCACCATCATCATCATCAATATCATCATCATCGTATTCAGCAGCATTATCATCCTCGTCATCCTCAGCATCATCATCACGACCATAATCAGCATCAGTGTCGTCGTCGTCGTCGACAGCAGAATCAGCATCACCATCATCTTCACCAGTAAAAGCATCATCATCATAATCATCAGCATCGTCATCAACATCGTCAGAATCATCATCATAATCAGCATCATCATCCTCAACATAATCATCATCATAATCATCATAATCAGCATCAGCATCATCATCATGACCACCAACACCACCACCAGCATCATCATCAGCATCTTCATCATCACCACCACCAGCATCATCCTCGCCATCCTCAACATCATCGTCATCGTCATCTTTGTAACCGTCTGCATCACATCATTCAGCATCATCGGTATCATCAGCATCATAATTAGCCTCACTATCATTATCATCACCATCATCGGCACCATCAGCATCATCATCACCATCATCATCATCATCAGTAGCATCATCGTGTTTTGTCATTGCCATTATCATCGTAATCATCATCATCACCACCACCACCATCATCATCATCATCATCATCATCAGCATCATCAGTCATCATAAACGCCGGCAGCAGGCGCATTTTCGTCATCGACGTCTTCCTCAACATCATAACACAATCATTGGCACCAACAGCCTCCTCATCGTCATCATCGTCATCAATGGCAACATCATCAACAGCATCATCATCACCATCATCATCGCAATTAGCATTATCGTCACCACCATCATCAACAACATCTCCATGCCCCCATAATTATCGTCATCATCGTCAGCATCGTCATTGTTATCACCATCATCATCCTGTCAATATCATCACCGTCATGGTCATGGTCACACTACGTGTTCTTATCCTCCACGTCCTCATCCCCAAGAGCGGCTGATCCAAGCGACCCAGAAGAAATAGCTACATGCTCTCCCGACAAGGAGTCTTCGTGATTGGTGAATGGGGAATGCAGCGATGCTTTCCTCTGCGAGACGGGTGTGGAGTACATGTAGTCGCCCTCGCCGAGCGTCCTGGGACTGGAAGGCCATGAATAACCACGCACCCTCCTGCCAGCCTGGACAAGATGACACGAAGATTCCTCCAACGGAGGGATTGATTGACGAGCACCTGGGGGTGGGGGAGCACGTCTCTTCGAGCGGCTCGCCACAGACTGGGAGACCCTCAGAACTCATCCTTGAGGGCCTTCGCGGGGAAAGCCTTGACGATGGTCTTGGCCGGCTTCGCCTTCACCATGACGACCTTGCCGAAGATCTCGCGCTTCCCAGCCTTGGTGGCCTTCTTCTGGCGGGTCTTGATCATCGCAACGCCCGGGATGACGAACTTGCCGTTCTTCTTCGCCTCTGTCGTTGCAATGCTCGCCAGAGTGCTCAAGGCCGTGCCAATCACGCCCCTCTTCACCTCGCAGGCCTCCGCGAGCGCCGCCATGAGGGCGCTCTTGGTCATGACCGTGGATTTCATCATCGGCGCCATCTCTGCTGCTTGGGTGAGGAAGCAACGATGCTGCCGATGTCTTCTGGTCTGTGCGCGTTGGCCGGAACTTGAGCCAATGTGGTTGCGGAGTGAAGTCTTACTGTCGGGTGGGCATGCGTACCCGGCTTCCCTTCCCTCCTCCACCTCCTCCCACTTCTGCATTGTACCCCTCTCATCCCCCTATCCTCCTCATTGCGCCTTATTCCTGTCCCGACATCTCATCCCCGTCGCCCCCCAATCTCCTCCACCTCTTGTTCCTTTTCCTCTTCCTCCTCGCCCGTCTCTTCCCCCTGATAATACTTGTTGGGCAATCCCAGCGTGGCCTTTCTCCAAAACGGGATGTTTCAGTGGCAAGGTCAGCCAATGTAATGCGTACGTCATACGAGACGTCGTTGAGGGCGATATCTAGCCAGCATGCGTCATCATCAGCAGCAGCGGCAGCAGCATCGTCATCGTCATCGTCATCGTCATCGTCATCGTCATCGTCATCGTCATCAGCATCATCATCATCATCATCATCATCATCAGCATCATCATCATCACGATCGCTACCATCATACCCATCATCATCCTCCGCATCAGCACCATCATCATCACCATCAACATCATCAGCATCGTCAGTGTCGTCGTCGTCATCACCACCATCATCACCATGATCATCATCCGCCCCATCATCATCATCATCATCATCATCATCATCATCATCATCACCATCACCATCATCAAACTACCACATTCCTATCATCATACTCAGCATCACCATCATCGTCGTCACCATCAACATCATCAGCATCATCATCGTCAGCATCATCATCAGCATCATCATCAGCATCATCATCATCATCAGCAACATCATCATCATCATCAGCATCATCATCATCAGCATCATCATCATCAGCAGCACCATCATCAACATATCATCATCACCATCATCATCATCATCCTCATCATCATCATCATCATCATCATCATCATCATCATCATCATAGTCATCATCATCATCATCAGCATCATCCGCATCATCATCATCATCATCATCATCATCATCATCATCACCATCATCCTCATCCTCATCCTCATCCTCATCCTCATCATCATCTTGGATATCCCACCAGCCATTTGGGCGCAGGTGGTCTAACGATCTCTTTTTCCAAAACCCCTCCCCCTATCCCTCCCCTGGACCTGAACTGAGGGGGCCGCGAAGTGGCAGAGGGCCCCTTTCCTGTCAAGATGGCTCCAACATGGCCTCCGAGTGCCCAAGATAGCCTCCAAGATCACTCAAGATAGCCCAACGTGGCTCAAGAAAACTAGCAACATGCTTCCAAGAGGTCCCAAGAGGGCCACAAGACGGTTCCAGGTGCTCTCAGAGCTCCCTCGCGTCCCCCCCCGAAAAGCCAAAATCCTTCAAAACCTAAGAGAAATCTATGATGTTTGCCTTCTCGCCGATTCGCTTCCGATGCGCTTTTGAGGTCTCCTCCAAGAGGGGTCCAAGAGGCCCCCAAAACGGCCCCAAGAACGCCCAGGATCGCCCCAAAAGCGCCCCCAGAGGACCCCAAGAGGCGATTTTGATGGCCCCAGAGAGGGGGGCAAATCGAGGACCGCCCCCTCCTTTGATCGATGGTCTCCAAGACGGCCCCAAGAGGCGCCCCATAGCTCCCAAGAGGGCTCCAAAAAAACGCCAAGAGAGCCCCAAAAGAGCCCCAAGAGGGCCCCATGAGGGCCCTAAGAAGCCCCCAGACCCAGAGATCTCTCGGTTCGCCCTGGTTGCTCGCTTTGTTTCCCTAGATGTGTCACTTCGTCCCTTTTCCCGTGAGCTCTCATGGGCAGGGTTTCTGAACGGGCTGGTGGGGATAGTTCTTTTGGTCGGCGGCTCCCAGGCGACGGTCTAGGTCTAGGAGCGAAAACGGCGTCCGGGTGGCGGAAAAAAACGAATTTGCGAACAGAGCCGCCAGGGTCGGCGGACAAATTCGCACACGCAAGACAAACTCGCAGTTGCACGTGCACAGAACAAACTGAACTAAATTCACAAGCGAACGCGCATAGGCGCAGCGACGTGAACCGAAGTAAACGGGCTGCCGAATGGAATGTGCGGAGGCACCGGACTGAGTCGCCGGGGCGACGCCAATCTCCAAGACCAAAGGCTGTACAGGCGTTGCACGCTGAACCACGCAGCGCCCGGTCTTTAGAAAGCCTCCTCCCAGCGGGGGATGCCAGCGGCAGCCCAAGGCGCACCGCGTGGCCGAGACCTAAGCGGAGAGGCCCGCTGGCGTCCGAGACAGTGCGAGGGGGAGAACCAAAGGCTGTACAGGCGTTGTAGGCTGAACCACTCAGCGCCCGGCCCTCAGAAGCTCAACAGAAGCTCATCTCCCAGTGCCGAGATGCCAGCGGCCGCCCAAGGCGCAACTGTGCTGCCGGGCCATGAAGCGAAGAGGTACGCGAGCGCGCAGCACCTCCGTCGGGCGGTGGGGGTCTGAGCATTGGTGGTGGAGACGCCTGAGCTGCCTACCAGGGGGGGTCCTGCGAGGCTGAAGTGGCCAGCCACCCCAGACTGTAGCGTGGCGCTGCCCATGAACTCAAGCGTGACCCCACGCCAGATGTCTCCCCACGCCGTGGCAACTGACGCTGATATGGTCAAGGAAGACCAAGGGCAGCGCGACCCACGGGGCGAGTAGGGAGGGGAGGGCCACAGCCCAGCGAAGGCTGCAACGGGCAAGCCCCGACGGCACGGGCGGGGGACACCCACCGGGCCAGAGGGGGGAAGCGGGGGGCGCAACGTCGCGCCCCGCGGCCGGAGCCTGCAGCCGAGACCGGGGGTCGTGGCCAGTCACCCGGCGCGCCCGGGGGCAGCTGCTACTCGCCGAGAGCACCGCTGGAGGAAAGGGGGGGCGCAGCTGACCGCCGCAAGAAACCATTCGCATCGTGGGGGTCGCAGCAACTCGCCGCTGACGTCCCAGTCGGAGTGGGCCAGCAGCGGGACGCGCCTCTCGGGAGGGGCCCGAGGTGTCGCAGCTGCTCCCCGCCGGAGCTGAGGCTGCCAAAACTGGGGCCTGATACATCAAGCCGGGCGGCGCGCAGGGGGGGCTGCTTCTGCCGACTTATCCCTGTCGCCGAAAGGTGGGTGGCTGTCGCGGCTGGACTGCGAACGCGGGCGGTGCGCAGGGGGGGTTGCTTCTGCCGACGACCCCTTGTCACCAGAGGGAGAGTGGCTGTCGCCATGGGGCAGCAAAGTAGGTGGTCCAGGGGCCGGTCAGCCCAGTGGGCTGGTCCCCTGCTGAGAAGGGGGTGAGATGTTCGGGATAGGGTCCACGTCTCCAGCGCGGGCTGTCTAGCTATGCAGCGCCTTGGGCGAGATGTGGGGCGACCCCCGCCCCAGCGGGTTTGCCCCGGGGCATTGCGGCCAAAGCCGGGCGCTGCGAGGTGAAACGGCCCCCTACTGGGAGGGGGGGGGGAGGTGGTCGTGGTGGTGGCGTAGGCCACTGGCCAGGAGGGCTGGGGGTGCGCTGACGGGCCGGCCGAGCCCTGCTAGCCCTGGGCGCACGAGTCCCCCCTGCCCCACCATCGGGCGCGCTTGTCCGTGTATCGATCGTCCCCCCTGGGGGAGTAACGCTTACCTTTTCCTTTCCAGTCCGTGTCCGTCCATGGGGCTTCTGGTGGCCCCAGGAGTTCCACTCCTGCCAGTCCCGCCGCTGGCTGGGGGTGGCAGAGCCGACGGCGCCCGCCCATCGGTCGCGCACGGCCGCCGCAGTGGCTGACCTGCCCTTTGCCGTCCACGGGGCGGGTCTACTGCTGCTGTCGGGGCCGCGTTGAGTGTGCGCTCGGGATTCGCGGTGCAAGAGCTTCATGTGCTTGTCCTTGACTGACGGCGAGTGGACGCTGAGTCCTAGGTCGCTGTCCATCTTGTAGGCGTCATGCCCTGCGTCGTTCCAAACCTGGAAGAAATCGTTGCACGACTCTACTGCGTTCAGTTTAGGGTCGTGTTTTTGGCTTCCGCCGAGCCCCTGCCTCAGGGCAGCGCTCTTCACCCATGCGGCCCAGATTCCATTGAACGCCCCCCCCCGGCGTCTTTTGCAGGCGTATTATGTTATCCTGTGCGGGCTCCCTCCTCTCAACGTCTGCATCTGAAACGGAGCACATGTACATGGGGATGCCTCCCATGGGGTCGTTTGGGTCTTCGCGGGGTGGCTGCATGGTCCTTGCGCCTTTCCAGGGCGCCTCGTAGATCTGCGCTCGCGCTGGGTCGCATCTTGGGGATTTGGTGGCACGGCCATCCCCGCCCTCAGCGTCTCCCCACACGGGTCGCTGGCGGCCCTCGTCACCGCTCGCGCGGCTGAGGGCGCGGTCGCCCCTAGCGCCGCTGCTGCTCCAGGTTGTTGAGCTGCTTGCTCTTTGTGCGAGGAGAATACAGGACACCCCTAACCCATAGCACAGACATGTTTCATTTTTTGTTTGCGAAGAGGGCAACTATCGTCGGTGTAATCGCCGCCGTCGCAGCTGCCGTCGTACTCGACGTCGCAATCGCCGCGGCCGCCAAAATCACCACGGTTTAACAGCTGCGCGGTTGCCGCAATCTCCCCGAAAGCCCCCCCGTCGCCGCGTCGCCCCCCCCCCCCCGTCGGCCGCGCAAACACGCGCGACGCCCTTCCGCGCATGGCCACGGGTGCCACGCGGAACGGGCGACGACAGGGGGGAGGGGGGAGGGCCGCCGCCGAGGGTCGCAGCACGGGGGGCGCCGCCAACGGGGGCAACAAGGAAACCGCCCCGCGCAGGGGGCCTGCGCCAAAATGGCAAGGGGGAGAGGGGCGCCCAGGAGGACGAGCGGGGAGGAGGAGCGAACGACCGCGGGTGGGGGCCCAGGTCAAGGGGCACGGGAGTGGGCGCTTAAGAGCTTAGCCAGGGCGTGGGCCGAGGTCCTACTCCCAAGGCTTGGGCCAGGCTGCAGGAGGAACCAGGGCATTGGGTTTGAACCAAAATGGCTACGGTGGGGGAGACGACGGACCACGGACAACGACTCCCTGCGGCCGCAGCGCAGCGGCAGCGGAAAGCGGCGGATGGATGGAGCCCGTGCCAGAAACCAACAAATAACGCAAGCGATACGCATGCGTCGCAATCCTGCGTCGGAACGCCCCCCACGAGGAGGATAGGGGGAGGGGGGCGAGGAGGTGGGGGAGAGGGGTGGAGATGAGGAAGAGGGGGGGGGGGGGGGCAGGGAGGACCCCTACGACCCATGCGACCGCAACCCCAGTCTCGCAGGGCGCGGCCGCCTCCAGGACACCCCCCGCCCCCCGATCCGATCGACGAGCAACGAGGGCGAGGGGTCGACTGGAGCGGGCGCTGTGCCTCAAGCCGAGGGGAGGCGGCAGAGGCCACGAGCGGATCGCCCCACAGGTCCTCGAACCTTCGCACTGCCAGGCCGAGTAGGTTCAGACCCTCTCCCGAGCGAGCGGGAGGACCTGAACCCGCTACCCGCGAGTGCACCGACTTACCAGGCTTGCCGTGGAGGCGCGAAGGCCCCGCCCCCCCTCTCCCAGGCTTGCACCTGGGTGCTGTCGTTGCACGCCCTGGCCTATCAATGCCTTCCGCCCACCTGGGCCTCCTCCTCGTGTCCTGTCCTCCACCCCCCGCGCCCGGCCCCTCCCCATCCCCCGCCCCCCCCCCCTTACGCCCGCCTCCTCCCCCGCCTCTCCCGAGGAGAAGAGGATGGGGTGATGGGGGGGGGGGGGGGGGGGGGGGGGGGGGGCAACGACGCGAGGGGCCGAACCATGGGCACGTGCCACGATGACAGCGACGGCAACCCCCTCCCTGGCGGACGACGGAGAGGCGCTCGCCTCCTTCCAGGGCGACAGGGGCGGCGGCCTGTGGCGAGGGGGTGGGCGCGGGGCGGGGGTCGCGCAACGATCGCATCAGAGAAGGGGTCGAGAGCTCGAGACAGCTTTCCCGAGCCTGCGCCGACGCACCCCAAACGACGTCTCACATGAAATGCACGCGCGCCCTGCGCGGCGTCCGCCCCTGCATGCAGGGTCCCAGCGCGCAGCGGTCTCACGTGAACAACCCAGCGATTGGGCACGCCGTGGTCGGCAACGCGTGGTCAGTCAGGTACAGGCGCCACGCGTTCCGCATGGCCTCGAGCATCGCGACCTTACTGGGGCCGACGCCCCAAGGGACTGAACTGCGCCTGTGCGGAGGCAGGTGGAAGTGCAGCCCCAGACCAATCGCCGAATGCTGATCACGGTGAGGAGAAGTGAGGAGGGTGATGGGGAAGGACGGGGTGGCGGGGCAGGCGGATGGGGGCGCGGAGGGAGCGGGAGGTGGCGGGGGGCAAAACCACAACCACGATGAGGAAGTGCGAGAAGGGGGGGGGATGGGCGAAGGGAGGGAGCAGGGGAAGGAGATTTGCTCGGGGGGTAGGGGGCACATTCCGCGTGGCGTCGGCGTCGCAACCCGCCCGCCCCCGCCGCGCATTGCCGCGCAATTCGGCCCGCCCGCGCCACATGGAGGGGGACGTCGGGGCGGGTGGGCGCTGCGTTAGAGACATCCGAGGCAGCGGCGCGGCACGCGGGCGCAAACAAGGAAACGCCATACACAACCAAGAACAACGCCGCTCACGCTCGATGCCCGTCGGGCTCGTCTGGGTTGTTCACGGCGGCCGCATGGGGCCCGCCGAGACAGACCAACGAGAACCCCGAGACCGCGCGATAAGTGAACGCACGGAGCACGCCCCGCACGACTCGGTGCACTTCTTGGCATTATTCGGGGCGCTTTGCGGGGCCTGTTGGAACCGATGGGGGGCATTTTTTTTTGTGCGGGGGGCGGTCGAAACGGCGCCCTGGAGGCCCATTGGTGAATCTCTGAAGCGGACGCTACCCGAATCGCCAGCTGCATGCCCCGTGCCAGCGGGCCCTTGGCCTCGCCCCCTCTGAACCGTGAAGCTTCCTCGCAGCTGTTCCTGACCACCAGCGGCGCGCAAACCCTCCATCCTGCATCGCCCGACCCCGCCGCCATGACATTAATTGGCGGTGCGAGGCGGGGCGGCGGCGACGACGACGGCAAAGGGGGGCGCGGCGCGGGGGCCACTGCGCATGGCGACGGAGCGGGGCACCCAAGAACCGCCCGCCGACCTTCGGCATTCATCAAAACCCATGGGCCTACATCAACAAGAATCGGCCGCCGTCCAAACATAAAAGACTTTCCTAAACCGGATCCCCCCCTCCCTGGGCGCCAATCGAGGCCCCCGCGCGCCCTTGTAGTTGCTGCGCCACGCGCAGCAGCCAGGCGGGCAGAGCTGTTTCGCCTGGGCCTGGCCCACGTCGTCGCTGCAGGTGACCATCTCGAGCGTCGGGAACTTCGCCCCGAAGAACGGGCTCTTCGGGTTGGCTTTGCCGACGGGCGCCTGGCCGCGCAGCTTCACCTATGCGCGGGCGCGGGCGGCGCAGAGGGGGGCGCGGCGGTCCGCGGCGGCCGCCGCGGCAGCAGCGACGGCGACGACGGCGGCGGACGATGGACAACTGCGATGGCCACAACGGCGACGCCAAGAACGGCGCCGCTGGCTGGCGACGGCGGCGGGCACGAGCAAGGCCGCAACCGCGGCGGTGGCAGCGACCGCTGCGCTCGCCGCGTCGACAGCGACGGCGACCACGGCGACGGAAGCAGCAGACGGCGACGACGGCAATACCTCAAGCGACGAGGCCGGCGGACGAGGAAATGCTAGCTGACACGGGCACGGCGACGATTGTGACATCGATAGCGGCACCGTTGGGCGGCGACGGCGGCGCGAGCAGCAAAAGCCGCGGCCGCGGCGGCAGCAACGACTGCGCGACACGCGCCGACGATGACGGCGACGACGGCCGCGACGACGACACCAGTGCAAGATGGCTCCAATATCGCCCCAGGCAATGACGAAACCTGTCACCGACATCAGAGATGAGACCATGCTCACCCGACGCAGCTTCCGACCCGATCGCTGTGGCACAAGAGGACCACCAAACGACGACAAACGACGCCCCCCCCCCCCCCCCCCTGCCCCCCCAACCAGGCCCCCTTCTCCGCACAAAGCCAGTCGGCCAAAACAGCGACTCTCGGGGCACGGCCTTCAATAACACATTGAATGCGCCCCAGGGAGCTTAGCCAGATCATGGCATACGCAGGGCGGTGGCAGGCGGAAAGGCCCTGGGTGTCCCCATGGGGCCTCAGGGCGTCCCCGCTCTGCGCCTGGGAACGCCACATGAGTCCAAGATATGCCGCCCAACATATACCCACGACATACCCATCGTACGATAATGGCGGCGCTACCGAAGCGGGCTCGAGTGAGGGGGGGAGGGGGGGGGGTCAACTTAGACCCAGGCGCCTTGCAACCTCCCGCGTGGGCCCTACCCCCCCCCCCCCCCCCCCCCCCCCCCCCCCCCCCCCCCTGACCAAAGACCGCCAGACGGCCGCGAGATGACCCCTCAACTGCGCCCAGCCAAAAACTGAACTCAACTCCCACGCCTTCCCCCTCCCGCTTCCTCAACACGACGCCTCTCGCCCCCCCCCCCCTCCACCCACCCCGCGAACAACCTATGTTTTCTACTGGTGAACTGCGCTCGGCGGAACTCCGCTCCAACAGCGCTCTTGCAAGCGCAAGCATCTCGAGGCTGTGCGATGCCGAGCGCGACTATGCTTGCCGCGGCAAACAACAGCTTCTTGCAATGACAACTATGGAACGTAAAGGCAGGTCCAGCGGCGACGGGGAGCGCGCCATCCCGCGACCGAAGATTCATGCGAGCGGGCCGCTCAATCCGAGTCCGAAGCCTCGCCGCCGACTGGCTCGCCGCCCGAGCGGCCATCATCGCCTGGGTTCGGCGGGGCCACGCCCGCAGGGTTCGTCGGCTCGGCATCCTCAGTCCTGCGCTGGCTGCTAGACCTCAAGCGGCGCAATGGTAGGGCGGACGGCGGAGGCATGGTCGGGCTCGTCGGCTCGGCACCTGGCGCGGACAAAGCGGCGGCGTCGCCTCCCTCTGGCGAATCTGACCCCTCGTCGCCCCCGCCGTCGAGATCGATCTCCTCCCGCACGGGCAAAATCGGACTGAACGCCGCATGGTGAAAGGGGTCCTCGCCCATGTCCCTGGCGAGGTTATGCCTGGCCAGGCTGTTCGGCGGGGACTGTTCTGCCCTGAGGCGAAGAGTGTTGCGAAGCCGATCTATCTCGAGCAAGGCGCTGTTCCTATCCCCGGTGATTTTCGCAACCTCGGAGGAGAAGAATGCGGGCGAACGCCGAGCTTGCCGAGGGGGGCGAAGCTGGGGGTTGATATTGAAGCCAACGGGGGCAAGCGCGAGGGCGAGGCAAAGCAGGAGAAAGAGACGGGGGGGCAGAGGGTGGCGGAAGGGGCACTACGTGGCACTAGCATATGCATCCGCTCCATTCCCCTCCTCAATCGCCTCCTAGGGAACGTCCCCGTGACCCGCGACCCAACGATCAAACTGCCCCGCTCGCCTCCAAGTACTGCTCGCGGAGCAACCGCAAGAAAGCGGCGTCGTCAGAGCACCGCGTGGACTGCCCGCGGAGCTCTGGCAACAAAGACGATTGCAACTCATCGCCGAGAGCCCACAAGCCTGGGGAGACGCAAAACGCAGGGCGGAACCTGGGGTGCCTCGAAGCGCGGAACCACTGCGGCATGAGTCCCGACTCCTCAGCAGCCTTGTACACCTCGTCGGAGTGGTCCGCAATGCTGGGCCCGTCGTCTGCTGAAATACCACGTTCGGCCCAGGGCGAACGCGAACGAGCACTGGGGCGGCCACTGCGATTTGGAGACATCGGCAGCACAAAATGACAAAGACCTCAACGTCGCCGATCTCAACGTCGCCGAAAGGCGCCGAACCGAACTTCGCCTGAGCGTGGAACGATGGAGTGGGTTCGACTTTATTAATATATATATATATATATAATAAAAATGTTTTTTTTTTTTTTTTTTTCATTTCTTATTGAAAATTTAACACCAAAAAACACAAGAAACAACAAACAAATGCGTGCGAGCCAAAACGGCTACGGACCAACGCACAGAGGGCACGGCCCTTGCCGCGGCATGCGTTGGCGCCGTCGGCTTCGGGCGCCGCCGACGGTCAATGCGATAACATCGCCGACGTAGCTCTCCTTGCCGCCGTCGTCTTCGAATCTCGTCGCCGCCCTCGTCGCCATCGCTGCCGCCAGCGCCAAAACAACGCCGCCGCCGCCGCGAACAGGCTGCTCTTTCAGCAAACAAGGCCGGAATCCTCAACTGGACCCGAATCAGCCCCAAGGCCGCGAAAGGATGCGGCAACAGCTGGACGGAGCAACGACGAGGACGAAGGCTGGCGGAGGGCACGGGGACAGCCTGCTACAACTACAGCCAAAGCACCAACAACGCAAAACCCGTCGGGATGAGCGGAGAATTGAAGCGCGGAGGGGGGAGCTGAAAGTTCGGCGGAAGACGAGGAGAAGGATGAAGGCAGGTCATTGAGAAGCCGACTGCGACACGAAACAACGGCCACGAAAGAAAGGTGCGCGGGGCGGCGCAGAGCCTTCAGCTTGGCCAGGTCCGAGACGAACTCCTCGTGGTTGCTGCGGCTGGCCTTCGCGCTCTTGGTCTCGTCCTGCATCTGCTCCTGCAGCTGCTGGCCCAGAGCGTCGAAGACGTACTCGAGACTGCAGATTTCGGAGCACAGCGCGAGGTCCTCCCCATGGAAGATCCCGCGGCGCTCGAGGATCTGCAGCAAGCCGTCGTTGGCGATGCCAGGGGTGGCCTTCTTGATCGGCGCCGTCAGGACCCCGATGAGCGAAGGGTCGTCGTACTCAGCCCCGATCTTGCCCGCCAGCTCCACCAGGAACGCGAGGGGCAAGTCCCAGAAAGCCTCCTCGGCCGCCGCGCCGAGCAACAGGCGGGGCGCCGTCTTCATCTCGGCGGCGATGCGTGATGCGTCGTACTTGTGGCTATCCTCCAACGTGACCTCGGTGTCGTGCCGAGCAACCGCAGCTGGGCCCAACGCTGCGACTTCATGCAATATCGCCCTCCTCATGGGCGAGAGCCAACGAATCGGGACAGCCTCGAAACCGTCGAGATCAAGGATGGCCAGCAACACCCGAGCGCCCTGGTTGTTCACCTCATAGATGGCGTCGCCGACCTGGTTCATGGGCCAAACAATTGCGACCGCGCCGTCGACGTTGCCAATCCCGAGGAACCAATCATCGGCACCCCTCCTGCGGACCAGCATCTGCGGCCGAACGAGCCTGCAAAACGAACGACTTCCAAGAAGGCCGATCTGTTTGCGCTCTGCGGCCTGGCGGCACGCTTCCAGATCACCCAGCGGCGCCGCGTGCCCCTGAGCCCCAGGGGAATACCACTCCGCGTCGCCATAGCCAGACA
>CAUYUJ010009891.1:369641-397141 GCA_963575745.1 Prorocentrum cordatum
CTCCAAGAACGCAGCGCCCCCCATGTGCTCCGGCGGCGTCTGAGGCGGACGGGGGCGGAGGGAGGGGGGGGTCTGGGCAGCAGCACCCCGGGGCCAAACGCAAACCTGAAAATGCATGGGCGGCATCCTACGAAACTGCTGCCCGCGCTAACCGGCGAAAAGTGGACATCGTGTTTTTACCGGGTTCCGGACATACGGCCACCCCCACCCCATAGCAGCGACACGCACTCCGGAGGATGACAGTGCTCCCGCGGGAGGGTCGCGGTGGCGACCCGCCGAAGCCATGGCACCCCAGGGCCCCCCCCCCCCTCACTTGGCCCCCTCCTGGCCCCCTCTCCCCCCTCGTCCTGACCCCCGCATCGAGACCCCATCCTGGGCTCCGCCTGGGCCTCTCTCCCCAGACCCCCAAGTCGCCCTTCGGTACTTTGGGCCCCCCTTCTGGCCCTGGCGCCCCGCTACGCCCCAGGAAGCCCTCGACGCGCAGCCCCCCTTTCGGGCCAGCAGCCTGCGGCGGGCAGATGGCCATCTTCATCGAGGACGGGGAACCCACGCAAGCGATCTGGATGCTGCAGTCGGAGCCGATCTTCGCCCCGTCGGGGCCCGACAAGGTGATGAACTGCTCAGCCTGGCAGGTCGGGCGCGAAAGGCATGGGGGGCGGAGGGCGGGAGATGGCGGCCGATGAGCAACAACAGCAGGGCACGTTCAGGCATCCCCCCCTCCCCCCCGCCGCCCCGTTGCCGACCTCCCCCGAGCTCACCATCCCCGCCTCCGTCCTCATCGGATTCTCCCCCCCCCCGGCTCGTCTCCTCAACATCCTCCTCCTCCTCGTGGGCCTCCAAATCGCCTGCCTCCCCGCCACGCCCCACCCCCGAACATTGCCTTCCTGCGCCGTGGCCGACCCGCCTCGCCGAATCGAACGAAATGGAAATAGACGAACGCGCCAGCCTCGAATGTGGCGCGGCACGCCTGGATGCACCGCGCGATCTCCCTGCTCGCACCGCGCGCGTCCCGCTTGTCGTACATCGGCCGCTTCGCAACGACAGCGCCGCTGCCAGCGAGGGCAATGGCCCGCTGCAACCCGTCGCCGCCGCGGACAAAAGCGGCGCCGACCAAAGCGGCCTCCAACAGGCACGTCACCCTCCACAAGACCTCGGGCAGGGCCGCAGTGCGAAAGCGAGGGGGGCGCTAGACATGATGCCACAGACAGGGGGCGAAAGGCCAACAACGAGCGAACGCCACCAAGCCCTCTCGGCGTTAGTGTGTTAGGTCGCCCCCTCTGTTCAACCTCCTTCGTCCCCCATCGAAGAGAGGCGCGCCCCCCCTGCGCCCCTGCCCTGCCCAGGGCGCGTAGGAACAGCGGAGCGCGATGCGGTGGGGCGCCCCGTTGCCGCCCATGGGCAGGCCGACGCGCGGCGCCCCTCGCAAGGACCGAAGTCCCGACCGTGGAGCCTTAGTGAATGTCCCCCATCCCCCCGCGTTTGGGCCCCTCTCAGTCCCCTCCAGCACCCCCAGGAACGGCCCCAAAAGGCGCGGGACTGTCCCAAGACGACCCCTGGGCTGTGTCGCGGCCGCGACACATCTGAAAGGCGGAGGAAGGCGCCGTTCGAGGCTCTCTCGGGTCCCTCTCGGGCCACCCCCAGCGGCCAGGAACGCCCATGAGGTCCAAGCGCGTCCCGACGACTTCCTCGAGTGAGCCCCGAACAGGCCCCGATACGGCCCCGTGACTGCCCCAGAGATGTGCCGCGGCCGCGGCGCAGCTCTCGGCTGGGCCCCCGGGGGCCACTCGGGGCCCCCTTCGCCCCCCCCCCCCCCCCCCTGCCCCCGCCATTTAAAAGAAAAACATAGCAGGCGCCTGCCCCGCGAGAGGGGCCAGACATGGGCATCTAACCAACGAGCGCGCTGAACCATGGCAAGCAAACGCCCCAACCAACCAACCGATGAAAACACGCGGCCGAAAATCCCGTTCCCGCTGCAGTCCCAGCGGCCGTGCCTGAATGGGCTGGCGGGGTTCGCGAAGTGGAAACAAGTGAATTGGCTGCTATGGGGCATTGCAACGTGAGAGGAAGGGCGCAGGGACCGCTGGCAGGAAGGATTGCGCGACTGCGCGGGGGGGGGGAGCGATGCCATGCCGACAGCACGCAACGACGGCGGCTCACAACGTCAAAATTACCCCTACACGCATAAATACTACCAATGACAATCACGCACGCTAGAGCCCTGAAGCAACGCCACCTGACGCGCACGCGCAAACGCGCGCGCACACCTCAAACAATGCACAACGTTTGACAACAATGGCACGGCAGACATCAAAAAAGCAAGCAACTGATACCTGGCCGACAGCTTGGCTACAATCTCCATGACGCGGTCCTGCGTCGCCAGGTTGCACGCGTGAATGAAGAACTCTTTGAACGGCACCATGTGCAGTCCCAGGAGCTTGGCCAGTGCGGCCTTGTGCATCGACCTCTTGCGCTTGGGGCATTGATCCGAATGATAAATTGCGGCGATGCCGCTGATGTCCACCACGCCGCCCCTGACGACGAGCAAAGCGAGATTCTTGCCTCGGGGTGCGTCGCCATCCCGCCCGGCGTCAATATCGACCCGCAGCGGGACCTCGAAGTCCTGAAGTGGAGACCGGCACGACGAAGCGATGCGCAACATGCCACAACGATCCTAGCACCGCCCCGCGCAGTGGCGCGCATGCAACGACGCGCCACGACGTCCGACGCCAAGACGCGCGCGACGAGACCGCCACGCAGCGAGCACACTGGAAGCGCAGCGCATCTAACACCATAGCCCCGCACGCGCGGATAAGGGCGAGATCGGGTGAGAGGGGGAACAGAGCGCGCGCCTCAAGCGGGGGTGGACCATAGAGGGGGGCCAGTGCTTGAAACGGTGGGATGCTGGCCGACCTTGGCCCAAACGCCTTTGATGAAAACGACCCACTCCCCCCTCGCAACGCCGGCACCCCCCGCAACCCCTGATCGGCTCCAAGATGGCTCCCCGAGGGCTCCAATAGGGCGCCCAAAGACACCCGATGCGATAAGCAACTGGCCGTTTACCATTGGTTCTCTTATCGGGTCTCTCGTCGGCCCGCGCAGGGGCCCTCGTAAAGCCACCGTTGAAGCCCCAAGGGCGCCCCCCAGGACGTCCTGGCGGGCCCCAAGCTAAGGGGGCCATCAGCAAGCTCCAAACAGGCGCCCAAACCACCCGAAACGGCAATCAGCTGGCGATGTACCATGCGTCCTCTTCTGGGGGCCATCTGGGACTTCGCAGAGGTCCTCCTGAGGTCATCTTGGAGTCCTCAGGGGCGCCCCCACGTCGCCCTAGCGCCCTCCGAGACTGCGCCGAGAAAAACAACGAAAGAGCACCCAAACCAACCGAAACGGCAACCCGCGGGCCGCTTACAATGCCCCCCCCACCCCCCTTATCGGACCCCCTCCTGGGGCCATGCATGGAGGCCATCGCGGAGCAGTCGTCAAGGTTCCGTGGGCGCTCCTCCCAGCGGGTCCCGCATCGGGCCCCTTCCCGGGGCCATGCAGAGGCCCTCGCGAGGCCATCTCGGAGGCCACAGAGATGCTCCCAAGGCGCCCTGGCGGGCTCCAAGACGGCGCCCCCAGGGGGGGGCGGGGGGCAAGAGTGAGCCCAGGCCACCCGAAACGGCAAACAGCTGGTCGCGCACCATGCGCCCTCTCCTCGGGCCCCCCTGGAGACCCTGCAGGGGCCCTCGCTGCGCCGTCTTGGACGCCCCAGCGGCGCCCCAGGACGCCGCCCCCAAGGCGGCCCCCGCACGACTGCAAGAAAGAACCCAAACCACCCGAAAATGTAAACGGCTGGTTCTTTACCAGCGTTCCACTTCTCGGGCCCCTCCCAGCATGCAGAGGCCATCGCCAGGCGAACTTCGCCCGCGCACCCACGCATCTGAGACCGCCGCAACCCTTGCAGCGGCCCAAGGGCGGCACGCACATCACGCGGCGATAAGGCCGCGTCACGAAGCCGCCAATCACTGCAGCAGTTGGCGTAGCGGGCAGGAGCAGCGGCGGCGGCCTTCAAACTGGAATGGCGGAGGGGGAAGTGGGGCGGGGGCAAGGTGCCAGCAGCAGAGAGGGGCATGGCTGGGGGAAGTGGGGGGGAAGAAGGCGAGCAGGGTTAGAGAGCGATTGGCATGCAAGAAAAGGCCCCGAGGTAATTGCGCGAGCAACCCGTCCACGATGCGCCCCAAGGCCGTCCTGAAGCCCTCATCCTCAATCCCGCCCCTCAACTTGATCTCACCGTGGGACCCCCGAGCCGACGCGACCAGCAAGCAATCCAAAAATATTGAGCAACACGTCGAGCACCTCGTAGCCGAAGCACCCTGAGCACGCCTCCCGCACGGCATCGAATTGCGAAACGCATGCGGGGCCAACACCTTTCGACCATGGTCTGAATGGCGGGCATCTTGCGCTGCCAGAAACGCCAACCACCCATCTCGCCTGGGAGCTCCAAGGCGTCTTTCAAGGACGGCGCATGCACCCGGACATGTCCTGACCGAGACCAACTCTCGAATACGGATGCTGTCGCTTTGATGCCTGCGAGCCCTGGGGCGCCGAGCACCAAGGATATGTCCACGTCCGTGCGCCTCTGCATCAAGTCGCCCGCGCTGCCATGCATGCTACAGCCGCCGTCGATGCTGACGTGGTTGACGCCCCCGTGGTCGTGCAAGCTCTGGCAGAGCAAGTCCCGGCACCACCTGGGGGCGGCGTCGAAGCCGCTTCTGCCGCCGCGACGCTGCGACTCCAAGGGCCGACGACGGGCAAGTGAGCGGCGAACTAACGGGCGGCCCTGCGAAAGGCAATGCGTAAATCTAGAACCAATGCCACCGACGAGGCGGGCGCGCGACTTCGGAGCCGATGGAAACAAGAACGGCGGCGAGAGGGGCGGCTGGAGCGGGGGGAGGCCGACGCCCCCCCCCCCCCATCCACCCCGCCCCGCCCCACCGCCACCACCACCGCGCCTCCCCCCAGGGCGCCTGAGAAGCGCCCTGCCGTCTGAGAAGCATTGCCCCCCCTCCCCCGCCTTCTCCTGCTGCCCCCCCGCCCCCCCCCTCCGCGCTCTACATCGTCGTCTTCTGCACCCTGATCCTGCTCTCCCTGTTGACCCTGATCCGCCTCCTGCCCCTCATCCTGCCCCCCCTCACCTGCCCCTTACCGCCCCATGCGAAAGCGAATGAGGAGAGACATAGAGAGAGAGGGGGGAAAGAGAGAGAGAGATAGAGAGAGAGAGAGAGAGGGAGAGAGATCGGACAAGTAGGCGGACCAGGGTCCGTCCGCGAGGCGCACTGCGGTGCGACAACTCGCATGCACTATTTGCGGCGGTGCAGCCATTAGATACGAGGGCGGGCAACAAAAAACCCCCTCCCCCGGCGCAGTGCGACAGACGCTACAGACGGCGGACAGAAAATGATGATCTCACCTGTCAGACCGCGTGAGGAAATAGGCCCCAACAAGAAAGGCGACGTGCTGACACGTGGCTAGGCGGCTTGGCAGACCGCCAGTTGGGCGCTTGGCCGCTAAGCGGCGCGCAGTGACGGGGCACCCCCCGCCCCCACGCCCTGACACCGTGGACGCGGAGCCACGCGTACACACGGGCAGGCAGAAAGGAGGAGATTAGCGCGGGGCACCAGGTGGAGCGCCGCGGAACGATGACAGCATAGCTTGGATGGTGAGTGACGGCACGGCACCATCGGGCGAGGCCGTGAGCAGCTCGGCAAAGGCTCGCCCAGCGCTGTGGAGGCGCTGGAGTAGAGGGCCTTGACGAGCTTGGGCGGCGGCGAGGTCCGCGGCGAGAGCTAAGCACCTCTGCTGGAGAGCAGCCATAGCCTGTGACAGCTCGGTTTCGCGGTCGGTGAGGGGTGGCTGCTCAGTGCCAGCAGCCGAGAGCCTCGAGACAGAGGCGAGGTCCTCGGTACGCCTGTCCAAATGGTGGACTAGCGTAGTGCGGCACCCTGTACGCTGTCGTCCGTCACCCTTGAAGGGTGACTGGAGGGGCCACGCGACCCCAGGGCTGGAGCCGCTAGGGCCACGCCCCGAGAGGTCGGGAGAGCCGCTTCCTCTCGCTCAGCAACGATGGAAGCGTGGACGGGGCACGAGGGCCTGTCTGGTTTAGTGCCCTGCGGGGGGGCTGAAGCCGCCCCCGCGGGCTGCCGGCGGTGGGGGGGCGGAGTGGTTTGCGCGGTGGGACCAGTCGTGATGCCGTGCAAGGGCTCTGAGGTCGGTCGCGTAGAAGGTTGGCGTCTCGGTAGGGCGGCATGGTCGGCAGCGTGTGGTATCGGCGGTGCGTCCTCCATGCCACTCAGTCCGCGGGGGTCACCCAGGTCGTGGTCGGCGTCTTGGCGGTGGCCGATATCATCGTATGTGGGCGATGTCGCTCTCGGGGACGGAGTCGCAGTAGGGATCGAGAGGTTGCCCGACGGGGCAGGGTTTTCGCTGGCTGGTCCGTCGTCCAAAGCGTCCGATCCCCCACCGAAGCTGAACAGGTCATCCTCCTGTTCGTCAGCGTCTTGAAAATGAGCGGCGTTGTCATGTGGGTGCGCTGCCGCTCTCAATGGCGGAGTCGGGGGCGCCGTGCGGGTGCCCGACGGGGCAGGGTTGGCGCTGGCTGGCCCGTCGCCCAGGAAGTCCAGGCCCCCACCAAAGCCGAACGGGTCGTCCTCCTGTTCGTCGAATATCGCCCGTTGGGCCTCGGCCCAGAGCTCGTCCGGGTTCTGTGGGATGTCTGGTCCAGCCGCGGGTGGTGCCTGGTCAGACAGCAGGGGATTTGGTTCCATTTTGTTGAGTTCCGCAGCTGTGAACCCAGCCCTGCGGTGTGGGAGGGGGAGTGTACGGTGTCTACGCTCGTAGATGGCGACAGCGACTCCATGAAGCACGGTCGCTTGGCGATGTCGTGTTTTGGCCGCTTCGACAATGTCGTCTGGAAGGTTATGAGTACGTGCCGCCGTTGTGGCGAGGGCGTCAGCCTGACGATTGAACTCCTCCGCGATGGGCCCGATGAGCCCGAGGTCGATGCCCATGTCGCCCTGGTGGCTTGCGATTTTCTCGACGCGGAACATGTTGGGCTTGGCCATGACGCATCGGTGGATCTTTTCCCAGAGCTCCACGTGCGTGCCCTGCGGTGGTGAGTGTCCGTCGATGATCCTTTGGAACCCATCAACCACCGCCTGGTTGTCCACGAAAACGTGTACGGGCCGTTCAGCACATGCCGTGAGGTGGACAATGGCGAGGGTCTCCGCAAGCTGTGCGTTCTGCGTAATGCCGTGAACGCGTGCACTGTAGTTCATGCGGTGGTCGATGCCGTAGTAGACGCCGTAGCCCGCTCGTGCAAGCAATGGGATGGCTTGGTTGGTGCATGCACCGTCCGTGGCAGCGTAGACCCATGTCCAACCAGTGTCGTGGTCAAGGTAGGTGGTGTAGGAGTCCTGGGCTGAAGCCGCAGGATCTCCCTCAGGTGGGGGCCGCGGTATGGGCTGAGGTAGCGGGTCCCTCGCGAGGTCGGCCTGCAGGTCGAGGAGGGCTGGGTCTTCATCGAAGAGCCCGCAGTGTCTTGTGTGCGGCGGAAGACGGGCCCACTGCTCGTCACTGATGAGGGTGGTGAGAGGGACTCTTTCTCGGGCCCAGCACTTGCAGTCGCGGACAGTGTGCTCCTGAGTTTCCTCTTCCTCGTCGCAGTATCGGCAGATGGGGCTGGGGTCAGCAGACGTGTTTGATCGGGATCGTCGCTGTTGGGTGTGGTCCCCGCCCGACAGGTAGTTCAGGAGGAGCGCCAGCTGCCAGGCGTTGCATTTGGCTGCTCCTTTCGTTCGGGCGAGCCACGTGCTGGCGAAGAGGTCGAGGCCCTGTCTGACAGAGGCCAGGTGTCCAAGGTCATGACGCCGTGGCTTGATCTTTCTCAGAAAGGCTCTGCGTTGTGAGGCTCGCAGCATGTGAAGGAAGGCGTTTTGGGGTAAGTTCAGCCAACTGATCTGACAGCCCCAGTCGTCGTACATGATGCCAAATGTGGGCCAGGTCCAACGGAGCTGCTGAAGCGTCTGGACAAGTCGTCCGACAGGTCCTCCCCCGAAAAGGGTCTGGACATGGTGTTGGAGATCCCTGACGAGACCGCAGAGAGTAGCGTCGCGGTTAACCTGTCGCCGCAGACACAGGAAGACTTCACGCTGCATAATGGCGTCAATCTCCAGGGCGTGTCCTGGGACGCACACGGCCATGAGAGTCCAAAACTCGACCCACCTGTTTCCCTTGGGGCGGATAGCCGCCTTAAGGGCATGGTTGTAGGCAGTTTTGACGGGGCCTGATGGGGCTTGAATGTCGGTGCCCGTGGTACAGACGCTGGCAGCAAGGGAACGGGCGTGCCGCGCCTTAATAAGCATCGGTGATGGGAGCTTGCCAATGCGCGGCAGGCGACTAGTCGCCCTGCGAACACGGGCGTCAGCGGTGGCCGTGAGGTTAAGCGCGGCTGGAGCCGGCGCTGCCTCGGCGTTGATGTAACTCCCGACGAGCTTGAAGGAGTCGACCACGCGTAAGGGCCGTTCCGCCAGAGTGAGCTGGGTAACGGCGGTGTGAAGCTCGTCGGTGAGCGCCCACCCCGCCACTTTGCCAGGGTGAATGCGTTGACCAGAAAATCGATCAAACTTGGCGGTTTCATCAAGAGATTTCTGCAACTCAGGCGCGGTGTGAGTAGTGGAGTTGCTGTCGTCAACAAAGGTAGTGCTGAGTGATCGCGGAACGTATCGATGCTGTCTCTTGGTCCACACACACATGAGCAGCTTAATGTCGTCCAGGGACCAAGAGCTTCCCTGGAGGTGACCGTTTGTCCTGGCCAGTTCCTTAGAGTACGCACCGTTCATGCGGATGTAGCGTTTGTGGCGACTGTAGAAGTTTCTGCGGACAGTAACGATGTCTTGGGGGCACCCCGCGTGAAGCGCAAGGTTAAGGCAGATGTCCGTGATGAGGTAGTCGAAACACTTCTGTCGGTCCAGGGCAGCCCCAGCTAAGGGAAGGAGTAAGGCCCTGGCGTGTTCGATGCGCAGGGCAAGAGAGGTGCTGACGTCCCCAATGGTAGCTTTGGGGACAGCGCCAAAACTCGTGGCGTGGGTCCATCCTTTCCGCCAGTCCGTGAGGCTGCGGTAAGCTGGCGCTTCCCACGCATACATCCAAACGGAAAGCACCGAGAGAAGTCGTTGGTCCGTTGGGAGTTCGCCTCGGCCTTTTCGGAGGCACGGGTTTGGCACATGGAGGAGGGGTTCTGGGATGGTGCCAGTGCGTTGCATAGCGCGTAAGACGCTGGCGAAGAGGCGAAGAATGTCGTCGGGTAACTCCTTAGCCTCCTTAGTAGTCCAGCCGTCCAGTCCCCCCGCGCGGCGCGGTGAACGGGTGCGAATAAAGTGGATGAGTTGGTCGTCGGTGAGGTGGAAAGGGGTAGCTGGTGATGGCGTAGGCAGCTCTTGTCGGTACTCGTCGTAGAAGTCAGCCCACGTCGGCATGGCTTCGGCGTCATGTCCGCACGGGCACGGTACCTGCCCAAGATGGGCTCCCAGGTGTCGACCATGAGCTTAAGCATGTCCTTGGTGTTAGCAACAATGGCGTTGGCAGGGAGAATGTCGGGGACTTGCGCAGGTGGTGGTTCACGAGTGTGGTCTTCGTCGTTGTCCGTGTCGGGCGAACTACCGTCGCTGGGGCTGAAGCCGCCAGCTTCGGTGTCAGCGTCGCTGTCGTCCGTGCTAGCTTCGTCAGGTTTAAAGGCGTTGGTGTCGCAGTGGAGTTGCGTATCGTCAGGTGTGGTAGGCGTGCGGAGATACGCCGTGGGCGAGCTGTCAGCAGCCCGTGCGTATATGGCCGCCTTTCGCCCGCTTGGCTCGCGGACGCCCTCAGCCCATATCTTGATGCGTTCAGCTTTGGCACGGTTCGCACGTCGCGCCAGCTCTAAGTCGAGGTGTTGGATCAAAACGTCAAGGTGCTCTCCGTGAGGTGCTGGCTCGTCGGGGGTCCAGGCCTCGGGGAAGTCCAGGAGAACCGTGGGGCGCAGCTTGTGGCATAGGAGGCGGGCCGCGGTCCACGTGCAGTCGATGCGCTGCGCGAGGTACGGCGGGATGGCACGGCAATCTAAATGATGGTGCTGTCCGATGAAACGAAGCTCACAGAGTTGCCGATGGAGCTTGCGCAGTCGGTTCATGTGTATCGTGGAAGCTCCGTAGGTGGGGAAGGCGCGGGGGACAACTGGTCGCTCTTCGAACGTGGGCGTGAGCCCGTGCATGGTGGGGGGCTTCTTTTTTGGGTGGTCGGGCGGTGGAGGTGGCAGGTCGCGCAGACGGGTGAGATGGTACTCATGACTGGCCTCGTTAGCCAGGGCGAACATGCGCTCCACGTCGTCGCGTGTGTCGGCCTGTTCCATGCGGTCCTGATATCGCCCAGCGATGAGGGTCCCTAGTGCCTGCAGCTCGTGACCCTCATGAGCTCCATCGTCGGGAGGGTAGGGCGTGGGGGCAAGAAGACGTCGGGCCGTATGGTCGAGGCGACTGAGGTCAAGCGTGACCTGCAGGCCAACATGAGACTTCGCTGGCAAGTCGCGTAGATAGCAGAAGTCGGTGACAAGGGATCGCGCCGCTTGGTTGGCAATGATATAATCGATGCGCGAAGTGCGGGGGCACTTGGTGACGCGGTCCCAGTCAGGGATATTGCCGTATGTGTGCATGGTGTGGTCTGGTGTGCCCTCAGCGACGTTGAACCATCCGTGCTGCAACATGTGCAGAAGGTGTGGATTGTCGTCGATGTTCGTATTGGCGTCCATGCAGATGAAGTAGGGGGCTGAGCCGACCCTAGCGGCGGCGCAGTCAGCGAGCCGAAAAAGAGCTGTGCTGTCTCCTCCAGCAATCCCGTAGAGGCTCGCTATGTAGATCCCCGCGGGCCCGTGGTTGTTTCGTCGCCGCCTGCGGCGGTGTTGAGTGCAGAGCGGGAGAAAGACCTCGTGCCATCTTTTCTTGGCCTTGAGGGCGACGATACAGGGCGCATTGTCGTCGACAGTGGAGTCGACAATGGCATCCTTAGAGAGGATGGCGACCCCTCCCGAGGCGCCAGTGTTGCCCACGACGGTGTGGTCTGTGCCGCCGTGGGCAGCTCTGCGCTGGGCTCGCGCCAGATCAAGGTCAGGTCCAAGACTGGCGTGGTATCCTCCGTGGAGTGGATTGGCGGCGCTGGTAGCGATGGCTTGTCTAGTCGGCTTGGCATGTCGGGTCTCCTGCAGTGCTATGACTGCGGCGTTGTGGTCGACACCAAGAGCGGTGATGGTTGGCCAATTCGCTGAGAGACTGGTGATGTTTAGGCTGACGAGGTGTATGGAGCGACCTGGCCCGTCTCCATCGGTGGAGCTGGGGTTTGCACGCCCCGCACGGTGAAGGTCAGCCTGACCCTCGCCCAGGTAGAAGGCTTGGCCACAGTAGGAGCTCATGGCGTTCCTATGGATTAGCTTGACCGGGGCTGAAGCCGCCGTCAGGCCAGAAGTATAGGCGGGACACGGTCGGCACTGCGCCAGGGGGGGTTCATAAACGTCAGTAAAATGTCTCGAAAAATCCTCCTCACTCCAGTACCGTAGGGGACGAGGGGAGGAGAGGTGAGACGGCAGCAGAGGGAGAGGGAGGCGACTCCTCGATCCGTCCTGCCGAACACAAAAGCAAAAGCGAACCAGCGGCGGCGGCTAGGCGCGGCAGCGGCACAACGCACGCGCATATACTGCGCACGCGACACCGCTGGTCCGTCCTGCGGTGGCGCGCCCGCCCCGTCAGTATCTTGATGAGCAGCATCTGGTGGAACAGCTCCAGCAGCACGGTCGGAGGCCTGGCGCTGGGCCTCGTCCATGCCCGCTGCCGTGAGGCCCACGTTGCGGACAGGGCTGATTCCCCGCGGGGCCGCCGCTGCCGCGGCAGCGGCTGAGGTGGCGGGGGCTCCGCCCCGACTCTGAGGTGAGAGCGGTGAGCCACCGCCGAAACCCGCCACAAGGTTCTTGACACGGTACTTGTTCTTGAACGGGTCGAAGGTTGGCGCCTCGTCGATGGGGACGATCACGCGGGTGGGCAGCGGCGGCTCGTGGTCCGTGGACGGCGTCGGCTCGAGGTCGACCTGGCCAGGTTCGATGACGCTGGCTCCGAAGCGTGGCACCACTTCGGGGGCTCGGCCATCAGCCTGAGTCTCGCGAGGCGGCGAGCTCGTGGAGCTCCCTGGGGCCTTGCGTGAACTGTGGCGGCTGCAGGTCCTGCTGCGCGGGACGCGCCCGCCCGTGTGGCGGTCGCGTGGCGAGGTCGCCTGGGCATTAGCGCGCTCGGAATCCGCCCTGCTCGGGGATCGGATCGGCGCCGCGCAGGGTGATGGGCTGGGCTGGCGAGAGGCGCTTGTGCCGCCCTCCGCCGTGGCTGTGGCCTGGTCAGGGTCGACAGCGTCGGGGCGGGGGCTGACGTGGTGGGCGCTTCCCTCGCTGTGCCGCGGGGAGGCGCTGTGATGCGCCTGGATGTGCGTGAGGACGAGCGGGGTAAGCGGCTGCCTCTCCCGCTCAGGTGGGGCAGGTTTTGCCTGGGCAGGGCGCAGTGCTGCAGCCACGTTTGGCGGGGGCGTGTGCTGGCGCGGTTGCCAAGCGCGCACGTTCGCATCACGCCATCCTTCGGGGCGCCCAGCCCTGCCACGGTTTGTTGCAGCCCCCTGGGCTGAAGCCGCAGGGGTTATCACTGCGGGCTGGTTGCTGGAGGTGCCATCATGTCGGCCTGAGTAAAGGCCCCAGGCGCGCGTGGACCCTGGCACTGGCGAGGTGGCCCTTGGGAGGGCCTGCACGGGTGCACGCGGGTAGCCGATGACCGCTGGGTGTACCCTGGCGTGGGGGGCGTGGCCGTAGCTGGAGGCGGCTGCTCCAGCAGCCGCGGGCCTGGCACCTATGGGGCCACGGTAGTAGGCGGCAACCCCGTCGTAGGCCGTGTTACCGCCTGTCGGGACTCGCGCGGGGGAGCGGTAGCGTGGCGTGCCCTGCTGTCCTGCGTCACGTTGGTCCCGCTGCTGAATGCGCTGCTGGTGCTGTTGGTGTCGCTGCCAGTCGGCTCTCGAGAGGGGACGGGTGTCGGGGAGGATGGTGGGCACGTCGGGCCGCTGCCAGCCCCGATAGACGTGCTCGAAGGCGTGGTCAGGGTAGGTCCCCCCTACGGGTGAGTATCGCCGCACATGCTCCATGTAGTCGATGCGGCTTCGTGATGTGCGGCTCGGAGATCGCCGTGATGTTGCTCGCTGGTGCGCTGGTCCATAGAGGCAGAAACTACCACGGTTGCTGCGGTCGTGGTTTAGCTCGGCTTCGGTCGTGGCACGGCTCACCATGGCGTCGCAGAGTCGCATGTCGTAGTCGAGGGCTTGAGGCCCAGGACCACCCTCGGCGTCCCAGTACAGTACCACGTCTCGCCAGCGGGTGCGGGTAGTGTGGATGCGCTCGGCGATCGACTCGCAGACGGTCCTGACCGTGACACGGTCCCTGTACATGTTGGTGATGGCTAGGGAGTAGGGTCGGCGGACCGTCTTGTTGAAGGTGAATTCCTCCTTGAGGGCCTGGTGGGGACTGAAGAGCACGTAGCCTTCCCTCCAAAGAGGTTGGTCGGGGAAAGGTTCTTCGGGCATCCCCGTTCCTGTGAATCCAGGTGGCCGCCTTGTGCCGTCAGGCAGTCCCTGCCTGGGGACGCGCCGCGGCTGCGGTGGGAAGTACCATTGACCCTGGTAACCTGCTTGCCCTGGTTGTGGAGGTTCCCCCCCGGGGCCTGAAGGCGCTCGGGGGGGTTCCTTAAGGTCGTGGAGGGCTGGCGCGTTGCCGAATTGGCGGGCAAGGATGTGCGGCGGCATCCCTGTGGCACGGACGTCGAGCAGGCTGTGTGGACTGGGGGGATGGGGGCACCTGCTGGACAGGCAGCATGTGTCGGAGTCCCTGTTGTTGGTGCTGTATGCACACGTCCAACTGTTGCACGAGTAGTCCGTGGACCAGTCCATGAGTGTACGCAGTCCGCTGCGGGCGCAGTCTGGGCACGTTGGTTGGCCCGAGGTGCCGAGCTGCGTGTTGCGGCGAGCCGCACAGTACTGACAGCATTGGAATCGACACTGTAGGCAAGACCAGCGTCCTGGTAGAGGCGGGAGCGCATGCTCGTTTGTGCCTGGGTCGTCTGGGTGGGGTCGAGGGCGATCCCACAAGGGCCAGACGTCAGCAAACCAGGATTGGCCTGTAGTGCGGACAACCTCGGCGGGGAGGCGAGCGTCCTCGGCATGGCACCTGATCCACTGGGGCCCCATGTCCGCTGGTACCATGACGGTGCGCCAGGTGTCGTCCGCTTTGACGTGGACTTGGGTCGGTGCCCAGAGCTTAGTAGTGGTGTCGCCGTGGTCGTGGTGGAGGATGACCCAGCCGTCCCGCCCCGCCACCGCAGGGTCAATAACGCGGTGGCCCATGACTGTCGTCCCCCACGGTAAGTAGGCACCGTCGTGGTGATCACCAGGGTCAAGCCAGACCTCGATGCCAGGGGCATTGACACGGGTCCGCACATCACGGACGTGGTAGGCGAGGACGTGGTAGGCAGTCGGCTCCTCTTCCGTCACAATGTGCTCCCACGTCTCGATGCCACTGTTGTCTGAGGTGGAGTTCCCGCCACTCTGTCGTGACGAGCGAGAGGCAGATCGCCGTGGGCGGGCACGGCCTCGGGCGAGGGCGGCGGCCGCGCTGATGAGGGAAGGCGTACGGCGTTCGTCGGCTCCAGATGACGTCGATGAGCGGTCTGGACTGTGCGCCAGGGCTGTGCCTGACTTGTACGTGCGTGGTGGGCCCGACGCGGCCCCAGGGCTGGAGCCGCTGGGGCGCGACCCGCGTGCGTCAGGGTGCCCCCGCACGGGGACAGCTTGCAAGCCAGTGTACACCAGGTCGATGAGTGGTTTCGGGTCCAGCTGGAGCATGTGAAGCGAGACGCGTGGGCGGGGCTGGTTAGGGTCATCCCTGGTGGCTGCTTCCGTGTCGTAGTGCTGTTTGGCCCATACTCGCGCTGCCTCTGGCGAGTATAGTGCCTGCGGCGGTGGCCACGCTGCCGCGATGGCTGGTCTGCGCCTGGTGCTAGCTTCCTGGTCGTGAGCTTCAGCCGCCTCACGGAGATCTGGATGATCGTAGCCAGCGATGTGAAGGGCGTGCGCGCAGTCGCCCATGCCATAGGCGTGTGGTAGGGCACGGCACCTGGAAGCAGCTTCTGTGGGGGCACACCAGTCCATGCGGATGAGGAGGCTCAGGACCCGAGGGTAAATGAGGCGCGCTCCGTGGGCCTCCCCTTTCACGAAGTTGTGCCTGTTTTCCCCGCGCGGTGGTTGGGTGGCCTCGCACATCCAGAGTGCGATGGGTCCCCACGCGAGGGTGTCGTCTTCAAGACTGTAGGGCGGGTGGGGCGGCATTGCGTACCACGCGGCCAGCGAAGGGTGCACGCTCGCGTACGTGCGGCCAACGTTGGTGCCAGTTCGGCCCTTCGCTTCACGGCGGGGACCTGGCAAGAGGTGCCCTCCACTGGCAGCAAGACGGGCCGCAAGGTCGCCGCGGGTCCCATGCCAGAAGACAGTGGGCGCGTCGGTGGTGGGTTGGCGGAGGTCCCACGTGAGGTATGGGAAGATTGTCTCGCCTGAGTTCCCGCCCGAGTCTTCCAGCACCCAAGTGAGGCGGTTCGGTGGCCTCTGCATGATGTCCGTCCACGGCCCCAGCGCTTGGAGTGTTGGATCATGAGTAAATCGAGGATGGTCGTGGAGTCGCAGAGCGTCTTTGATGTCCTCTGTAGACACGCCACTGTTACCTAGCGCAAAGCCGTTTTGATACAGGGCGTTAAGTATGCTCTTCGGCGGCACGGGGACCGCTGGGTCGCGCTGGATAGTGTTGCGTAAGTTGCGTGTCGGTGGCTTGAGGGCTGTGTAAGGCATACCAGGGCCTGAAGGCGCCTGGGGCCTGTCGGGTGATGCATAGCGTGCTCGCCGTCGTGGTGGTTGGGTGTCCGCGTCGGGGGAGGAACCACGAGCATCAGCATGTCGGAAGATGGACCACGGGCTATCGTGGGTGCACTCACGCGTTTCCCTTGCCTCGGTGTCGCTGCCGTGTGCTTTGGCATCCTCGTTAGTCGGTAGGTTACCGAATGCCGCGCCGCTCTTGGAGCCGTCTCGTGGAGACGGGCTGGTCGATCTTGGTGTGACAGACGAGGCTCGCGATACGGCGGCAGTGACTTCGACGATGGCGGCGGTGGTGGCGGTAGTGACATCGGCGACTGCGGCGGCAACTGCTGCGGCGTAGTGTTCCTGCAGCAGCGGATGTCGGAGTGCGTGCACATGCTGGTCGTCGTGTTCGTCGGCGAGCGTGCACGGCATTTTGTATGTGGCCTCATCACGCGGCCTCCTGCTCGGTTGGCAACAGCGGAGGCACCACTGGGCTGTGGATGAGTCCAGGGCCCGCGCACAGATGCGGGCTCCTACGTGTCCGACAGCTCCCTGGGCAAGAAGTTTGGCACCGACGAGTAGAAGACCACACACGACTCCACCCGTGGCAATAGCCCCTAGCTTGCCGCTGGCCCATTTCAGGACACCCCCGAGGCCGACCCCGACTGCGGTGGCTCCGCCCGAGACGCTATCTCTGAGTTTGACGCTGGTCCATTTGAGAGTGGCCCACAATGCGGACGTGACGTTGTATGTCGTTGTGCGTCGGGATGTGGTGGGCACCGATGGGCCTGGTGCCGTCGCTTTGCGTCGTCGTCGTTGTCGGTAGCTGGGGTCTCGGCTCGGTGTCGGCAAGTACCCATCGATCTGGTCCTTGTACGGCATTGCTATCGCGATGGCGTACGTGGCCACAAAGAGGCAGATGAGGCAGCCACAATGTCGTGATGCCGCTGCGCTGTGCTGGGGCTCGTGGGAACCGCTGGCATCTGGGTACTCATCATCGATGGGGTCGTTGTCGATGTCGGCCTGCCAGTGGCCAATGACACTGGGGTTGGAGTCAGTCACGTTGTCACGGTGTACAGAGGTGAAGGGCGTGGTGCTGCCACCTGCGGTCTGGGGATGTCCAGGTCTAGCCAGTGCTGCAGCGGGGCTGAAGCCGCCACTGCACGGGCTGGCATGAGCTGGCGATGCAGTGGAATGGCTTGTCGCGTCGGCGGCAGTGACGCCTTCAGCGTCGTTGAGCTGTGCGCCGGGGTCGGCCTGAGCTGAGTTGTGGGGCGGACTGCTGTGCGACGAGGTGTGCCCTAAGTAGGGTTCACTGTCGCGGTCACGCTGGGCAGAGTCGCCTGGTGGTGTCGTGCCGTCACGATCCTGGGTATCGATGCCGTCCTGGCTATCGTCCGACGCGTGGAACGAGTCCATGGATATGTTGCCGATATCACTGGCCGCGATGTGCTGGAGCAGCCATGATACGGGATCATCTGCGGCCTGATCACCCGTGACGTGCTGGGCGGGGCCAGCTGGCGGTGGTGGGTTTGGCGGTTCCATCGGTGCCGCGGCGAGCTCCGCCTCGACAAGCGGCAGCATGTCTGGCGGTTGGTGCAGGATCACATCGGCGAGGTGCGCCATGGCGTCTTGGTCGGGTGGAGGGAGGCCTCTTGGCAGCAAAGCATGGGCCCGTGAGAGGTATGGCGGCAAAGGTGCCGTGAAAGCCTCAGGACCGACGAGCGTGGCACGAGCGCCCTGGTATTCCAGAAGGAGGCCAAAGTAGCGGGTGGCGTACTCGCGGCTGCTCTGGATACGAGTGAGGTTGCGGTTGATGCGCTGTCTGTCGGGGCCCGCTCTGTGCCAGATGTCCTCGCACATGTCGACCGCGGTGCGCCGACGCAGGGCGTCGGTTGTGTCCTCAGAATCCTCCTGAAAGAGGTGATCGTACTGTGGCAGATGAAGCGTCGCCAGGATGTACGGGACGCAGTCCTCGAGCCATGCCCAGAACACGTCCTGGTGGTCCTCACCTGGTGCCCACGCCGCAGCACACGGTATGAGCCGGGCGCGGATCATCATCAGGTGCCAGAAAGCAGGGTCCTCCTCGGGTTCGCCCCTAGCGCACAGGGGGGTGGTGAGACCCGTGGGGCAATAGCGGGGCACGACAGCGGGGCTGAAGCCGCCACTGTGTGCCTGGCCTAAATCAACGTCCCCGTCAAGGATCTGCTGCACCGCAGTCGAGGCCACGCTGGGAGTGGATTTCGATGCATGTGTCGTAGTTGACAAGGGCGTGTATGCGCTCACGATGGCGCCCAGCGGTCCGTTGCCGCACGGACCCGCGGCTACGGTGCTGTTCACGATCGGGTCCAAAATGGTGCAGTGATCGTACTTGTAGATGCTGTCATCGTAGAGGTAGAAAAGGGTCCCACGTTCAGCGTGTCGCAGGAAAACCTCACCTCCATGCTGGGGCGCACCGCCTGAAGACGGGTGTGCTCCAGCGAGCGAGGGGAGGGCCAGGCTGCAGGCAAGGCGCCACATGATGGCGAGGCCTGGCGGGCGGCGCGAGCGATGAGCCAAAAGCTGCATGTCAGCACGCATCCTCAGATACCCCTGCATGCTCATGTACATTGCAACAATCACACCCCTGCAAGATGACAGGTGTCCCTACACCAGATAGCTTGCTCGTGCTGCTGCCAAAACTGACATGATATGACAAGAAAGAGATACGACGCGAAGAGAGAAGAGATGCCTCTGAAGGCGCTTCCTCGGAGGGCTGAGGCAGGCTCTCTGAGGCACCTTCAATAGGGTTCCTGAGTGACCCGACCCTTGTCTTTGCCTTTGTCAGCCCCTGGGGGCCCCGTCCCTGGGGTGACCTGGCCTGGCTGGTCAATCCACCCGCAGACAGCCACGGGATCGGCAACTGATGCAGCTTCCTCCTTTTTTGTTTCGAGAGTGGCCACCTGTGGCAGGTGGATGGTGCCCCCCGTGAGGTGCCCGAGGAGGGCCTGGATGTCGCCACGCAGTGCAGCAGCTTCGGTGGTTGCCGTCTGTTGCTGGGTGACGACGGTGGCAAGCCCTCGTTCCAAACCAGAAACGTGCTCCGTGAGTGTGGCCTGGGATGAGAGAACGCCCGCAAGCTGAACCTGCATGTTATCCACCGTGTTGGCAAGCAGCTCGTGCTGTTGTTCCATGTGTTGGATGCGGGTCGTGGCGGCATCTGACAGTTTAGGGGCCGTTGCGAAGCGTTCGCCGAGGGTGTTCAGTTCGCGAGATGCCACGCTGAATTCATCCCCTGATGAGAGGATCTCGACGTCGTCAGCGTCGCCTGGTACCTCGGCGGCTGTGGCAGCGTCCCCTTCCGTGTGGCCCCCGCCTTCAGCCGCCACCGTGCCAAGTTGCGGGTCATGCCACCTGATCCTTGGACGGCCGTCTGCTCGGCAGCTCCATCCGTGCCGTGCGGGGGTGCAGAGGAGCTGCGGCCTGGGGCGCCGTGTGATCTTGCGTGCGGCGTGGCGTCGCGTTTCCCACTGGAGGATCGGTGGCGCTTGGCTAGAGGCTCCTCCTTGGGGATCAGGAGCGGTGCGACGCCCTTGCCTTTGGGCGTGGCAGTCATGAGGTCGTGGAGGTAAGGGCTCTGGGCCGCTTTGGTTAGGAGTGTGCCCGTGGCGGGGCTGAAGCCGCCACCACGGGCTGGCGGCGTCACAGGCTCTGTGATAGTGGTAGGGGTGACAATGGTAACGTTGTCCCTCTTCGGCACCACCTCAGCCAACGGGGCCTCGGTGATGCTCCACGGGATGGGGCACCCTGCGACCTGTACCGTATATGTGGGTGGGGGACGATGGGCGCGCACTAAGGCAAACTGAGCCGAAGTGGCTGGGTCCCAGGCGGTGTGGTAGACCTCACAGTCCCATTTGACGGACGGGCCCGTGAGAGTCTTAGCGAGCTGGGTCAGCGTGGCGTGGCGTGCCGCAATGCCAGTGATGCGGTATCGCGTCTTGGCGAGGGTGGCTTCGCAGCCACGGATGCTGACGGCAGCAGCCTTGGCGGCGTCTGACCCTCGTGCAACACGGATCCCCAATAAGCCTGACTTGCCGTGCCTGACGACTCCTAGGGCCTTGAAGTCCACCGACTTCTGGAACGCATCTGCCATCGTGATGGGCTGGTCCTCAGGGAACCACACGGTCTGGTACTTGTCTGCAGTGGGCTCGTCAGCACCTACGTTGCTGAGGTCGTAGGTGGCGCCGAGTTGCCCTGAACCCGCCAAGACCTTGTCAACCGCTTGAAGACTGACGCCGAAGGTGGCAGCCAGGGACCTCTTTCCGACGCCCGATCCATACCTGCCTAGGCTTTTGCAGGGTTCGAGGATGGTGACGGCTTTAAAGTTGCCGTGGAAGAGGGCCTTGAAGGTGTCCTGGAGCTGACTATCGAGCTCCTGGCGGCGAGCGTCTTTCTTGGACTCCCTGTGCTTTTGGTTTTGGCGCGCCTTGTCCTGTGGAGCGGAGTCCCCTCGGAAAGGACCCTTGGCGCGTGGACCACCGTTCACGGGGGCACCTCCCGAGAACTGATCCTCGAAGGCCTGATGCATGGAGGGGACTGCGGCGATGGCCTCGGTTTCATGTATGGTCACCCGAATCCAGCATACGTGGTCGGCAGGATCGATGGTGGCGACGGCTACTTTTTCCGTGCAGGCGACTTCCTTGGTGCCCAGCTGGTACACGGTCACGGGGACGTGCGTGTGGACCACTTTGGGCGCCTTGGGGTGACGCTTCAGCACGGGGACGGCGAGCTCGGTACCGACGTAGTTATCGTTTTTTGGGCCCATGACAGCAATCGCAAGCTGACCCGTGGTACGCTTACCCTGCTCGAGGTGGTGTTGCAGCAGCCGTTCTCCGCTCTCGTAGTCGTGGAGGCTGATACTGGGCTTGTACGTCTTGCCGTCGTCAAGTGATGTGGGTTCGGCGAGGACTGGGACCTTCCAGAAGGCCGGGTCCAAGGCAATGAATTGGGCGTCCGCAGCCTGAAGACGTGCGGACGCAGCTGGTGGGTGTGATGTGTCACCACCAATGCGCTTAGGCTTGCTGCGCTGGTGGTGATCCAGCGTGTAGCTGATCTGGTTGGCGGCACACATGCGGATCAAGGCACTGCCGAGCTTCTTTGTGTTGGTCTTGTGCATGTCGTACGTGGCCTGAAGCTCGTCCGCGTTCAGCTCGGCAAGCCCGTTGTATGCGGCCGTGGGGCGGTCGGACCCCGCTTGCTTGAACGCTGCGACGCAGTCCTGCTTGCGTTGGAGGAGAGACCCTTCGGCAGCAGGGCGTGAGCTCGGCGGCTGCTTGGAAGAGCGACGGCGCTCCGGCTTACCGGGGGCCATTGCGGCGGGCGCTCTGGTGGGGAGAGAGGTGACGCGAATCAGTAGGGTCCTGCTGGGACCCCTCCGGTCTCGCGAGGCCTGGGAGTCTGACTCCGAGGCGGGGCGCTTCGCGTCGCGGCTGCGGTCTGAGTGCAGGGCACTCTCGAGCCGAGACTAGAGAGAGCGGGAGAGAGCTATAAAAGAGAGAGAGAAGAGAGAGAGAGAGAGAGAGAGAGAGCGGGAGAGAGCGAGGGAGAGCGAGAGAGAGCGAGAGAGAGCGAGTGAGAGCGAGAGAGCGAGAGAGAGAGAGGGAGAGAGAGAGAGAGAGAGCGAGAGAGAGCGACAGAGAGCGAGAGAGAGCAAGAGAGAGCGAGAGAGCGAGAGAGAGAGAGAGAGAGAGAAGAGAGAGAGAGAGAGAGATAGAGAGAGAAGAGAGAGAGAGAGAGAGAGATAGAGAGAGAGAGAAGAGAAGAGAAGAGAAGAGAGAGAGCGAGAGAGAGAGAGAGGGAGAGTGAGAGAGAGAGGAGAGAGCAGAGAGAGAATAGAGAGAAGAGAGAGAGGAGAGAGAGAGAGAGAGAGAGGCAGAGATAGAGGCAGAGAGAGAGAGGCACAGAGAGAGAGGCAGAGAGAGAGAGAGAGGCAGAGAGACAGAGGCAGAGAGAGAGGCAGAGAGAGAGAGAGAGGCAGGGAAAGAGAGGCAGAGACAGAGAGAGGGCAGAGAGAGAGAGAGAGAGACAGAGAGAGCAGAGAGAGCAGAGAGAGAGGCAGCTCAGTCACACTTAAATCCAGATTCGTCCTCACCGAGTCCCACCACCAAGGGAGCGCCAGCAAGGAGATGCACATATGGGGATCCCCACGCAGTGAATAATTCGTGCCAATTTTTAAGCGTCAGAGTCATACATGGTGAGGAAGTCTCAGGCGAAACGCCCGGCCCGCCCCAAACACTGGACCCGGGGTGCGACAGGGAGAAGTTTCGTAGCACCCCGCAGACGCGGATAAGAGTGAGGGGGCGGTGGGGATGTCGGCAGTCTGCGAGACTCCGGCGAAGCCCGCCGCAGGCGCCAAAGTTTCACAAATTATGCAACGAGCCCGCCGCAGGCGCCGATTTTTTCTTCAAACCAATGTGGATCGGTGGTCGCGGTTGGGTCGCGGTTGGGTCGCGGAGTAGGTCGCGGATGGGTCGCAAGTGGGTCGCGAGTGTGTCGCGAGTGTGTCGCGGGTGGGTCGCGGGGTGGGTCGCGGGTGGTCGCGGGTGGTCGTGGGGGGGGGGGCGACGACGACAAACAACATTAACAACAACAGCAACAACACCAACAACACCAACAAAAACACCAACAAAAACAACATCAACACCATCACCACCAACAACAACAACAACCACAACCACAAACACAACAACAACAGCAGCAGCAACAGCAACAACAACAACGCAACAAGCATAATTCTCACCACGGATTCTCACTTCAGCCACGCAACCAGGGACAATGAATGACCGTTCGTCCCCCTCACTCTGATTCATAAGGGGAAGGGATGGAGGAGAAGGGCCACGCCCTCGGGGATAGGGATCGGTCCAACGATGCTCACGAGCTTGCGCTGCGCCAGGAACGCTTCGGTGCTCGATGCCGCACCGCCGTGGCCTCCGCTCGCCCCGACGGCAGGCCCTTTCGGCGCCACCCTCGTCGCCGCCTGGCCTGTGGCCTCGAAGGGTGCCGCCACAGGTGTGCGGGGGCCCCCAGAGTCGGCACGAGCGAAGTGGGCACGGAGAGAAGGGGTGCACTGCCCAGCAGCAGTTCCTGGTCATTCGGGGGTGGACAGGACCCCCACCTTGACACATCGATTCGTGAATTGTCCGTTTGCGGTTCTCGAGAGGGTGCGGCGGCCGTCATTTTCCAGGCTTGCGCCCGCCAGGGTTGGGCCCGAGGACGTTTTCACTCAACCACGTTTTACTAAAGGGGGTTCTGTCCATCCTTGATTTGAACAGGACTCGCTGTCCGCGCCGCCGCGGCCCGTGTCCATTTGAGACAGAGGGCCGCCTGCCCAACAGCGGCCGCTACTGGTTTGGGACCACATTTGTGGTTGGGCATTGTGTCTATTTTTTCTGTACCCATCTCGGGCCCCCCGACGGCAGTGACGACACCGCGCGGTGAGTCCGCGGGGGTCCGGCGTCCCCTCAGAGCTGGGCGCTGCACTTCTTTCTCGCGCCGGGCGTTTTCGCCCGAGCTCGGGCCCCAGGGCCAAAAGGGCGCAGAAAGATGGGGCCTGGGGCTCTGGTCGCGATTGGTTTGCGATGCTGCACTTTTTGATCCGGTCTTTTGTTCCCGGCGTCGGATCTCAGGATCACCGCGCGGTTTTGGGACTCATGTCGCTCTCCGAGGACGTCTCGGGCTGCCAGGGCCTCCGAGGTCCCCGAGCCGTTCGGGTAACGTAACGGACCGTGCGGTGAGGTCACTGCGCGGTCTGTCACCGCACGGTGTTGGGGCCCCCAGCAGGTGCAGATGCTTCGGTGTCAACACAAGGGGTCCAGTCGGCGTTTGGGTTGGTCGAGTCCCCTGAGGTGATGCCTGGGAGGCCCAAGCACTCCAGGCCTCTCAAACGGGGTCCAAGCAGATGGGTTTGGAGCCAAGCACTACTCTGACTCATTGTGGCCCTGAGGCGGCAGTTCCACGGCTGCTTGGTCAGGTCAGTGCTCGCGCGGCTCCAGCGGCACTCGAGCAATTCCCTGAGAGCCCACCGATGACCTGACTGTTTTTCGGTTCCCTAAGACGGGCCAGGCCAGGGCGCTCCCTCCCTCCCTCCCTCCTCGACCCCATCATTCTCCGTCTCCCTTGTTTTTCCTCTTCATTCTCACGGTGCCTGGGTGGGTCCACGAGCCCCGACGGCTCACTGTTCGGATCCTCCGTGAGGCCGTCGCGGGAATCCGTCCGGACTCGCTCACAGGGTCGGGCTGCGATAAGGGCTCGACTGGCCCGTCTAGCAATGGCGGACGTCTGCCTTCTGGGCGCCCTGCGCTCGCCGGTCCACCGCCACGCCCGGCCGCGTGCGCCCCACACGAGCCGAGCGACGTCCCCACCATCACTGCGCCTAGCCCGCGCGCCGCACGGCACACCGGCAACCAGGGTCAGACAGGTCTCTGCGGCTGAGCGCGAGCAGGACGGAGTGCGCGGGGGAGCGGGCAGTGTGGGGAGCAGCAGTCCAAGAACCATGACCTTCCACGTGCTAAGCTATGATCTGAAGGGCTGCGCTCACTGCCGCCAGCCCCCCAGGTGGCTATGTCTTGTAGCAGGTTGGGGGGCCATCGTGTGGCCTCTCGGGGGCATCTTGGAGCCTCAGGGGCCATCCATTGGCCATCTTAATCAGACTCTAGACTGTCTTGAAGCCTCTGGTGCTCATTTTGAGGGCGTCTTGGGGCCATCTTGGAGCCTTGTTGATCCGTCCTGGGCGATTTGTGCGGCATCCTTTGCATTTTGGGGCCACCTCGGGGCCGTATTGAGACATCTCGGGGGCGTTGTGGACCGTCCTTTTGGCATCTTGGGGAGCAGACATCTGGCAGGCAACCCGCATGGAAACACGAATTCTGCTCATTCATGTCTGTTTGCCTTCTCGGGGGCGATTTGTGGCCCTCCCAGGCCATTTTCGGTCGTCCTTACTGTGCTCTTGACAGCCTCTTCGAAGCTTCCTGGGGCCGTCTTCGGGGCCTCTTGGGGGCCCACTTGGCTCTGCGGTGGCGTCCAAATCGGATCCAGGGTGACCTAGAGCGGCCAGAAATTGGAGGGACCCCCCGCGGGTTTTTCTTGACGCCCAGCGCCCCTAGTGGACAACAAATGGAGACAGGACTGGAGAGAGAAGAGACAACCAACAACAAGTAACGCAATTGACACATGACACAGCCTGGCTCCCCCAAAGAGGCACGCGGATTCGATTTGGGAACAGCCGCTCCCAGTGGTAAAGTTTGACCAGGTCGGGTATTATCTGCACCACCCCGCTCCGTGTGTAGGTTGTTACAGTTTGGAGTTGTGGTTGATTCGCTTGAGTGGCCCAGTTTGCCCTGAGCAGCGCGGGTGCGCGCCGCTTCACATATATAAAGCTGGTGCCCCGCCTATGCCAAGGTTCGTGAGAAAGGTCGCAGGCGACCGCTGCAGATACTTAGAGGTATTGGAGGCATGCACCCCGCGTCTCTCTCTCTCTCTTTTGTTGGTGTCTCTCTCTCTCTCTCTCTCTTTTAACATTTTTTGTTGTTTCTCTCTCTCTCTCTCTTTCTCTGTGCTCTCTGCGCATGTAGTATTGTTTAATATATGCACACATGTGCTTATGCAGATCTGTATACGGAATAATTTGTGTATATGGATAGTCGTATCATTGATCACGTGTTGTTGCGGTAGCGCTTGAGTTACATCGTGCATTATGTAGTGGTTGCCCATGTCGACGGACGTTGTTGGTAATTTCCGTCCTTGCACACCGTTCATTGCACGCGACCGTCGCGGTGCGACCTCAGGCTGTTTCTCCTTGTTGCATGCTTTGTTTGGCCGTCTCCTTTTCTCTTGTTCTCTCTTCCACGTTCTGGCTCCCTCGCCTCGCAGTGTGTCATCGCACGGTGCTTTCCACGGGATCGCCGGCTCTGCGAGCAGCAACGATCACCCTGCCGCATGATCGCGCGTGCGTCCGTGGTTTTGGCTTGCCTGCGCACACTCGCGGGGGTGTTCGTCGCACGTTCTTTTCCCGCGCCAGCTCACGCCTGCCTGCGAGAAAGTCGCCCACGCAGGCCACGTTGCAGCCGGCACTGGGGTTCAGATCAGCCCGGAATTTGGTGGGGTACCCTTGCGTTCTTCGAGTACTGGCTCTCCACCCTGGAATGCTATCGAAGACGCCTACGGCGAATCATCGCCGCCCCCTGCCTTGTTGGAAGCGCCTATGTGGCCGAAGTTTGAGGCCAGACCTGCCAAGCTATCGGACCATGTGTTCCCTGAATCGGTTTGGAAAGCCTTCGGGGAACACGTGGGCATCTTGAAGGGCATCTTGGCCGTCTCGAGGCAATTTTGACCCTTTCGGGCCTTCTTGGAGGACGTCTTGGAGGGCTCTTGGGCCGTCTTGGGGTCCATCTTGAGCGTCTTGGAGGCCTCTTGCGCCGTCGAGGGGGCCTCTTGGGGCCGTCTTGGGCCTCTTGGGCGATCTTTGGGGCACTTGGGCCGACCCGGGCCGTCGGAAGGCCGAACAAAAAGCAAATGCCACAATCCTTCAAAAACTCTTGGGAAATCAATGATTTTGGCTTTTTCGGGGCCTTCAGGCCCTCTTGGAGGCCTCTTGGGCCGTCTTGGGCCAGCTTCGAGCCAACTTCGGCCATCTTGGTGGGCTCCTGGCCCGTCTGACGCCGTCGGAAGCCATTTGGGGGGCCTCTCTGGGCCGACTTGGGGCCCTCTCGGAATGCTCCAGGGCCGTCTTGGAGGCCATCTTGGGCGTCTTAAAGGCCTCCTGGGCCGTCTTGTGGGCCACTTGGGGCCGTCTTGGGGGCCTCTTGGGCCATCTTGGGCCTCCAAAACAGAAGGATCATCAACGATTTTGGCCTCTTCGGACCCACCTGGAGGACCTCTTGGAGGGCTCTTGGCTCGTCTTGGAGGCCTCTTGGGGGCCTCTTGCGCCGTCTTGGGCCATCTTGAGGCCATCTTAGGCCGTCTTCGGTGCGTCTTGGGCCATCTTGGAGGGGTTTTCAGGCAATCTGAGCCGTCTTGGACGCCATCTTGGCCGTCTTGGAGGCTTCTTCGGTCCCTCTTGGGGCCGTCTTGGGGGCCTTCTTGGCCCTCATGGGGCCATCTTGGAGGCCTCGTGGACGATCTTGGGACGATCTTGAGGGCCTCTTGGGCCGTCTTGAGCCGTCGGAATGCCGAGAAGAAGCAAATGCCAAAATCCTTCAAACCCTATGGAAAATAAACGATTTTGGCCTCTTCTGGCCCTCCTGGAGGACCTCTTGGGGACCTCTTGGGCCGTCTTGGTGGCTTCTTGGGCGATCTTGGACGTATCTGGACCCTCTTGGGCCGTCTGGCAGGCCGTCTTGGACCATCTTGGGCGAGCTTGAGGGCCATCTTGGCCGTCTTGGAGGCCATCTTGAGCCGTCTTGGAGATTTTTTTGCGGACGTTGAGGTCGTTTGCGGGCCTGGAGTTCCCTGCCGGGACCCCGGCGGGACGCGCTGGAGCC
>CAUYUJ010009891.1:402141-483279 GCA_963575745.1 Prorocentrum cordatum
CGTCGTCGTCGTCGTCGTCGTCGTCGTCGTCGTCGTCGTAGTAGTAATACTAATCATACTAGTAGTATTCGTAGGAGGAGGAGGATTAGGAGCAGGAGGAGGCGGACCAGTGCAAGCCAACGACCCATCAACCATGGTGGAATCAACCCTCCCTCCAAGCTCCCTCTTCGTAGACCCCGGACGGATTCAGATCCACTGAGGGAGGTGCCCCGTTGGGTGACAACCGTCGGAAGATCCTGACACGTGCCAAAACACCATTCTCGGGACGGGAACGTCACGAATGAACCTGATTATTGCGTCTTGAAGATCCTGAATTGCATCAACACATCATTCCTTGGAGCTCAACACCGCGAATCGACGTAAATGCTGCGCCCTGGCAATCCTGACGACTTCCAAATCGACATGTCTGGTTTGTTGACCACATGAACTCTTGAAACTCTTGCACATGTGTTAGACGAGTGTGCGCGGCGCTAAGGCGAGAGCCACATATTGAACAGACACCGCCTTCCATCCGTGCAGCACTTGCAATGTTTGAAACTATGAATGTGGGCGGCGCAAAGGCGAGCGCCACAGTTTGAACACCGCCCGCCCTCCATCCGTGAAGCCCTCGCAATCTTTTACAGGGATTGTGCGCGGTGCTTAGGCGAGAGCCACATTTTGAAAACAGCCCGCCCTCAATCCGTCACGGTAGGAGGAGGAGGAGGCGGAGGAGGAGGAAGATGAGGAGGAGGACGACGAGGATGAGGAGTTGGAGGAGGAGGAGGAGGAACAGGAGGACGAGGAGAAGGAGGAATCAGAAGAGGAGGAGGAGTAGGAGGAGGAGGACGAGGACGAGGAGTTGGAGGAGGAGGAGGAGGAGAAGGATTAGGAGGAGGAGGATTAGGAGGAGGAAGAGGAGGAGAAGGAGGAGGAAGAAGACGAGGAAGAGGAGGAGGAGGAGGACGACGAGGACGACGAGGAGAAGGAGGAGGAGGAGGAGGAGGAGGAGGAGGAGGAGGAGGAGGAGGGGGAACATCGGCTGCTGTGGAGGAGGCGGCGGCAGGGGGGCCGCACGTGCCCGTCGCAGCGGCAGCGGTGTGGCGAGGCGCGGCGGCTCGCTCGCCTGCAGCGGCGGCCGCGGCCAGCGCCGCCCCAGCGTGGGCAGCACCACGGCGAGCGCCTCGGGGACGGCCCGCTGCCAGGGAAGCCGCCGGGCGGAGGGGGGCGAAGACGCGGACGAGGAGGAGGAGGAGGAGGAGGAGGAGGAGGCGGACGATGACGAGGACGAGGACGAGGACGAGGAGGAGGACGAGGCGGAGGAGAAGGCGGAGGAGGAGGAGGAGGAGGAGGAAGAGGAGGAGGAGGAGGAGGAGGAGGAGCAGGAGCAGGAGGAGGAGGCTTCTTCAGGCCATCTTGTGGCTTCCCACGGGCTTCCCGGGAGCCTGTCAGAGGCCCCTGAGGGCTCTCTTGGGGGGCCCCAGGGTGTCCCAGGAGGTCCCACGGGGCGCCCACGAGCGCCCACGTTGCAGCACGGGCGGCAACGCGGCGCGACGTCGGCGGACCCTCCGGGCCACGGGGCGCCCACGAGCGCCCACGACGCGAGGAGGGCGAGTTGAGACAACGGTAACTCGCCCCTCGTCGCCGAGACCAGACGCAGCTCGGAAGTATTGTGCGTGTGGGCCCAGGCTCCGATTTTCAGTTGCCGTTGCCGTTGTCGCCCCCCCCGCCCCCCGCCCGCCCCCGTCGTGCGTGCTTGCTTGCCTGCTGCTCCTTTGCCGCCTCCCTTCCCCCCTCTCCTCCTGCATGGGTATGTCTGCTCGCCGCGTTTTTCCTCCTCCTCCTCCTCCCCCGCCTCCCCCTCGCCGGACAGCACAGCCTGCCCGGAAGCAGCGTGGCGGCGCGCAGGTCTGCAAAGCAGGCCTCCGGCTTGAGCTCTGGCAACGGCTTCAGCCCGTGCCGCGTTGGAGTGGGGCCGCCTCCGAGCTCAGCGTGTCCCGCTGATGCAATTGCAGGCGGTTTCTAGAGGTCAGCTCTGTGGATGAACCCCAGGTGGCATCCTTCAATTCGCGTCGAATTGCGGGGGGGCCTCGCCCCCTGGTCGGAGCATCGGCGCTGCCATGCCCTGTTGTTGGCCACGCCGCCTGAGCAGACAGACGTGGCTTGCCCTCGGAGGGGAGGGGGCGCCGCCCAAACTGGGGGAGCACCGCGTTCGAGCACCGCGTTCGAGCGCCTCGGAGAGGGCCCCCTGCCGGGGAAGCAGCCGGGTGGAGGGGGGCAAAAGGTAGATGCGCTCGCCCCATCTCCGGCATTCTACCCCTCCCGCCCATCCCTTCCCATTGCGATGTTTGTTTTTCTTTCCTCCGACGCGTATCGTAGCGGGCCTAGAATGCAGCCGCCTGCGGCAAGTCCCATCACCGTGACAGCCCAGCATTCTGGTTGATGATGATGATGATGATGATGATGATGATGATGATGATGATGATGATGCATTTCATGCTGATGTTGATGGTCATGCAGAGGCTGGTGATGCTGATGGTGATGGGGATGACAGGCTGATGGTGATGATGGTTCTGGTGATGATGACGATGATGATGCTGAGGATCATGATGCTGATTGTTTTGGTTATGATGATGATGTAGGTGATGATGCTGATTGTGATGCAGATGTTGCTGCTGATGACGATGCGGACGGCGACGACGATGATGATGCTGATGAGGATGATGATGATGATGATGTTGATGCTGATGGTGGTTATGCTGCTGATGATGCTGATGACGATGATGCTTACTACGATGACGATGATGCTGTTGCTGCAGTTGGTGTTGATGTGGACGACGATGATGCTGATGATGATGATGGGATGCTGCTGCTGCTGACGATGATGACGATGATGATGATGGTGATGCTGCTGATGGTGATGACAACGATGATGGTGATGCTGATGATGATGCTAACGACGACGACGATTGTGATGCTGCTGCTGATGATGATGACGATGACGCGGGTGATGATGACGATGACGATGATGGTGATGCTGTTGATGGTGATGGTGGTGGTGATGGTGCCTGTGATGCTGACGATGACAATGATGGTGGTGATGATGATGCTAACGGTGTGCTGCTGCTTGGCTGTCAGGCTGCTGGTGATGATGGTGATGGTGATGATGATGATGATGTTGATGATGATGACCCTGCAGTGATGATGCTGGTGATGCTTGTGCTGATGATGTTAATGATGACGATGCTGATAATGCTGGTGCTGCTGCAGCTGATGATGACGATGCTGATGATGATTGTGTCGATGATGTGGATGACGACGACGATGACGATGAGGATGGTGTCGGTGATGAGATGATGATGGCGATGATGAGTCTGATGATGATGGTGATGATACTGATGATGATGCTCTTGACGATGATGCTGATGAGGCTGTTGATGATGATGGTGATGCTGATGGTGATGTCGATGATGATGCTGATGCACATGATGATTCTGCCGACGGTATTGAGGTTGATGATGATGCTGATGCTGTCGTTCATGATGATGATGGTGATGATGATGGTCATGGTCATGACCATGCTCATGATCATGCTGCGTGTGATGATGACGATGGTCATGAGGATGGTGATGGTGATGGTGATGGTGTTCTTGCCGGTTGTGATGATGGTGTTGATGCTGATGATGGTAAGGATGATGATGATGGTGATGATGATGCTGATGATAATGATGATGCTGATGATGATGATGCTGCTGATGATGATGATCATGATGATGATGATGATGATGATGATGATGATGATGATGCTGATGATGATGATGATGATGATGATGATGATAATGATGATGATGATGATGATGATGCTGATAATGATGATGATGATGATGATGATGATGATGATGATGATGATGATGATGATGATGATGATGATGATGATGATGATGATGATGGCGGCTGTTGAGTGCCTCTTGGGCCATCGTGGAGCTCTCTGGGGCCGTCTTTAGCTGACGGCAGCCTGAACAGGCGAAAATGTCAAACTCAATCGAATACCGAGGGGAACACAATCGTTGTGGTTTCTTCGGTCCCTGTTGGAGGTATTTTTGTTGCCATTATGGGCCCTCTTGGAGGCATCTTGGGCCGTCTTGAAACCATATTCACCCGCCTTAGGGCCATCTTGGGCCGTCTTCGGGGCATCTTGGGCCATCTTGGTGTCCTTGGTTGCCTGCACGGGCCGTCTTGGAAGCTCGGGACGCGCTTCTATCGTGTTTGACGAGGGATCGTTGCTTGGGAGGCCCTATACCGCTTGGGGGCAGCGCCTGGGAGTGCGGGAAGTGCACGATCTTCGAGCGCGTGCGCGTGGGATGAGGGGCCTAGGAGTTAGCAGCCACGCGGGAAGTGCACACTCCTCGAGCGGGCGCGCATGGAATGAGGTTTCAGGCGTTTACTGCCATGCGGGAAGTGCACCATTCTCAAGCGGGCACGCGTGGAATGGTGTTTCAGGCAGTCACTGCCATGCGGGAAGGGCACCGTCCTCGAGCGGACACGCATGGAAGGGGGGTTCAGGTATCAACTGCCATGCTGGAAGTGCACCATCCTCGAGCGGACACGCGTGGAATGAGGGATTACGCATTAGCTGTCATGCTGGAAGTGCGCCATCCTCGAGCGGACATCAGAGAAGTGGCCTCGGAAAGGACGGGCGGTGCACGCAAGAGTCTGCTGGTATAGGGAGGGGCGGCCCCTCATTAAAACCCTCAGACAGACCTTGGCATTCTTCCACGCCTCAACGTGCCAGGGGGCACGGTGGCGGATTTCACAAAGGACCCCATCGTGTCGTGCGCAATCGGAAACGGTGAGCTGCGTGCACCGGAGGATGAGGAGGAGGAAGAGGAGGAGAAGGAAGTTGCGGATCAGCAGGAGGATGAGCAGGACGACAAGGACGAGGCGGATGAGGGAGGAGGACGAGGACGAACAGCAGCAGAAAGACGCGGGAGTGGAAGGATCGGGAGGAGCAGGAGGACAAGGATAAGGCGGAGAAGGGGAACCGAGGGGGGGGGACCAACGATGAGGAAGGATTCGGCTCCGGAAGCGTGGCCCGCGCTGGGGCGAGAACGCCATTCGGAACGACGGGGGGCAGCATGCCGGTCCTGCGTACAACGAGGGCCACGCTGCAGCGGGGGCACCATGCTGGAAGGACCGAGGCAGTTCGGGTGGGAGCACGCACGCACACCCCAGAAGTTCCTCCGGCGACAAAATGTCAGTGGAAATCGTACATACCTCAACATCAGCAAAAATGGCTGTGATAACACATCAATGTTTAAAAAGGCTGTGCGACCCAATGTTTTCAAGAAAAAGCTGTGCTGCTACAATAAGGCTGTGCTAAACCATTGTCTATCAAAAAAGCTGTGGGATCTTATCTGGAGCCGTCTTAGAGCCCTATATAGTTGGTGCATATGTAATGAACAAATGATGAGGAAGGGGGGAGATAAAGAGAGATAGAGAGAGAGAGAAAGACAGAGAGAGAGAGAGAGAGGAGGAAAGGCGGAGAAAGAGAGAGAGGGGGGAGGAAACAAAAGAGAGAGAGAGAGAGAGAGAGAGAGAGCTCGCGCTGCCGAGCGGGCTCGAGCAGCCCAGCCTCGAGGCCATGAGTCTCGAGGACAGCCCTGCGCCTCCATCAGAGGCGGCGCCATGGGTGGACGGCCCCGCCCTGGTGTGCCAGGACACATTTATTTTGTTTGGGGACAGAAGACGAGGAAAAAGGAGGGAGAAGGGGGAGGAGGAGGAGGAGGAGGAGGAGGAGGAGGAGGAGGAGGAGGAGGAGGAGGAGAAGGAGGAGGAGGAGGAGGTGGTGGAGGCGAAGCAAATTGAGAGGTCACCATCCCGATCAGCCCAGCTCAGAGGCGGGAGGGGGAAGGCCTGGCGTGGGCCCCTCTCGTTCGAGGTCCCCCCTTCCCTCGGGGCAGGGCATGGAATGAGCGGAATCGGCTGGGAAGAAGGAGGATAAGGAGGAGCGGGGGGAGGAGGAGGAGGAGGAGGAGGAGGAGGAGGAGGAGGAGGAGGAGGAGGAGGAGGAGGAGGAGGAGGGAGGAGGAGGATGATGAGAGGAGGAGGAGGGAGGAGGATGATGATGATGATGATGATGCGGAGGAGGAGGAGCAGGACGAGGAGGAGGAGGCGGAGGAGGGGAGGAGGAGGAGGACTATAGAGGAGGAGAAGGAGGAGAGGAGAAGGAGGAGGAGGAGGGGGATGAGGAGAAGGGAGGGGGATGATGATGATGATGCTGATGCTGATGCTGATGATGATACTGGTGATGATGATGATGCTGATGATGATGATGATGATGATGATGATGATGATGATGATGATGATGATGATGATGATGATGATGATGGATGATGATGGAGGAGGAGGAGGAGGAGGAGGAGGAGGAGGAGGAGGAGGAGGAGGAGAGGAGGAGGAGGAGGAGGAGGAGGAGGAGGATCGAGGAGGAGGCTGAGGAGGATCGGAGGAGGAGGAGGAGGAGAAGAAGGAGAAGGAGAAGGAGGAGGAGGAGGAGGAGGAGGAGGAGGAGGAGAGGGATCTCCAGGCGCTGATGCCCTTCGTCACGGAGGCGGACTTCTTCACGTATGGCGATGACACGAGGTTCCGCGACGTGCAGCTGGATACGTCGGCCATCGAGGAGGCCCGATTGCAGGGAAGGGGGAGGGAAGGAGGAGAAGGAGGAGGAAGATGGGGGTAAAAATGTGGAGGCGAACAGGAGGTGATGCCGAGGGTGAGGAAGGGGGGCAGGGAGAAGCGGGGCATGAGAAGGGCGAGGATGACGGCGAGAAGACATGAGGAGGAGGAGGAGGAGGAGGAGGAGGAGGAGGAGGAGTAGGAGGAGGTCGAGGAGGAGGAGGAGGAGGAGGAGGAGAAGGAGGAGGAGGAGGAGGAGGAAGATGAGGAGGAGGAGGAGGAGGAGGAGGAGCGTGAGGAAGGTATGCCAATGAATCTCGAGTTCAAATCGATGAGTTTAAAGCTGTCCCCGATGGTTTTGCGATGAGTTTAAAGTGCCCCCCCCTCGCCTGGGACCCGGACTGTCGGAACGATGAGAAAGATTTGGCGACCTGCTCATTCGCTCCGCCCCCCCCCCATCCTTCCCCGCGCGAGTCCCAAGACATGCTGCTCGAGCTGCTCAAAGTGTTGGACGGCCGCTACTACGACAAGGAGCTCGGCATCTCGAGCTTGTCGCTCATCTACGGTTTGAAGAATTTCGGCATGAGGGAGCAGGCGCGAGCGGGCGGCGGGGGAAGGATGAGTAGAGGACAGGGGAAGGGGTCAACATATCAGGAGGAGGGTGGCAGGGGAACGGGCGAGAGAAGAGGGGGAAAAAAGAGGAGGAGGGGGAGGAGAAGGAGGAGGAGCAGGAGTAGGAGGAGTAGTAGTATACGAGGAGGAGAAAAGAGGACGGTGAGGACATGGAGGGGAGACGCGAAGAACGAGGAGGGGAAGGAGGAGGAAGAGGAGAAAGAGGAGGAGAAGACGGAGGCCTTCCCTTTGCCACGGAGGCCAAGCAGAACTGGTTGACAACTATGTACAGACGCCTCTTCAACGCCATCGGACACGTTCGCTCGCGGATGAGCCGAGGTCAAGTTCCAAAGTGGGCGATGTGGTTCAAGGAAAGGCTGGCCAATGACGCTGGCGCCGATGACGGCGCGGAGGGCGCCGCTTCAGACCCCGATGCTGGCGCCCATGATGAGGCTGAAGTGGAGGATGACGATGAAGCATCGGCGATCTTGAAACGGCCATCTGCAGCACTCAAACGACCTGCAGCAGCGGCGGAACCTAACCCGAGCCCGCTCAAGCGGAAGCCGTCTGCAGCTGAGGACCCCAAGTGCCTGGAGAAGGCGATGATGATTGCAGCCAGCAGCAAGTCGAGCGCCGTCCTGGCGAATTCTAGCGTCGACAGCGTCAGGGGCCCCGACACGATCCCACCGTCTATATTCGATGAAGTTCCAGATGATATCATAGCATTGGGTTGCACTTCGCAGCCAGCCGACTCCGCGTTCGCCACGCCTGAGCCGAAGAAGACCACTAAATCACCAGCCCATGACAAGTCTGGCGAGCAGATGGGGCGCGCAGCCCACGCCAGCCCACGCCAGCAGCCGACGCCAGCCCAAGCAGTAGAACCACCCGCACACGTGCCAGCAGATGAGGCCGTGCCCACGCCCGTGCCCAAGCCCGCGCCCAAGAAGAAGACCGAGCCCAAGCCTGCGGAGGACGAGATCACCGCAGAGGATGAGTACGACGTGGGCTGGGACGAGACCAAACTAGAAGCTTGGGCGCGGAAGATCCGCAAGAAAGGCAAACCATGCGCGCCTGAATGGAGCTCGAAGCTCGAGCCGTGGGAGAACCAGGTGTGGGCGCAGTTCAAGTCCTGCGGCTGGCAGCTGCTGAGCAACCTGAAGGTCGACGACCTCGAGTGCATTTCGAAGAAGCGGAAGGGCAAGCAGGACTCTTGCAAGGGCAAGGCCAGGCCTGCCGACTGGACGGGCAAGCACCCAGTGAATGGGATGGAGCTCGAGGTCAAGAAGTACAAGGACTGCATGCCTCGGCCGCCTCCCCCGTACCCTGTCGCAGGGCAAAGCTTGAGGAAGACTGCAGAGGGTGGAGGAGGATGAAGAGGATGAGAAGAGAGCGGGGGAAGAGGGAGGAAAATGAGGAGGATGAGGAGGAGGAGGAGGAGGAGGAGGAGGAGGAGGAGGAGGAGGAGGAGGAGGAGTGAGGATGAGGAGGGAGGACGAGGCGGATTCCGAGGATGGGGATGATGAGGGTGAGGATCATGATCGAGGAGGAGAGGACGATACCGAAAACATTCGATTTCTTTCCGTTGATTTCACGCTTGCCCCCGAATTCTGTTCAATGGGTTTAGAATGCTCTCCCCTTGCCCTGGAGTAGGTGGGGGGCCAGGAGGCCTCAGAGGTGATTTGGGGAAGGGGGATCAGACAAGCATGTCACCGCCGCCCTGCGAGGACAGGAAGATGATCTACAAATTGCAGTGCACGCGCTCCAAGAAGCAGCTCCTCATGGTCACGATCAACGACGACGTCAGCGACGAGACAGCCCTGGAGGTGGCCATCGGGGTGGCCGAGGCGTTCGCCAACGGAGGGCTGGGAGGGGCCCTGTTTCTTCCTGTGTTGCCGCTGCATTCCTCCTCCGCCTCCTTCTCCTCCTCCTCCTCCTCGTCCTCCTCCTCGATCCTACTCATCCTCCTCGTCATCCTCATCCTCATCCTCCTCTCCTCCTCAAGGTCCTGCCCCTCCCCATCCTCCTCCTCCGTCTGCTCTCCTCCGGGTTCTACATCACCCTCCCCGCTCTACTCAAACGGAGCCCGCATGGGCTGGGGTTCCTCCTGGTGATGATGCTCCTGCTGTTGGTCCTATATATACTCCTCCTGATCCGTTGTTGTTGCATACTCCTGCATTTGCCCCCGCTCGCTGGGCTTGGGGCAGGCGACATCACCGAGGAGCAGCTGTACGAGAAGCGGGACTCTCTGCTACGCGGAGGGGCAGGGGCAGCGAGCATCTGCGCGCACATCCAGCTTCCTCCTCCGTCCTCCCTCCTCCTCCTCCTCCTCCTTCTCCTCCTTCTCCTCCTCCGTCTCCTCCTCCACCGTTTCCTCTGCATGGATCCTCCTCCTCCTCATCCTCCTGCCCATCTCTCCTCTCGCGCGTTCTCCTTTTAGTTGCGCGAGGGACGGGGGGAGGCAGCGGAGAAGACGCCGATGAATGAGGGGCTGTACTTCATTAGAGCGGAGATCCAGGCCATCGCTCGAGGTGCATTGCATGCGCCAGCGGCTGAATTGTTTGCTTCGACTGCGTTCGGCCAGTGCGTGAAAGTGGGAATGATGCTACCACGTTTGCTTTTCTTGTCGAACCAATTCCATGTGGCCCCTTGTATCCTTGCTTGCCGTCGCGTTGAGCCGATTGCAGACACCTGGGCGCCTAGAGGGAATTGCATCGCATTATCAGGCCCGCCCTTGACATCATTGCCTCTCGTATGTTGCTGCTTGCAGCAGCCGCGTGGACGCACAGAGGGGATTGCATCGAGTGAGGTGTTAACTACTCCAGATTTCGTAATGAAAGTGAAGGGGTCACAACCCTCCCAGACGAGAAGTTTTAGACCCCCCAGGCTATCCATGAAAGGGCGGCCCTTTGCCCAGACCCCTCCGAACCCTCCAAGACAGCTCACATTAGACCCCCCCCCGAATGTGACCCCCCCACTTTGTTGTGGAATCGGGAGTACACATTGCCTCTCGCTGCTGGCAGCCACGCGCGCGTCTCGAGAGATTCGCACCGCATGTATCGGGTTCGCGGGTTGCGTCCGTGCCTCTCGTCTCGAGTTGATTGCAGAGGCCGCCGTGGGCGCCCGACAGGTGTTGCATCGCACTTGCCAGACATGCCTGCTCGTGATCACGTGCCCGATGTAAACCGCCACCCCTGGTCCAGGTAGAAAACAACGGTTGTCAGCCGAACAGAACAGAGTCGACGGAGTGGCGGAAGCCCCCATGAATAAACATGTTAATTGAACCAACCTCTGAACGCACGGAAGCTCCAACGGCTCACAAACAAACTATACGCAGAAACCGTCCATATACCATGAATCAGTCTAAATGCCATGCGTTGGGTTTTCACTTGCCCAGGCCTGTGTTCAATGGGTGATCCACTTCGTTTTGGCCCTGGACCCCAAGTAAAGCTCTGCATACGTGGATGAGGGGTTAGAAGAGGAGGGTGGAGGAAGAGACAGATGGGAAAGAGGAGGAGGCGAGGACGACGAGGAGAAACATAATTTTAGGACGAGCGAGGGTCCGACGGTCCGAGAGAACCAGGGGGCGCGAAGAGAATCGCGCCTGACGCATCACGTGGTGCGACGCGCGAAGTCCACGTACAGAGCAAGTCGGTGTGTCCGGAGCCTCGATTTGCAGGCTCAAGATTGATCACTACAGCACGATGGCCCAGCAACCTCGCCCCTCGGTTCGCGACATCGTGCCTTTCACAGGGGCCCATGGGACGCTCCGAGAGGGGCTCAAGGGATGCATTGCAAGCGGTGACTACTCGGACAAGCCCATCGAGGATATCGTGCAGTCGTTAGGCATGGAGGCCGATGATGGGCATCGCATCAGCGCAGCTGGCAGCTCCGACGACCACGAGCGCGTTCAGCAACTACCTCGGCCATCTCATACGATTGATCTCACGGAAGACAGCTTGCCTACGAATACCTACGTGGAGCAGCCTAACACCATTCCAGGATCCCCTGACGAGGATCGCCAGATGGAACCACATGAAGCTGAGGAGAAGCGGCGACGCGCTGAGCAGCGCAAACGGCAGTGGGATGCCGTCGATGCCGCGGCCATCGATGTGACGCCCGTCTTGGGGCAGCAGCCAGCCGAGGTCGATGCAACACAGCGGGAGGAGGCGCAGGAGACGGCCAACGAGGAGGCAGCCGATGCCGAGGCCGAGGCAAGCAAGGAGGTCGAAGAGGCGGCGGATAAGGCATCCGAGGCCACGGATGATGAGGAGGGCAAGGTGGTTTCGCAGTCGCAGCCTGAAGCTGAGGAGTGTACTTCGGCGGCTTGGACTTCGGCGTCGCAAGCTGAGGTGGAGGGGCGTGCCGAGGAGAAGGATCATGAGAATGAGCTCGAGGATGCAGGCTCTGCGACGGCAGCGGTGGCTGGAGCACACAATGCGTACGTGGAGAAGCTCGAAGATGCTGCGCGGGCAGGAGAGGCATACCTGGCGACACTGGTGGCACCAGTGCCCAAGGCGAAGGCGCGCATCGGGAGGGCTCCAGCCAAGCCTTCCACGACGCCCGCGCTGGCGGCTTCGAAGGCGCCTTCACCGTCGAGCTGCGCCCCCTCGTCATCAGCTACGGCTACGTCAACTCGCTTGGCTCCTGCGCCCTCGACGGCAACTCCACCGACTCCTTCTCGGGCATCTCCCACGGCGAACACTGCGTCTGCCCCAGCGAAGGCTAACAGAGGAAAGATAACTATGCACATGCACCGATTATGGCCAGGCCCATCCTGAGCCCAGGATCGGTGCATACGCCCTCCTACCTTGGCTAGGAAGGTATATGCACCGATCCTGGGTCAAGGATGGGCCTTGCCAGGATCGGTGCGTGTGCATAGTTCCCTTCGCCCGAGCTAAGGCACCCGCGGCGATGCCGACGCAGCAGGCAGAGTTGACCCAGCTGAACGCACAGCTCAAGAAGGACCCCAATGGCGAAGACTCTGTTGAGAGCCTCTTTGGTTCCGTGTTCGACACGCCCGAGAAGAAATCCGCTGTGGAGATGATCTCTCTCAAGGAGAAGCTTTTCACGGAGGCCGCGAAGAAGCAGAGCATGAGCGAGCAGCAGGAGCCAGAGCGGATCAGGATTCTGGAAGATGCTGTCAAACATGGCGTCGCTGCTCGCTCGGCTTTGGCCCAGTCATGGGACAGAGTCAAGAAAGAAGGAGGAGAGTGGTGGGAGAAGTACCAGAACGCCAAGGACAAGGGCCGCGAAGCGCAGCAGGCAGTCAAGAAAGCGTGGGCTGCAGAGAAGCTTCAGGTTGAGAGGACAAAGTACACGAAGTCGCAGACGCATCGCCAGGTGGACACGAAGAAGGGCACCTACTTTTCCTTTGCCCGCATCGTGGTGGAGGAGGGCGGCTACTGGGACCCCAGCAACATCACGGCCGCCGAACACTATTGCAATTGCTGTCTGACCATGGGTGGGCCATGGGTGCGCTGGTCGGGGATGCGGAATCGACTCCAATTCCTGTACTTCGAGGAGGGCCAGCAGGAGGAGATGGAGCGCTGCTGGAGCATCTACTCGGACATGGAGGCCAGCGCCGCGGCTAAGAGGCAAGCAGATGGAGAACACCAAGCTCAGCCCGTGGAGAAACGCGTCAAGAAGGAAGACCAGAGCGACGCAGAGGCGGAGGCGCATGGCATGGATCTTGCTCCACCTGTTGGGCCTAATCCTGAGACCGATGCTGGCGATGAGGGCGGGCGCGCTGGCGCCGACGGAGAAGACAGCACGGGCAAGAGCACGGGCAAGGGCAAGAAGGACGCCAAAGGGAAAAGTAAAGGCAAAGGCAACAAGGGGCAAAAAGGCAAGGCCGCTACGGATGATGATCCCGAGGAGCGCAGGAAGAAAGATGAAAGGAAACGCCTGCAGCTCGCGGAGACGGAGGCCAAGAAGGTCGTATCCACCTACAACGCCACGATGTGTGGCTTGACCACCCTCGAGAGCGCGTCGCAGACCATGGCCGACTGGGCTTGGTTCAAGGAGTCGCCGCAATTTCAGGAGCAGCTCAAGTCCAAGATGAAGGCCTGCAGCGACGCGATGCCTAGCTTGATGGTCCGCATGCAGACGGAGAACATGGCCGCCATCAAGAAGAACTACACCAACGAGGATATGATCATCGCGTTTACCGAGATCAGAACGAAGAGGGGACGGGGAGGGACGCATGCTTGCATCTCCGCACTTGCATCGACTGGCGAGGATGAGGAGGAGGAGGAGGAGGAGGAGGAGGAGGAGGAGGAGGGAGGAGGAGGAGGAGGAAGAGAAGGAGGAGGAGGGAGGAGGACGACGAGAAGGAGGGGGAAGACAGAAGACGACGAGGAGGTGTCACTGAGCACTGGCGCGCTGGGGCCGGCACTCAGAGGCTGAACGCTGATCTGGTCAAGGAGGAGGATGAGGAGGAAGGAGAATGAGGAGGAGCAGGAAGGATCCGAGGAGGAGGAAGCGTTTCCTTCGATCCGCCTCCTCCTCCACCTCCTCTTTCTCCTCCTCCTCCTCCTCCTCCTCCTCCTCCTCCTCCTGGGGTCATCTTGGAGGTCATCCGAAAGCATTCCCGAAGCAACATTGAGGGGATGTCTCGAGCGAACCGCTTTAGATATAGTTGAGCAGTTGTTTCTGATTAGCTTCGGATTCCCGTCGGTGCCTTGCGATGAGTTTAGAGTGCTCTGGGAAGCTTGAGGAGTTGTCTTGAATTGATTCTAATGAGTTTCGAGTTCGATTTGATGAAATTCACAGTTACCCCGTTGAGTTTGCAATGAGTTTAGAGTACTCTGGGTGCTCTGGGAGCTTGGACTGGGTCCGATGAGTTTAGAGTGCTCTGGGTGTTCTGGGAGCTCGATTCGTTGCCTTTCAAAGATGCCTCGATGAGCTTGCGATGAGTTTAGAGTGCTCTGGGAAACTTGAGGGGTTGTCTTGAATTGGTTCTAATGAGTTTCGAGCTCGATTTGATGCATTTCACAGTTACACCGTTGAGTTTGCAATGAGTTTAGAGTGCTCTGGGTGCTCTGGGAGAGTGAATGGCTCGGACTGGGTCCAATGAGTTTAGAGTGCTCTGGGTGTTATTGTGGGTGCTCGATTCGTTGCCTCTCAGAGTTGCCTCGATAAGCTTGCGATGAGTTTAGAGTGCTCAAGGAAACTTGAGGGGATGGGCGACGGCACAGGTAAGCGGGGATGGGCAGGATGAAGCCATTGGTCGAGGATTTGGTTGGTTTCCACGGGTGGCTCACGGACATGCATGCGATCTCGAAGAAGAGGAAGTTCTCGTGATATGGCAGGCCACCCTCTTTTTCTTTGCAGCCCCGACGCAGCGATGCAGTTTCAACGGGGATAGGCTTCGACTAGCGAGATTTAAGAATTTCTGGGAATTTTTCAGGAAATCACAAGGAGAACCAAGAAATCCAAAAAAAACACAAAATCAGAGTGATGAGTTTCTGATGAGTTTCCAGTGATGAGTTTCGCGATGAGTTTTGGGTTTTACCTGTAAAAAATCAATATAAAGTCGACTTCATGACACCGGTAGGCGCGATGAGTTTCGGAGCGATTTTGATGAGTTTGTGATGAGTTTCAGAAAAGCACAAAATCAAAGAGAAAACACCGGTAGGATAGAGGGGTAGCAATGAATTTCGAGTACTCCGACCCCCTGGAAGCGCGTCTGCTGGCAAATTTGATGTGGAAGCAATGAAATTCGAGGACTCCGACCCCCTGGAAGCGCGTCCGCTGGCAAATTGATTTGGAAGCAATGAATTTCGAGTACTCCGACCCCCTGGAAGCGCGTCCGCTGGCAAATTTGATTTGGAAGCAACGAAATTCGAGGACTCCGATCCCCTGGAAGCAAGTCCGCTGGCAAATTGATTTGGAAGCAATGAATTTCGAGTACTCCGACCCCCTGGAAGCGCGCCCGCTGTCAAATTTGATGTGGAAGCAATGAAATCCGAGGGCTCCTGAGGTTATGTGGGTTCCCAAAGAGCCTGCCAGTCCAGCCTGCAATGCTTTTCGGCGTGAAGACTTGCCTGCGAAAGGGGTCGCACGCAACGAATGCCGAAGCGAAGCATCATCTTCCGCTCGGGGCTGCTTTCGCACAGGGGGCAAGTGCGTGCAAGGTTTTATGGCGCTGTAGTGATCTGCTTGGTGATATCCTGCTGCGTCGATGCAGGGGCCTCGCCAAGGCCAGTCTTCATTCTCGCCCGCCGAGCCCGTTTCCTGCTTCGAGTGGGAGGGCGAGACGACGGGCTACTCCAAAACGTACCCTGGCAGTTTGCGTTTGGCCCGAGAAACAACATGCGGTCCGTCCCTGTTAACCAGCCTGGAACATTTCCCTATCCCTATACTGGGCATCTCCTCATCGCGATGCCAATCTTGGATTCCCTCATTTTTCAATGGCGAATCCCTAATATTGTCATCGCCTTTTGGCGTGTCAATCTTAGGGATAGGGATACGTTCGAGACTGGTAACCTGTGTGCATGTCGCCGATTGCTTGTAATTTGCATTGCATAGCCCGTTGTCTTCGCAGCGTCCTCTCTCAAGGACAGCCCGTCGCGATGGGAAGCCCGCCTCCCCGGCGCGGCCGCACGCGCCCAGCGCCCGTGGACTGGGAGGATGGGACTTCATGGAAGCGAACTTCGTCTCATAGGGCAGATGAGATTCAGAGGCAGGAGTATGCAGGCAAGCTGATATCGCACATCACGGACATGTATATGACAGGGGCCAGGATGACTGCCAAAGCATTCACAGAACTCGCGTACTACGGTCATCGAGCTGGAGTGCCAGAGCTCCAGCAATTCGAAGTAGCCCCGTCGCCCGTATGCAGCGGGAATTTCCAGAAGAAGTTAGATAGAGCTCTCGAGTTAGGCAAATACGATTCGGACATGTATTTCATGAATATCCCAGGCAAGTCCCGCCACGATGTTTGTCGAACCTCGAAGCAGATCAGCATCCAGCTGCCGCGTGAGATCATATTCAATGAAATCAAGAAGAACCCCGAGATCCTGGAGTCCTGGAGACAGCGGTTTGCAGATGGGCCCTGGATCGATAGTTTTGAAAACAATTCAGTCGTCAAGCGCCTGGGCCCAGAAAAGAGGACCAAAGTCGTGCCACTCGCATTGTACATGGACAAAACGCCTTTCACGAAACATGAATCGTTTTACGCTGTGACGTGCCACGTTCTTGGGTCCAGAAAAAGGGGTCTCATTTTCTGCGAGATTGTTGGTGACCTCTGTGACTGCGGCTGTTCGCATTGGTGTTCTATGTACCCAGTATTTCAGGCGATGAAGTGGTCGTTGCATTGTTTAGCTTCAGGGCACTGGCCGACAGCGCGGCACGACAGCTGCGATTGGCGAGAGAGCGACTTTCTTCGAGGACAAAAGGCAGGGCAGGCGCATGGCATGGAACAATCAGTAGGGGAGCATGAATACACACACAAGCATACGCAATAGTTCAATCGTTGTAACATGTATGAGGTCACTTTCTGCATCCTTGCCAGAGTGAGGAGACCCCACGATTCCAGCATCCCTGTCGGCGTCCGAGGGTCCTTGCCGATGCCATCCTTGCCACACTAGACAGCATTCTTCACATGTGCCCCACAAGGCTGAACCTAAACGGTGTTTTTCGTTGGTGTCCTTATGTGTTAGTTTTCCCTCGCAATTGTCTCGAACCCGCCTTTACCGCAAAACGAAGTCGAAACGACAACGGCCCAAGAGATCATCAAAAACACCGTTTAGGTCCAGCCATGGTACCCCATGTAGGCGTTCGATCCAGAATTCTACGGGTTTGTCGTTGACATCAAGGCTGATTGGCCAGAGATGGCGACTGGCTGCGGCTTCCCCGCGCACTCTAGTGGTCATGCGCCGTGCTTGCTCTGTTCATGGGACTCCGAGCGTATCTTGCAGCATCGGCTGGGCGACCACCTCGATCGGCATCCTCCAGGTTCATACGATAGACATTGCAAGGGACACGAGATCTGGGTCTTCATTTCAAGTGAAGAGATGCACAGGCGTATCCGTTGGACATTGGAGTTTAAGTCGTCGTTCAGGGGGCGAACTCTTGTAGAGGATGTGCATGACACTCATCCACCTCTCCGCCGTGGGGACCGTCTGGAGGCAAGCCCGTCGCTTTTAGACGTGATGGATTTTGACTCTAAAGCCGATTATCCCTTCCTGGTATGTTTCTGGAGACCTAAGCCGCGCGAGGAGCGAGTTTACCACAGGAATCCACTACTGTGCAGGGAGCTGGGAATTGACTTGTCGACGTTTTCACTGGACGAGCTGCACTGCTGTCATTTGGGCGTCTTTAAGTTTTGGATTTCAAACGTGTGGTGGAAACTTTTGGAGGCAGACATATATGGCACGGGCTGCACTCGACAGGAGGACCGCGTGCGTCTCGGGCTAGGCCATTTGAAAAACACACTGCACGATTGGTACAAAGACGAGAGGAAGAAACGAAACTTGGGCCCGAACCAAATCACAGAGGTAGGAGACCTGACGCCAGGCATGATAGGCGAGAAGAACAAACAATCCCTGTCGACAAAAGGAGCGGAAACGAAATGGCTGATGCTTTTCACTTGCGATTTGTTGGAATGGTACCAGAGACAGTTGCCTCCTGACGACCATGCTCCTGAGTTAGTTTTAGCAGGGAACGCGTTGAGGTCCTGGGACGCAACGCTCATTGGTCATCCTCGAAAGGTCCCCGACGACGTTTGCAATCAGCTTGAGGCCTTCGCGGCCCTGCACTGTATAAATGCAAATCGAGCTGGAATCCCCATGATGCCAAAGCATCATCAATTCAGACACCTCGCAGCTCAGGTCCGAGAGAAGGGGAACCCTAGGAAGTTCACGACATATTTTGACGAGGGCATGAACGGTAAAATAGCAGAGATAGCGAAGACAGTGCATAGGTCCAGATTTCGGCAGATGGTATTCAGGAAGTATTGCAAAATGTACGAAGGACGTTCGGCAGCGGGGCAGGGAGCATGCACGTGCTTCGTGACAGTCAGCATGCCTTGTCCTGCCTGCCTTTTGCTTTAAGCTTGGATGGGGGTTGTTTGCGCGCGGCCCCGCGGGGCCTCGGGCAATGGCATCCAAGAAAAGGCCGGCACGGAAAGCATGTGCTCATGAGGAGTGGGGAGGGTTGTTCAGGCAGTTGTGGCAATGTGGGAATTTCGAAGAAAAGAGTTTCGATTTAAATCAGATGCAGCTCAATGAGTTTTAAAGTACTCCTGGGGGGGCCTTCTGATTTTCATGTCGAGTTATCTCGGGATGAAACAAATCGAATGGGGGCTCATCCTGGGGGCTCCTCCTCCACCTCCACCTCCTGGGGGCTCATCCTCCAACTCAATTTTGTAATACTCCTGGTGGCTCCTCCTCCATCTTCTCCTCCTCTTCCTCCTCATCCTTCTCCTCCTCCCTCGCTCCTCTTCCTCCTGCTCCTCATCCTCCTCCTCATCCTCCTCCTCCTCAGCGATTTATCAAAGTCCGCAGCCCGTCTTCGATTGGGCAATTCGGCGGGTGCTGTGAGGGGGCCACGGTGAGGACGAGGACGAAGAGCACGATTGACGGCGAGAAGGATGTGGGGGATGAGGTATAACACGGCTACGACGGCGACGAAGGGTGCACCCCGTCCTCCCCGTGGCCGCGTCGATCAGTGCCACGACGTCGCCCTTGCAACCTTCGGTTCCGATCAGTCCTGTCAGTGCCTATAGCCCCCTCCTGCCCCTTCAAACCCCTCCCTCCTCTTCTAGTCATCCGACGGCGGGCGGTGCCTTGGCGTCGATCGGACGTGCGCACGTTTCCTTCGGCGAGGGCCATCGAGGAGCATCCTGGCGAAAAAAACACGCACGAAACCAAAAACAACACAGGGAACGGACGTCCGAACGATGGCGAGGGGCAAGGACCAGAGACGTACCTTATTGACGCTGCATACTGATACTGCTACTGGTGCTGTTACTACTGGTGAGGCGTTTGGCGGCGGCGCTACTGGTGCCGTTACTACTGGTGAGGCGTTTGGCAGCGGTGCTGTCGCAGATGTTGCCGAGTTCGCCAAAGCCGCCTGCCACGCTATCGTTTCAGAATTCGGACGCGATTTTTTTACTCCTCAGCTGGGGCTTCAGAGAGTGACAAGATTGGTATCGCGTTACATGGGAACCATGGATCGCGACCTGGACTGTCTAGAAATTTCCTGTGATACATGTATGTCTGAGACATTCGTGAACCACGGCCTGCACGCCTTATCATGTTCTGCTTATGATGAGGACAGGAGGGCATGCACGCATATCCCTTGCCAGTCGCATCCCTCCTCATCCTCCTCCTCCTCATGCTCCTCCTCACCCTCCCGTGTTTGACATGTCGCCGATTCGCCTATTCGCAATGCCCGTTCGGAAGTAATGATATGCGTCTGTTATTTCTGCATTAGGTTTGAAAGTCACCCGCGCGACACGCGGGCGCCATGTGGGTATGATCCCCTAGCTCGTCGACACATCCGAGAAGGGCCTGGAATAATGCATTCGTTTCTGTTGGTTTGGAAAACTTGGGCCCGCGTGCAGCCATCAGCAGTGACTGATCTTGAAGGAATTGTTATCCTCCTTCGTTCCCGCTCCGCCTTTTGCATTCATCCACCAGGGCTGGGTGGTGGAGGGCAGAAACAGCATCGATATTGCATGCGCGCCCGTGTTTATGTGTCAACTTGGGGGCCTACCGTTGCACTGGCTGGATTCGCATTGAAATTCTGATTAAGAAACGCCATCAAGAATCAACGTGGCGGCGTCGATGCCTGTTCGCCATCCCCGATGTGTCGGTTGCTGTTGGAAGGTGGGAGGGGAGGACATGACGTTGCTGCGAAAGCAGATTGAACTGGGTGTGAACGTCCTACGCGTAAAGGAGAAAGGCATCATACTGTTTGCGACTGATGGTAAAACTTGGAGCCGATTCCAACGGTCATCGAGCTCAGCGAATCGAACATACGAAAACGTTCTTGGCGATGATACGGAAGGGGCGGGCTTGCACTATAAAGGGACATATGCGAGCGGTCACATGTCGTTCACTGGTGAAATGATCATGCTAACAGAGCCCGTGGCCATCCCTCGCTGTTGCCCCCGCTGAGTCTGCCCCCCCCCAGAGGCCTCCTCCACCTCCTCCCTCTGCAACCTCTGCCCTCCTCCGCCTCCTCCCCCCTCCACCTCCTCCCACGATTTGCTTCTGCATGCTCCTAGCTAACCCACAGAGCTGGTGAACGGAAGGGGAGGACAATATGCACTCAGAAGCTGCTAAGGGGAATATTTCGGTGGAGGTTGTTGCATGGCTTGCGATGTTGGCAACAACTCGGAAGGTGTGGCGGATGATAGGCAAAGAGTTTCAGTCTCGTATGTTCGAGCATCCTGCGCTTGATGTTGCAACGAGGGTATGCAAAGCATGCTGCGTGTTTGCATATATGGGCGCATTCGTGGATTCCCCCGTGCTGCCTAGAGCGGTCCATCTTCTCACGACTGTCCCGAGAACGGTGTGCCCGAAGCTAGAACGGAAGAAACCGCAGACGGGATTTTCGAAATCTCAGATGGCTCATCACTTCTACGAGAAAAAGAAAGCAGGGGGCGCTCCCGATCCTATATTCGTCCCTGGTTTTTGCGAAGTGCTCTACTGTGCATGGGCAGAAGCTCGGACAGGCCAGCACCCCCGTGATATTTCTTACTGATCTTCACTGGCTTGGCGGGGGGATGGCGAGGATATGAAACTGCGAGTAAGCGATGATAGGAAGGGGAGGGTTGGCGGAGGAGGAGCACAGACTTGGAGATGCGAGGGAGGATCGGAGGGGGGATATCATTCGCTCGCTACCGCCCCTCCCTCGGGAAGGAGGGGTGGAAGAGAAGTCCACCATTGGAATCCTGAAGCGATTCGGTCCCGATCGGCAAGGATGGGGATTGGAAAGGAAATGGCATGGTGAAAACCAGACCCCTCCAATCCTGAAACGCTTCAGCCATTTCCTCGGCAAGGATGGGGGTTGGAAGAGAAATGCGACGGGGTTCTCTCGCCACCCAAATCCTGAAACGATTCGTAGCGGAAATGCAGTTACCCCACGACCCCATTGCGCACGCATGTGTGCAGCGGCGTGCCGTTGAGGCCCGTACTTCGTGAGTGCGAACCCCAAGAAGAAGAGCAGGCTTACCGACGCAACCTTGACCCTTGGTGCTATCTGGACCCGCTGGGCAGGGAGAGACATGTGATACCAACCTCTGGCCCAAGGTCACCCCTGGATTTCCAAGGAGGTCCCCGCTGCGTCCAGGGAATCCCTCACGAGGCCCAGCGGTCCCAGGGATTACAAACTTTGTCGAACAGCTGTGGGCGCGTGTGGTTGGGGGGGAAGGCCGTGGGCCAAGTCCAAATCGCCCCCATCCTGGACTTCTGCCCCCCCCCCCCTGTACACGGTTCTCGGGGGTCGCCTTCTTGCCCTCCGCCCCCTCGCCCGCCGACCCGAGGAGCGGTGCTACGGCGGGTGCATCTTCATCGTCGGGCGCGAGAAGGGCCCTGCCCCAGGCGGGGCGGTGGAGCAGTCGTCGAAGTTGTTTTGAACAGTTTTTTTAAGCTCCACGGAATGAACTTCGAGTCCCATGGGATGAGTTTCAAACTCCAGGGAATGATTTTCGAGTTCCAGGGACTGTGCAATTCCAGGGATGAAATGGGCCCCCGTCGTTTCCTCCTACCACTCCCCCCTGATCATCCTCATCGTTCTCCAGCTTCCCATTCCTCCTCCTCCTCCTCCTCCTCCTCCTCCTTCTCCTCCTCCTCCCCCTCCTCCTCCTCCTCCTCCTCCTCCTCCTCCTCCTCCTCGTCATCCTCGTCCTCCTCCTTCTGATTGGTTGTCCTCGTCGAACTTCCACTCCTCATCCTCCTCCCCCGCATCATTCGCGCTCGTTCATCCATCGCCCCCGCAATGACGAGGGAGAGGGAGGTGCCAGACTCCGACTCTGACTGAGCGGAGCAGCAGTACTGGTACTGCTTCGCGCCGCATTCGCGGCAGAAAATTGCAGACACTGCCTCCTCTCGTTTTTGTGAGGAGGGGGGAATGGGGAGGGGGATGACGGTGGAGGAGGTGGCGGTGAAGAGATCGAGGAGGAACGAGGGGAGGAGCTGGTCAGGAGGAGGCGGAGGAGGAGGAGGTGGAGTACTGCAGGTCCGTGCCGTGTCGACCCTGGCGTTGGTTCCTGACACCGCGCTGGATCGTTCAACCTTGAACGATCGGCCGTCTCCGCAACGTCCGATCGTTCAACATCGACCGATTCTGGGCCGCCGTCGGCGTTCAACGTTGAACGTCGGCGGCGGGGTCGCCGCTGGTCGACACGACGCGAACCTACCGTAGGAGGAGGAAGAGGAAGAGGAAGGAGGAAACCCCAACGCCCAAGGAGTGGTCCTCTTCTGGCCACCACCGTTGGACTTCCAGGGTCTGGTCCATTTGGTTGTTTCACCCCACTCCCCTTTCTCGACCGATCCTGCTCTGTCATCGGCCGCCGTTGGAAGCGTCAATCCACGGTTTGATTTAGATGCCCCCCCGCGGCCAGGACGAGGAGGAAGAGGATGATGATGATGATGATGATGATGATGATGATGATGATGATGATGATGATGATGATGATGATGATGATGATGATGCTGATGATGATGATGATGATGAGGAGGAGGAGGAGGAGGAGGCTCGAGGAAAGAGCCGAGGATGGGAGGGCGCGTGGGAGGAGGAGGAGGAGGAGGAGGAGGAGGAGGAGGAGGAGGAGGAGGAGGAGGAGGAGGGGAGGAGGGAGGAGAGGAGGAGGAGGAGGAGGAGGAGGGGGGGGAGGAGGAGGAGGAGGAGGATGAGGAGGAGGAGGAGGAGGAGGAGGACGAGGAGGAGGAGGAGGACGAGGAGAGGAGGGAGAAGAGGAGGAGGAGGGAGGAGGAGGATGAGGACGAGGAGGAGAAGGATGATGATGATGATGAGGAGGAGGAGGAGGAGGAGGAGGAGGAGGAGGAGGAGGAGGAGGAGGAGGAGGAGGGGAAGGAGGAGGAGGAGGAGGATGAGGAGGAGGAGGAGGAGGAGGACGAGAGGAGGAGGACGAGGAGGAGAAGGAGGAGGAGAAAGGAGGAGGAGGGGAGGAGGAGGAGGAGGACGAGGAGGAGAAGGGATGAGGAGGAGGAGGGGAGGAGGAGGAGGAGGGAGGAGGAGGAGGATCCTCCTCCTCCTCCCTCCTCCTCCTCCTCACCTCCTCCTCCCCTCCTCCTCACTCCCTTCCTCCTCCCCCTCCTATCTCACTCCGTCCTCGTCTCTCGCCCCGTCCCAAACGTCTCCTCCTCCTACCTCGTCCTTCCCGTTCTCCTGCTGCCCCCACCACCCTGCCTGCGCCAGGTGGCGCCGTTCGTGGCGACCGCGAACTTAAGAGCTCGCCCCGCCCGCCCGACCCGCCGCCAGACGCGTTTCGTGGCCCCATACGGGGACAGCAGGTGGAAGCGGAGGAGGAGGAGGGGGAGGAGGAGAAGGAGGAGGAGGAGGAGGAGGAGGAAGAGGAGGAGGAGGAGGAGGAGGAGGGAGCGGGGCGACTTTGAGGATAACAGTGAAGATGGGGGAGATGGAGAATGATGCCATCGAGGCGTGCCGAAAAAAAAAAAAACGAGCACGGAGAAAAGAACGAGAAAGAGAGAGAGAGAAAGAGATGGAGAGAGAGAGAGAGAGACGAATAACAACGAAAAAGAAAGAAGGGAGGGGAACAGAAAAGAGTGAAAGAGCTGTGCTATGCCTTGCTGTGCTACGCTGTGCATAGCAACTATATACAAAACGCAGAAACTCTGTCATATGTTACGCCCAGAACCGCTCAAAAAAGCTGTGCTATGCCTTGCTGTGCCACGCCGTGCGTAACAACTATATACATAACGTCGTAACTTTATCATGTGCAGCGCTCGCCACCGCGAAAAAAGCTGCGCTAGACAATCGCGCAACATGTGCCGCCGAAAAAGCTGTGCTACGCCAGGTTGTAAACAAAAAGCTGCGGAGCGCAAAAAAGGCTGTGCTAAGACAACTTTGCCAAAATGGCGGTGGAAATCATCTTAACATGAAAAAAGCTGCCGGCGACATTTTGTGCGTGATGTAACTCCTGGGACTGGAGGCACGCTGGAGGCACCCGCTCGGACCCATCCTGCGGGAGAGAAGAGGCCCGGGGCGGGGTGCGCCACTCTCACGGGACGTCTTCGGGGGCGAGGGGGCGGGGGGCAGCAGTGCTCACATCGTGCCAGTGCAGGGAGGGGGAGGGATGGGGGGAAGGAGGGTGGAGGGGGAAAGGGGGGAGAGGGGGGGGAGGCCTTCGTGCGCGCTCAGTTGCTTGAGGCATGCTGCGCGTCGGGCCGGGGCCTTGCCCCCCCAGGTGTTCCCCCCTCGTGCGGCCTCCCCCCTGCTCCTCGCACCCCTCCGCCTGCAGGGCACCTCCGCGTGCCGTGGCTGGCTGGTTTCTCGCTTGCTGAGTCTGCCACCTGCCGGTGCTCCCGGCTGGCCGTGGGCTTTGCTCCTCCGCTCGGTGAGGCCCTGGCCTGATCGTCGGCATGCTCTGGGCCAGAATCCGAGTCCTTCCGGAGCGCTTAGCGAAGGTTCCCGGGAGTGTCATGTGGCTCGTCATCGTCAGGATTCTCCTCCGCCTCCTCCTCCTCCTCCTCCTCCTCCTCCTCCTCCTCCTCCTCCTCCTCCGCTGCTCAGCCCGCCTCGCGGGACTTCAGTGTGCTAGTCAAGCAGACGACCGTTTGCTTTACAGGCATACAGCGCCGATGGTCGCACGTGCCGCCGGCTTGTCGGCCGCTCAGGGGGTCGCTCCACCTTCGCGTTATTCCATGCCTCGGCGCGGGAGAGGACGAAGACGGAGTCGAAGGATTCGCAGGAGGAGGATTTGGAGTCGGATGAGGAGGAGGAGAGCAAGGACAAGGACTTCCGCATAAGGGGGTATGGCACCTACTTAGGCGACCTACGCGCTACTGCCAAAATCCCCTGCGATTTGTTGTGCTACAGCCCTGCCTTCTCGCTAGGGCTGGCAGGGGGCATACCCCGTAGCTCAAGGACGGAGCTCAAAGGTGGCCCCGTAAGAGAGGCTCACTACCTTACATCACGAGTTTCTTCGGGTCAGTGCGGGGGGAGCGGTTGCTGGCCCTTTCGCGTGCCCTAGGGGAGGGGACGCGCGGGCTTAGCAGGGCGCCCAAGCCAAGGGGGGGAGGAGACGACGACACGACCTAAAGAGGAGGGGAGAGGGGGGAAAGACGGAATGCCCAAGACCCCAAACTGCTGCTGAGAGGGGCTACTACATCTACAGTTTTAAGTCCGTGCTCCCCTCTCCACTCAGCTCACTTCTCGGTCGTACCGAGAGATGTTCCATGTATTGTCACATCTATACTCTGGTACCTTGTTGAAGTATCCCAATGTTCCCCCCTCGGAGTGTGTGAGGTGGAACATACTGGAAGTCACGGTCACAGGTAGGGCCAACGAGGAGCACTTTGGTGTGCTTCTTGATGATCATTGTTGCTCCTCTTCGACACTTTGCAATAGTGTACCTGGTGGTACTCCAAATATACGTCCCATTGCGATGGCGATGCAGGCGCACTGGTGTGCCCATGTTGTCTGTCACGAGTTGCACTCCGAGAAACCTCGCTAATGCTCCTCCTGACTGTCTGTGGGTACGGCCAGCTCGCATCTTGCCTAGATTAGCACTCCGAGGAACCTCGCTAATGCTTCCTCTTGGCAAGCCAGCAGGCTCCAGTAGGTGCGCTCACTGGTGGCCGCTTGAGCTGGCCGCCGTCACTTTCCCCGACTTGGGGTAGCCGAATTTTTCCACGAAATACCTTTGTGCCATCCATCATGGTCTGGGTGCTGTGTTTTAGCTTCTGGCGTTCCCTCAGCCTCTTCACTTCCTCTGAGTACATGTTGTCCTCGTTACTGTCATCTCCTTGATGGCAACCTTCATTATCCGTAAGGGCTTCGCCCCCTGCCGCCGGCCCCCTCTCTCGGAGAATGGGCCATGGAAGAGCTAAGTCATGAGGCTTTGGCGCTGTCGTGCAGCAGTATCGGAACTTCATGCGAGGCCGATTCGCAATCGGCAAAACCAACTGATCACAAGAGGGGTTACCACACAGGGCGATTGGTAAGACGTGTATGGTTTACGAGCTTGGTTACCACACCTTGGGATTAAAGGGCCGAGGGAGTACTCGCAGTTTGGGTTACCACGCCTTGCGATGGATGTGCGTGAGGGGTGGCACCGAATTTCAGAAATGTGGCAAATCCCATGTGTTTTTGGACCCTGACCCCGCGGATCTGCGTGAGGGGTGGCACCGAATTTCAGAAATGTGGCAAATCCCTGTGTTTTTGGACCCTGACCCCGCGGATCTGCGTGAGGGGTGGCACCGAATTTCAGAAATGTGGCAAATCCCTGTGTTTTTGGACCCTGACCCCGCGGATCTGCGTGAGGGGTGGCACCGAATTTCAGAAATGTGGCAAATCCCCTGTGTTTTTGGACCCTGACCCCGCGGATCTGCGTGAGGGGTGGCACCGAATTTCAGAAATGTGGCAATCCTGTGTTTTTGGACCCTGACCCCGCGGATCTGCGTGAAATGTGGATCCCTGACCCTGACCCGCGGATCTGCGTGAGGGGTGGCACCAGAAATGTGGCAAATCCCTTGGACCCTGACCCTGACCCCGCGGATCTGCGTGAGGGGTGGCACCGAATTTCAGAAATGTGGCAAATCCCCTGTGTTTTTGGACCCTGACCCCGCGGATCTGCGTGAGGGGTGGCACCGAATTTCAGAAATGTGGCAAATCCCCTGTGTTTTTGGACCCTGACCCCGCGGATCTGCGTGAGGGGTGTCGATTTCGAGCCCCCCCAGCAATTCAGACAACGCGCCCAGGGGGTGCTAAAAGTCTTGTTTGGGCCTCCCCCCCCTCGCGCGGTCAAGTCAACTAGTTACAGTAACCAGCAAGAAGCAGAACTGTAACACTGGAAACTACAAGCTACAACTGGTACTGGAAACTGCGAACCCGCGCCTACAGCCTGGTGGCCCCACAAGGGGGCCGGCGGACTTTGTGGGGGTTCTCTTCGTCCGTCTTCACAATCTTCAGCGCCACTTGGCAGGAAGAGGAGGAGGGCGAGGAGGCGGAGGATCCGGAGGAGGAGGTGGAGGTATAAGAGGAGGAAGATGAGGGACCAGTGCAACCCCAAGATTCATCAACGACATTGCAACAAACTCTCCCTCCAACTTTCCCTTTTCGTAGGCTCTTGACGGATTCACTTCCACTGGGGGAAGTGTCCCATTGGAAGACAACCGTTTGAAAATCCTGAACTGTGCCAGCACACCGTTCCTGCGAGTTCGACGCCGCGATCCACCATTACTGTTACGTCATGACGATCCTGAATCGTGCTAGGACACCATGCATGGGATTTCAACACCACGACTCATTGTAGCAGTTGCGCCCTGGCAAGCCAACACCAGGCCAAAACATCTGTTTTTGGGGTGGTAGCCATGATGATCCTTGAGCGCGTTGTAACCCTTCAAGGGAAGTGCGCGCGGCTCTAAGGCCAGATCCACATTTGGAAAGGGGCCGTCCATCCGTGAAGCTGTCGCAGTGTGTTGCAAGAATGTACGCGTCGCTGAGGCGAGACCCGCATCTTGACCCCCCCCCCCTCCATCCGTGGAACTGCTGCAAAGCTCAAAAACTTCAGGACCACAGTTGACGAGGAAGTCTCGGACGGATTGCCTGGCCCGCCCTTTCTACTGGCCTCGGGGTGCGACAGGGAGCAGTCACAGTCAACCTTGGTAGTAATGATCGGCGATTTTCCAAGGCTGCCCTCGCATCCTGTCCCTTCGGCCCTTCCTTGGCCACTTTTGCTGGCCGGCGCCCCGTTTGAAAGGTGTCGACATGGTCTTCCCAGGCCCCTGCAGCCTTACCGCGCATCCTTACTGTCCGTGAAGGTAAAGGAGAAGCATCAGGAGGGGAAAAATCACCCAGACACAAACAGTCGTCGACCCCCTGGAGAAGATGAGAGAATAGAAGCAGCGGGGGGGTAAGACGAGAGTCAAGAAAACATGCGACCGCAGGGGGGAGGGGACCCTGGGATCTGTGCCTATCCAGTTGTGTGCCCCTGGGCCCCACTCAACGGCAGCCATGCCACCAGGGCCCGAGGATGGCCGGCGCGCCCCTGCGCGCCTCTGCGCGGCCCGCGGCCGCGCGCCCCTGTCCGCAAACGCGCTCTGCGTGGGAAACGGCGCGGGGGCGCAGAATGAAGGCAAAAGGGGATACACCTGATTGGGCAACTCGGGGCAGATCCAGAGATCTCCCAGGACGTCTGGAGCAGGCCGTGGCCGCTCCAGCGCGAGTCGAGGGACGGCAGAAGTCGTTAAGCCCTGAAAGAGGGAGGGGGGGTCGTCAAAGGAGCGAAGCGGCGGAAGGCTCGGAGTCGGACCTCCAGGAGCTGTAGGCTCCCTGGTTCTTTTTCGATCTTGCCTTCGTGCGGCATCGACGCATGGTCCGCTCCAGCGAAAAGGAGCGAAATCATGAGGGCCCTGTAAGCCCTCGCAATGCCGTGTTTGGAGTGCGTCAGCGCCGATTGGCGTCCGGCAGTCGCTGAGAGCGCGCCGATGCGGCGTCGATCAGCGTCGACTTGGTGTCGATGAGCGTCGGCCAGCGTCGATGGGCGTCGACTCGCAAGAGCGCCAACATATAGTATGGGAGGCTCCCGTGATCGCAGGCGATTTTTCTCTCCCTCCATCCCAGAGTTCTGCCCGAGAAGTTCGGCCGCTCGGAAAGGGGGGGCACCTTGGGATACACCCCAAGGGGAATATCCGGACGCACCCGTATCGAGGATGGTTGGGCGCTGCGTACTGGGGGGATCGTAAATGGGGGGGCGGCGAGTGTGGTCCGAAAAGGTACCCAAATGGTACCTAAACGAGCCCCCTGGGGCTCTGGAGGGGCCCGAAAGGGGCACGAAAGGGGACCTTTTCTGACCCCCCCATTTGTGACCCCCCCATTAAGCCACGCCCAAGATGGACGCCCCCCAATCGTATATCCCAGGGCTGGGACCCAAATTTCTAGTTCATTCGAAGATCCCACGAGAGAAGGCCTTCTCAGAAGGCGGCGGGGCTTCTCAGAAGACCCCCGGCCCTTGACAGGCGTACTCTGCCTTCGGGGAGGGCTTAGGAAGCTTCTCGGCAGGCCGGGAGACTTCCGAGCCTTTGAGAAGGCCCGCCCCGTCCCGCTTCCCTCGGGCCGGGCGAAAGGGGAGGATTGGGAAAGGGGGGGTTACGAAATTTGCTGCATGCAGCTGGTTCCGGCCTCACCGAGGGGCCCATTCCTCGATACATAGCCGCCTCTGGCGCCGGGAGGCGCCGGGAAAATCAGCTACGTGAGCTGATTCTCAACCCCCCCCTTTGCTATCCCCCCCTTTCGCCCGACCCGATTCCCCCCCGGGCTCGCCGCCGAAATGGGTGCCCACCGAGGGGAGGGATCACGGCGGCCCGTGGCGAGGCCCGTGGCGGGATCCGCGCGGCGGTCTCAGACCTCTCGGCTCCGCGGCGGGGGCTTTGTATCCATCACCACCGCCCGGGGGAGGTCGGAGTGGGTACCCATCGGTCGTTGAAAGTGGGTATTTTGGGGTTCTGTTACTCCAATCTACGTAATGCGCCTGCTTTCTTCGATGATCCAGTGGCTTCACCTACTTGCACCGCCTTCCTACTTCATGTTTCTACCTACTTATTCCGACCGATGGGCACCGCTCAGGGGAGGCCGAAATGGGTACGGAAAGAGTGGGTACGATGCCGAATTGCAGTTCCTGTTCATTTTGAGCAGGACTCGTCGTCGATGTCGCCGCGGACGTGGTCCTCTTGAGGCAGAAGGCCGCCTGCCCAACGGCGGTCGCTGTTGGTCTGGGACAGCATTTGCTGTTGAGCATCGTGCCCATGTTTCCGTACCCATTTCGGACGTCCGAAACCGCCCAGAGGATCGGTTCTCGGGGATTTCGGCAGGTGGTGCCTGCGGATATCTTCGGGCCCACTGGGGCCAAATCCTCAGAGGAGGAAAGGGTACCCATAACGACCCTTCCGTCGTTTTCCCCTTTTTGGGCCTCCTGGGAGGCCCTCGCCGCTACCGCTGGGTTCGCCTCGAAATCTGGGTCAGAACGCACCCCAGGAGAGGTCCAGGGGGCAGCGGTATCGGTACCCTTGCGTCTCCCCAAAATCCATCCAGCTCCACCGCCCGCTTGGTCCCAGGACGTCGGCTTCCTCGGCAGTGGCTGTGGATTGATCCGGGCCCCCTGGGGCCAAATCCATCCGGCTCCACCGCCCGCTGGAATACCTCTGAGACGACCCCCGAGCAAATCCCGCGCCTCCCACCCAGGATATCGGTGCGGCTCCAGCTTGAAGGCCCTGGCAGGAGGCACAGGCCTCGCGAACGCGTCAGGATTTTTCCTGCCAGCTCCTGTACGTGAGGCATCCTGGCCCAGACAGCTGCTACCAAGGCCCTGGGCCCTCTTCGGAACAGCGGCGTGCTCACCGCAGGTGATGCAAAAAGGTACGTAGGCAGGCCGTCGAGTCCAGGACGTCAGCTCCCCTGGCGGTGGCTGTGGATCTTCGAGTAGGGGATTGACTACAGACATGACTTACCCCACAATTGATGTTCTCGTCGAGTCTACGGAAACATACCTAGAATCCTCAGTGGACTTACGAACATTCTACGCATGCGTCGTACATTCGATGGGGAAAATCGATTTTGGGGTGAAGCAATTGTTGACGCTTCGCGAATCCCCACCAGCCCATCCAGAAACGATGCCCAGAGGAATTGCCTCGATCAGGGAAGCGGGCAGCACACAGAGGAAGGGTCCCCCAGTGGAGGCTTCTTGGATCGTCTTGGGGGCCTCTTGGCGGTCCCGGACGCCTCTTAGAGCGTCTTGGGTGCCTCGGAGAGCTTTTTGGGCCTCTTGGTGGTCTCTTGGGAGCCTCTTCGAGGCCTCTTGGGCGCCTGTTGGGGCCTCCTGGGGCCTCCTGGACGCCTCTTGGGGCCCTCTTGAAGCGCTCTTGGCAGCCTTGGGAGCGCTCTTGGAGCCCTCTGGGGCCATGTTGGAGCCATCTTGAGGCCTCGGCGAGAAAGCCCAAAACATGGATTTCCCTGAGATTAGAAGGACTTTGGCCTCTTCGGGGCCTCCTGGGGTAGCTCTTTGGCCACTTGGAGCCGTCTTGGAGCGGTCTTGGGGCCTCTTGGAACATCGTGGGCGCCATCTTGAGGCATCTTGGGATATCTTGAGCCATCTTGGAGATCATCTTTGATTCTCCCAGGCGCTCTTGGAGTCATCTGAAGCAGTGCCCCCCCCCCCCCAGGAGGCCAACATGTGGCCAACACCTGAGTAAAATCAACGATTTTGGCATTGTCGCCGAGGCCTTTTGGAGCGTCTTGGGTGCCTCTGGGGGGCCTCTTGGGGCCTCGTGGAGGTCTCTTGTGAGCCTCTTGGGGGCTTCCTGCGGGCCTCCTGGGTGCCTCTTGGGGCTTCCTGGCCACCTCTTGGGGCCCTCTTGGGGCACACTCGGGAGCATTGGGGGCCATCTTTGGGCCATCTTGGGTGAGATCGATCACAGGAGGGTTCCCCCCCAGGAGGCCAAAATGGGGCCAGAACAAAAGTAAAATCAATGATTTTGGTTTCCACGCCGAGGCCGTTTTGGACGCTCCGACGACTCGCGACCCCCCCCCGTCCAGGTCCATGGGGAGGGGGTAGGGGGAGGGGTCAAGTTACCCCCTCCCCGCCCGCAAGCCGTCTCGCTCACTCCCACCCGCCCTCCCAACACATACGTAGCACCCGAGTTTGGCCCGAGCCTCAGCATATTCAGCAGTCGTCTTGGGATGGGCAGCTACTGGGGGCCAACCCGCCGCCGCCGCCTCCGCCGCCGCCGCCGCCGCCGCCGCCGCCGCCGCCGCCCGCCGCCGCCGCCGCGCCGCCGCCGCCGCCGCCGCCGCCCGCCGCCCCGCCGCCGGTCGACGCCGCCTCACCGCCGCCGCCGCAGCCGCCGCCGCCGCCGCCGCCCCGCCGCTGCCGCCGCCCCCCGCCCCGCCGCCGCCCCCGCGCCGCCGCCGGCCCGCCGCAGCCGCAGCGCCGCACACGCCGCCGCAGCCGCCGCCGCCGCCGCCAAGTGTACTCTGTATGGTATTGTGCTCTGACACGGATGGGTGGGGGGGGGCGCATCGGGTTGGCTGCGCATGTTCGACCGAATTTGGGGACAGAGTGTGTTTTGTATTGTTTTTTACAAGGGATGGTGGGGATGTCGGCATGGACCCTGGTTGGCCCCCAGTCGCCTGAGGGAGGGGTGGTGGTGTTTATAATAGGGAACAGTGAATTCAAGTCCCCCTCCCGCCCCGCAAGCCGTTTCTCGCTCACTCCCACCCCGCCGTCCCAAACACATAAAAAGCACCCGCCCCACCCCGCCGAACCGCAGAATGCAGCAGTCTGTCTTGGATGTGCAGCTATGGGGGCGAATCCGCCCCGCCGCCGCCGCCGCCGCCGATGCCCGGCCGCCGCCGCCGCCGCGCCCGCCCGCCGCCGCCGCGCCCACCGCCGCTCGCCCGCCGCGCCCGCCGCCGCCGCCCCGCCACGCCCCGCCCGCCGCCCGCCGCCCCCGCCGCCCGCCGCCGTCCGCCGTCGCCCCCCGACGCAGCGAGCCGGCCCCGGCCGCCTCAGCCGCTGCCGCCGCAGCGCTTGCCGCCGCCCGCGCCGCCTGCCCCCGCCACCCCCGCCGCCCCCGCCGCCCCCGCCGCCCCCGCCGCCGCCGCTGCCACCGCCGCCACCGCCGCCGCCACCGCCGCAGCCGCCGCAGTCGTTGCCCCCGCTGCAGCCGCCGCAGCTACCGCCGCCGCTATGTGTACTCTGCATTGTTTTTTTGATAGGGATGGTGGGGGGAGGCCGCATCGGGTTCGATGCGCATGTTTCGAATTTTGAGGCAGAGTTTATTTTGTATTGTTTGTTACAAGGGATGGTCGGGGGGTGCCCGCATTGACCCTGGTTGGCTCCCAGTCGCCGGTGTGTGTGTATATTAATAGGGAACAGTGGTAAACCACCGACGCCCAGAGGGCTGGTGGGATTCTGTAGCCGATCCCTTACTCGAGATCAATCCCCGCGTCGCCTCGGCGGCTGGCCGGGCGCGCGCGCGCGCGCCGAGGCCGGCACGCCCAGCGCGCTGGTGGACTCCGGCGCCGCCCCGGGCGCCGCAGCCGAAGGCGTTCCCGCGGGGGGCCCGCGTGGAGAGCCTCCTCGGTCGGGTTCCGCACCCCGCCCACTGCTCTGGCATCTTTGTTCGCCCACCCCCCCCCCTCGCCGCCGTCCTCCATGCCTTGAGTGGGGGACCGGCGGCAGAATCGACTTGCCCGAAGAAAACACAACGGCATAAACATAAGAATGTTTGACGCTTCGCGCGGATTTCTTGGATCCGCGCTGGGGCCCCCAGGGCGGCGCCTCCGGCGCCGCCCCTGGCGCGCTCCGCGCGCCAGGGAGGGTGTTCAACGCAGATCTGAGAAATCCGAACGGAGCGCCAAACAGTTTCTGTTTATGCAGCTGCTCCTTCTTCTTTTGGCATCCTTTTCGCCCCCCTCCTCGCCGCCGTCCTCCATTTGAGTATGTTCCTGGGCCAGGTCCCCTGCCTTTAGAAAGAGCTGCGCGCAGAAACCTGGCAGCTTCTGTTTCTGGTCGTCGGTGCAGCTTTGGAGGCAGGCGTCGGCGCGTCGCCCAGGGCGGCCAGTTGATCCCAAGCGGACATTGCAGATTGAAAGCGAAAGTGGCACGCCTCCCGAGCGCCCTGTGCCCCGACCCTCTAGACCTGGACCCCCAGGCATACTCAATCCTCCATGCCTTGAGTGGGGGATCGGCTACAGAATTGATTGATACCCCAGAAGTGACTTGTTCGCCGAATCTACGAATATATGTAGACTGCCCCGTAGATCCACTAACACCTATGCATTGTTTGGTAAACTCGATGAGAAAATCGAGTTTGGGTAAAGCGATTCTGTAGTCGATCCCCCAATCGAATGCCCCCACCACCACCCTTCTCCTCTTCCACCACCTTCGCTCTCGTCCTGCCTCCGCCCCCCCACCCCTTCCCCCCATCCTTCAGCCTCCTCGACGCTCTGCTTCCTTGTTCGCTCTCTCTCTCTCTCCTGCACGCTCTCTCCCCTCACACCTCTTGTGTCTTCATCTGCCTTCCCCTTCCTCCTTCACTGCCCGGAACCGCGTTTCAAGTTGCCCGTAGCAGATGCAACAGTTGAGCTGGTGCATTTCTCCGGCGGTATTCCCTCGGGCATTCTGCTCCGACAATTTTGCTCGCGGTCGCTGGCATACATCAGGGCATCCATCTCGACCCTGATTGCTCGCTTCCGAGTGCTTCAGCAGGAACGCCTGATCATAGAGGGGAAGCTACGTTGTTCCAGTTCCCTGACAGCGTGCATCTCATGTGCCCACGGACAGCTTCGTCTCGGGCGTGCTTGAACCCTGCTAATCCTCGGGGTGGGCCTTGCGTGCTGCTCGGGTGCTGCAGTGGCTGGGATGCGGTGCTACGTGACGCAGACTTCAAATGTGAGCGCTGTCTGATGCAGCGCGCCACGGAAACATGGTGCCCCCGTGGCGAGTTGCTGGAAAGTAGTTTGAATTATTCAAGTGGCTTACGCCTTTTCCGTCGACCCCCACGAGGAGTGAGTGTCTGAGACGATCGTGGAAGTTCTATCTTGGGTCAGGAGACTCTTGGATGCATATTGGGGGCTCTCGGGGTGATTCGCGGGGGCCTCTTGAGAGGCTTTGGGGGGCACCTGGCAGGCTTTTTGGGGCCTCGTGGGGGGCCTCCGGGGGGGCTTCTTGGGGGCGTCTTAGAGCGGCCTCGGGGGGCTCTGGAGAGCTCGAGGGGCCATCTTGTTAGGAAAGGCACGACAAGTCAATTCGTATTCCCTCTGTTGGACTTTCTTGAGCCCTCTTGGGGCACTCCAGGAGCTGTCTTGGGCCTTGTTGGGGGGCCCCTGGCGCTATCTTTGGGCCCTCTTGGGCCGTCTTGGGGCCTTCTTGGAGGCATCATGGGCCGTCTTGGGACGGTTTTGGTGCCCTTTTGGGCGTTGGTGTTCGCTGTCGATACGTAAAATGCGAGTGTGCTGAACGTGCGCGTTTTTTTTTCTCCAAGGGAATAGGATTGGCCTCTCGGGGCCCTCTCGGCGATCCTTTGGAGGCGCTTTGGGGCTGTTTGGGGGGCATCGTGGGCCATCTTGAAGCCATCTTGGATCGTCGTGGGGCCACACTGGGCAGTCACGGCGCTCTCTTCGACTGTCTTGGCGCTCTGTCTGGGCCCTGTTGGGCTTATTCGGTGCTCCGGAGGCCCCGAGGAAGCGTTGAAGCGCTCGTGCCCCCACCACCCTTGGCCCCCCCCCAGGCCCCCTTCCCTCCTGTTGGCGTTTTTTGAGCTCCAAGGGAGGGGTAAAGGGGGAGAGGAGCAGCCAATTGTCTAACACGCCTCTTCTTACCCCCGCCAAGCGGGGGTCGGCGGATTATTACATTCATACCTTCTGGTCAAGACGGAGGTATTAGACAAGTTAAAGGTGGACTCTTCTCGATTGGTAGGGTTTTGCTTCAGGTGCGTCGATAGTATATGGCGCCTGGCTAACGCACGTTCTTAATGCAACGTCGTTGCATCTTTGCTTGGCTGTCACGCGTTTGGGTGCAAATTTCTGGTTGGGGCTTATTCGGCGTCTCAGGTCTGTACGTTAACCTGGTCTGCGCGTGTTTGACACGTCCACCACGCCCACCTAGGACTGAGCGCTCGCTTGCGCAACAGCAAACCACGTATTGCTCTGCTGTTGCAAGACCCGCGAGTCAGATAGCGACCGTGAGGATTATCAAAATGACAATGACATACAATGGCATGGTCCCCGCCGCAGGGTGGCATTGACGAGCGAAGTGTAGGCGACATTTGGCACACGTGTTGCCGCGAACGCGAATGTATTCAGAGCGAGGCCGTCGAAGGTGGCGACGGCGGTGGCCGGCACTGCGATGGCGGCGCTTCTTGTGACGGCGACGACGGCAGTGACGATGCTGCCGGGAAGGGCGACGGTGACAGTGGCGATGGCGGATGTGGGCGAAGCTTCTACGACCAAACGCGAACCCTGCGCCAGAATTAGCGCGCAAGCTGCCGGCCCGCGTAGGCCACCGCTTAAGGAGACTATGCCATCTCGCGTAAGACCCCTTGCTCCCCGTCGCCCACATGTGGTTGCCCGAACACGGTGGGCGGCGGCGGCCGCTGTCGTCCACCGAGGCACCCCGCGGCGTCCGGCAGCCGCGGTGGCGCCCCCCTCGGCGGTGGCGTCCCCGCGCCAGGCGCGGCCGCGGCGCCAGAGCCGAGCGGCAGCCGCGCGGGGCCACGGGGAGCCACGGGCGGCCTGCGTTCGTCTGGCAGCCCGTCGAGGCGCCGCGGACGACGACGACGACGGCGACGACCTCGACGACGACGACGACGACGACGGTGGCGGCGGCGGCGGCGGCGACGGCGACGGCGACGGCGACGGCGACGGCGACGGCGACGGCGGCGGCGGCGGCGACGACGACGACGACGACGACGACGGCGACTGCCGCGGCGACGACGACGACGGACGACGACGACGACGACGACGACGACGACGGACGACGGACGACGGACGACGACGACGACCGGGCGGGCCTGCCCCATGGCGGACCGAGCGAGAGTACAGAGGGCCGCCAGGGGGTCGGACGGGGGGCGGGGAAGAGGGACGCGGGAGGCTGAGGAGGAGCATGGGACGGAGGGGGGAGGGGGGAGGGGGGAGGAGGGATGAGGGAGGAGTGGAATGAGGATGAGGATGTAAAATGTAAGATGTACATTATGTGTCGGGTATAGGAGAATGAGGATGTGAGAGGAGGCTGTGGAAGGGGGTGGTGAGTGAAGGGAGGGGGAGGCGGCAGAAGGGGGGGGGGGCGGAAATTGGTATTCGGTGGGCGGAAACGGTTGGGGATAGGCGCTTAGGACTGGGGGAAAGGAGGAGAGGAAATGGGGGATGAATGCACACGCGCGAGCAGATATGCATCATCTCACGTAACTCATCTTCCAGACACGATGACGTCGTGCTCGACTTACTTCTTAAATCCGCATGTGTATTTGTTTGCGGTCTGCGTCTGGGGGCGCGCCCCTGAGCGCACGGGAAAGGGTCAATCGCAGCAGGATGTGTCGATGGCAGAGCTGGCGAACACAGTAGTGCAGGAGGAGCAGGGGCAGGAACATCGTGTGAGCGAGGGAGATGATTTTCAGTTTGCCAGGGGCAAGTAGGAACAGCATATGTTTGTCCATATATTGATATATGCATACGTACACACATACATGCATACATACATACGTACGTACCTACGTACGTACATACGTACATACGTAGATACGTACATACGTGCAGACGTACATACATGCATTCATGCACTCATGCATATACATACATACATACATACATACATACATACATACATACATACAGGCATGCATGCATGCATACATACATACACACATACATACAGGCAGACAGGCAGACAGACATATACATACATATACAGACATATATACATATACACATACATATACATATACATATACGTATATATACATATACGTACATACACACATACATACATACATACATACATACACATGTGCACACACATACATACATACATACATACATACATGCATACATACATACATACATACATACATACAAACATACATACATACACACACATACACACATGCATACATACATACATACATGCATGCATGCAAGCATGCATGAATGCACGTATACATACATTCATACATACACACCTACATACATACATACATACATACATGCATACATGCATAGATGCATGCATGCATACATCCATACATGCATACATGCATACATGTATACATACACACATACATACATACACATCCACACACACATACATATATACATACATACATACACACGTGTACAAACACATACATACATGCATACAAACATACATACATACATGCATACATACATACATATATGCATGCATGCGTACGTACGTACGTACATACATACACGTACGTACGTACGTACGTACATACATACATACATACATACATACATACATACACACACACACACACATACATACATACATACATACATACATACATACATACATACATACATACATACATACATACATACATACATACATACATGCATACGCACACATACATACATACATACATGCATGCATGCATGCATACATAATACCCCGCCCTGGCCCCGGGTGCCACACCTCGCCGTGACATCTCGGGAACGCTCTCGGCACCGCTCCCCCGGGCGTTCCGGTGAGCCTCCACAGCGCTTCAGGAGGGCCCAAGACGACTCCAAGGAGCCCCCAGAATGCGAAAGGATGGTCCAAGGCGCTCCCAAGCAGCCCAAGCTCCCAGAAAGGAACACGGGAAGCCTTTGAGGGCCCTAGATCGTTGAATATCTAAAAGAAATCAAATGATTTCTGCGTTTCCGCCTTTCCCCTTCAAAACGATTCCGAGGCTTGCGCCTGGCCTCCAAGGGAGCCCCTGGACGCAAGAAGCGACCAAAATGATATTCCTACCGGCGTGTGATACCCAGGGCCCCTCCTGCGTGTGGCCGATGAACCTGGCTCCGGCCTCGCTTGCAGAGCTCCCTTGAGGCCTGCGGCTCCCGGCGCCCCGCCGCCGTCCTCGCCCGCGGGGCCGCCGGGCGGGGCGCCGCGGCCGCCTCCGTGGGCTGGGCCGCGGCTCGGAGAGGAGCGCCGCCGCGGCCAGCTCCTCCTCCTCCTCCTCCCGCTCCTCCTCCTCCTCCTCCTCCTCCTCCTCTCATCCTTCTCCTCTCCTCTTTCCTCCTCCTTCCTCCTCCTCCTCCTCCTCCTCCTTCTCCTCCTCCTCCTCCTCCTTCCTCCTCTCCCCCCCTTCTCCTCCTCCTCTCCTTCTGCCCCCCTTCTCCTCCTCTTTCCTCCTCCTCCTCTCCTCTCCTCCTCTTCCTCCTCTCCTCCCCTCCTTCCTCCTCCTCCTTCTCTCCTCTTTCCTCCTTTCTTCGGCCCCCTCCTCTTCTTCCTCCTCCTCTCCTCCCCCTCCTCCCCTTCCTAGTCCTACTCCTCCTCCTCCCCCTCCCCCTCCCCCTCCTCCTGCAACAGTGGTTCGCGCATCCGCATATTCGCCCGTTGGTGTATCGTGCGTGGCCCATCGTGTACAGGAAGCTATCGGCCATGCCTCCCCTACGGCGGTCAAGGTGGGCTCGAGGGCCCAGGGTGGCAGCCAGAGTCACCTACCAAGTGGCATTTCTCGGAGGACGTGACACGGCAATTCCCTGAGGAAACGTACCAGCCCCAGCTTGTGCTGAACAACGTCCAGACCTTCTTCGAGGATTTTGACACATTTGCTGCACAATGTTGCTGGCAGAAGGCCGCGGAGCATTTCTGTGGCAGCGGGCTGCAGGGTGGAGTGGACAACTACTCCCTGCAGTGGTTGCTGAAGTGACTCGAGGCTCTTCCACGTAAGCGGCGGAGCAGATGCCACCAACGCCGAAGCCTACAGGCGATCCGACGAGCTGGCACCCGCAGCCGCTGCGCAGCACGAATGTGACCAGGCATTCTGGTTGCGAGGCCTCATCCCAAAGGCCTGGACAGAAGTCGCTGCCCCGAGCGAGGTCGAATCGTGGCTCGGCAGCGGCGTTTTTCGTAACGGCGTGATCGACGGAGCGTTGGGGGCAGGATCTTCGAGTCAGCCAGTTGCCATGTTAGAGAGCACCTGGAGGCCTCGACTCGAGGGACCCTCGATTCCGCCGAGTCGGGTGTGGTTTGGTTGTAGTGGAGAGCGAGAGTGACCTCATTATCCGTGGAGTTGTGATGGGACCCTCAACTGGGAGCCAGACGGTCCCATGAGGTGAGATGTACATGTTATGGTTAGTGCTACGTCTCGCGCTCGATCACGTTGTCTATATCACCGGCAATCAGTCGGTCGATGAAGGTTTGGTATGATCGTACGTATGAGAAGCCTGCAGGCGGAGCTTCCGCTGAGCTGTGGGCCTTGATCGGCACAGAGCTGGTCAGAAGGCTAGCTTAGCATGTCGTAGTCTTGTTTGTCAATTCGCACATGACGGCGGTGCAGACATCAGAGGCCCATGTGGCAAGCTGGCTTGTGGCTGGCAATGCCATGGCTGACGTCGTCGCGGGCAAGGCGGCGGAGATGACTAAACTCCCGATCCACGAGCGGGCTCGAGTTACCCAGGTGGACCGGCGGGCCTTCCTTGTTTGTCTGAGATTGATATGTGCTGCTGCCGATGCCATGGAGGCAGAGGAATGCATTGTGCGGGCGACCGAGGCCAGAGGAGAATGCGCCCAGCCTCTGAGTGAGAGCCGCAAGTCTCCTCGCCCTCCTCCTCCGTTGCCTCCGTTGGTTTCCGCCTTGCCGTCATGGCTTCCGCCGAGTCCCCCTGCCTTATCTACCCTGACCAGCTGTCACGTGCTCGGCGACCCGGGGCGTCGGTGCCGTCATTGCCGCAGCTCCGCGTCGATCGCGGCAGCTCGCAGGTGGCGGGCCTCGCCGTGTTGCAAGCTGGTTGCGTCAGACGGTGTGCTGAGGGCCCTTCCCCAGAAGGCGGAGTTGCGCATCGCTGGGGGGTTGGGTGCACGGGTCTCGCAAGGTGCGGTATAGTCAGTCTGTTGAAGTGCGGTGTTGTGCAGTGTGTGGCATGGCTGTTCATCAGCAGCTTCGGGGGTTAGGGGAGAAGTGTACGCGTAAGGCTGCCCTAGCCAGAGCTGGATACCGTTCCCGAATTCTTGAATCCATGTGGCCCACGGTCTACAGTCAGACCCAAAAGGCTTCCAGAGCACAGAATGGGCTCCACTTTTGAGCGCTTCGTTTGGACATCTGCCCTGGGACTCTGACGCTTACTCTTATTCCTCCCATTCGCACTCCGACGCAAGTGTTTAAGGCGGGTCCTGGCGTTTCGCCTGAGACTCCCTCACCACTTATGACCCTGCTTAATACTTGGCAATTGTTTTACAGATGGAGGGCGGGTCGTTTTCAAAATGTGGCTCTCGCGCCGCGCACATTCGTTTTCAAGAAATTAGAAGAGCCTCACACATTGAAGGTGGTTCTTTTTCAAAGTGTGGTTTTCGCTTTAGCGCCGCGCACACTCGTTTCCAAACTTTGCAAGAATTGCACGGATTGTGGGCGGATGGTCTTCAAAAAGTGGCTCTCGCCTCTGCGCCGCGCGCGTTCGTTTTGAACACTGCAAGAGCTTCACGGTTGGGGCGGGCGGTCTTCAACCTGTGGTTCTCGCCTTAGCACCGCGTGCATTTGTTTGGAAAACGCAAGACGTTCACGGATTGGGGGCGGTTCCTTGTCAATGTCTAGCTCTCGCCTTCGCGACGTTTTTTTTTGTTTGGTGTTTTTTTTGAAGATACAACAACATAGCAATAACTGGTGTTGTGGATGGGTTCGAGACCAGGAGGGCGCAACAGTTACGCTGATTCGCGGTGTTGGAGCTCAGGAGTGGCATTTTGGCGCACTTCAGGGCCGTCGAGAAGCAACAGTCAAGCTGATCCGTGGCGTTGGAATCCCGAGAGCAATGGTTTGGCATGCTTCAGGGTCCTCAAACGGTTGTCGTCCAACGAGACAGTTCTCTCAGTGGAAATGAACCTTGCAGGGGCCTGTAAGAGGGAGTTAGGAGGCAGGGTGTATCCCAACATCGTTGATGATTCTTGGCTTTTCACTGGTCCTCCTCCTCGTGCACTTCCTCCCCCTCCTCCTCCTCCTCCTCCTCCTCCTCCTCCTCCTCCTCCTCCTCCTCCTCCTCCCCTTCCCCCTCCTTCCCCTCCCCCTCCTCCTCCTCCTTCTCCTCTTCCACCTTTCCTTCCACGCAACGTCTCCTTGTCGCACCCGGAGGCCTGTTTTCAAGGCGGGCCGGGCGTCTCGCCTGAGGCATCCTCACCATTCATGGCCCTGGAGCTTAAAAAGTGGCAACAGCTTCACTGATGGAGGGCGGGCTGTTTGCAAAATGTGGCTCTCGCCGTAGCGCCGCGCACATTCGTTTCAAAAGATTTTAAGCATTTCGCGGATTGAGGGCGTGTGGTGTTCTTAGCGCCACGCGCACTCGTGTCGAACAATTGCAGGACCTTCGCGGTTTGAGGGCGGGTGGTTTTCAAAATGTTGTTCTCGCCTGCGCGCCGCGCGCATCTGTCTTTATCAATTGCAATAGTTTCAAGGATTGAGGGCGGGTGGTTTTCAAACTGTAGTTTTGGTATTAGCGCCACGCACATTCTTTTATAACATTTGCAAAAGCTTCACGGAGTGAGGGCGGTTTCATTTCAATGTGTGGCTCTCGCCTTAGCGGCGCGCGCATGTTTCAATTTTGCAAGAGTTCCACGGGTTCCCAAGATCAGCGTACCAGAACTTATGTTTTGGACGGGCTCGGGATTATGGGGACGCAACCGTTAAGTTGATTCGCGGTGTTGTAGTCCAATGAATGGCGTTCCGCAACAGGCAGGCTGATCCGTGGCGTTGGAATCCCGAGAGCAATGGTTTGGCATGCTTCAGGGTCCTCAAACGGTTGTCGTCCAACAAGACAGTTCTCTCAGTGGAAATGAACCCCTTGTAGGGGCCTATGAAGAGAGAGCTTGGAGGGAGGGTGTATCCCAACATCGTTGATGACTCTAGGCTTTCAACTGGTCCTCCTCCTTCTCCTCCTTCTCCTCAATCTCTTCCTGCTCCCCACTCCCCTCCCCATCCTCCCCATCCTCCTCCTGCTCCTCCCCGTGCCCCTCCTCGTCCTTCTCCTCCTCCTTTCCCTCCTACTACTCCTCCTCCGCCTCCTCCTCCTCTTCCTCTTCCTCATCCTCCTCCCTTTCCCCCTCCTCCTCGTCTTCCTCCTCTTCTTCCTGCTCCTCCTCCCTCTCCTCCTCCTCCTCCTCCTCTTCCTCCTCCTCCTCCTCCTCCTCCCCGCTTTTGGGCCCTCTTGGGCGCCTCTTGGGCCATCTTGGGGCCTTCTTGGGCCGTCTGGGGGGCCCTCTTTGGGGCCTCTGAGGGCGTCTTGGAGCGTCGGGGGCGATCTTGGGGCCTCGTGGGGCCGTCTTGGAGTGGCGGGAAACCGAATGGCGCGAATACTGAAGGAACCACCGAGTGAAAATCAATAAATTCTGCCTCGTGGGGCTCTCTTGGGACGCCTCTTGGAGGCCTCGGGGGGTGTCTTGGAGGCCTCTTGGACCGTCTTGGGGGCCGTCCTGGGCATCTTGGAAATCTTTTCGACCATCTCGGAGGTTTCGTTGAGCCCTCCTGGGGCCTTTCTGGGGCCCTCTGCGCATATGTTTGGGCCCTGTTTGGCGGGGTCGCCGTCCCAGAATCCCAGGCGGCACACCCCAGCAACGCCACGGAGGGCCCCGCGGCGCCGGGGAAACCGGGTGTCCGGGCCCTTGTAGAATTTCCGAACACCGGAACCTCTCAGGGCTGCAAGAGCCTTTGGGCACTCTGCTGCGTGCTGAAGGCACGGTAGCGGCCCTACTAGACTTCGTCAGGGGGCCGACAGAAATCGGATCCGCGGCACCCAGGCCCGCCGTTGTTCAGATTCTACAGGGGGGGAGTTTGGGTTACGAGCTGCTGCAGACAGGTCGCGCGTTGTTCCACGGACCACGCACCCCTATCAACCCTCACCGCACACGGGTCTCACCCAACATGGATGCATGTTCTTCATCCCCCGGTTGCTGCAAGCAGCTCGTGCAGATTCCGTGCGCCTGTTGGCGCCGAGGCTCTCTCACCAACCGCATATCGCCGCTGGCGCCTCAAGAGGAACCTCCTTCGTCCTGCATGTATTTTCCCAAGCGTTGCGTGTTGCTGCTTTTGATGTCACGTCATCGTCGTATCCAGCGTTGGAGAAGCGAACAGAGGATTGGCGAAACCAGTCTGGGTGGCAACTCGAGTGGGCCATCGCCCAGAGCACCAGAGGGAGTACCTCTGTGGTCCAACCTGCCCTGCAGCTTCTGTCATCAAGCCATCTAGGCACGCATCGGTGCAATGCCATCTTTTGCCGAGATACAGTTGCAAGTGCCACCTCTTTGCCACCCCTTGATATCATCCCTGTCATCTCCCCTTGCTCGCTCCACATCATGCTTCTTCCTCCCCTCCTCCGCCCTACTCCTTCCCTCATTTTTCTATCCTGTTTTCCCTTTCCTCCGCCCCCTTTCCCATGCATCCTCTATCGTCCTATCATTCCTCTTCCCTCACACCGAGATATGCAACATGTATTCCTTTCATCGCTCCTCCAGAGCTGGGTGAAAGACGAGAGTGGAGGAGCGGGGAGTTGCAGTCTATCCGAGGGGCACGGCTCGATTCAGGGCCTGCCTGACAACGCCAGGAGGCGGAGCGGATTGAACCGAAGGCGACAGGAGGCGGGAGGGGCGAAGCGGAGAGGGGAGGGAGGAGGGGGGCAAGGGATGGATGCGGACGGAGGAGTGGGGGACAGGGGGAGGGGGAGGCAGGGGACGTATAAGGTAGGGGTGGGGGGGGAGGGGAGGATGGAGCCAGGACGCTCAAACGAGGACCGCTAGGTGATCTGGAGGGGCCCTGGCGTGTGGGGCGCTCCCTGGATCCAGGTCGGGGATCCTGCTTGTGGCCGAGCGTCGCCGCGGACAGGAAAACCCTTTTGCTCCTTATGCAGCGTTCCTTGCGGTTACGGAGGATCGCTGATTGGATCGATGAATCTCAAACATTCTCGATCTTCCTCGATCTTCGATCCTATTCCTCCTCGATCCTCCTCCTCCTCCTCCTCCTCCTTTTCCTTTTCCTCCTCCTCCTCCTCCTCCTCCTAAGCACGGGTGCGGGTGCGGCGCGAGCACGGATGGGTGACTTGCATGGCCTCGTCGGGGGTGGACGCTGCGGGCCCCTTGGGCCGTAGTGCCCGCGGGGGCACCTCCTCCCCCAACCCCTTCCTCCTCTGTCGTTGGTCCTCTGAGCTCGCTTGCCGTAAAAGGGGGCCTGCGATGTGGCTCGTCTGGCCGCGGCGGGCGCGCGCTTTATTGTATCGCTTGGGCTCAAGTTCGCGACAGGCCTTTGGAAGAAATTAGCGAACACGCGTGCCACATCCATCTGTCAATGCCCCCCCAATGATCAACGTTGGCGGTTGGCTCATGAGTTGCACGTCCACGGCAGTCGTGCCCGCGCGTGCCAACTCTGAGTTTTGGGCAGAGGGGGAGTGCCCCCACTGATTGCCTCCCTCTGCCTGGGGCGCGGTGCCTGCGGGGGAAGCAGTGGGCTGGCCAGTGCTGCAGCACGCCCGCGCAGGAGGTGGGGCTGCGCGAGTCTTCGGGCGGTCCCGCGGCGAAGGCCGCCGCCGGGCCCGTGCCGCCCCCCCCCCCGCCTCATCCCCCGGAGGAGGGAGAGGGGGGCCGAGAGAGAGATGGGTTCTACACCCCCCCCCCTCCCTCCATCCATCCCCCTCTCCCCCTCCCCCTCCCCATCCCTCCGTCCTCCTCCCCGTCCCTTTTCCTCCCTCCCTCCCCCCCGGGGTGAGAGGGGTGTGGGGGAGGAGGAGGAGGAGGAGGAGGAGGAGGAGGAGGAGGAGGAGGAGGAGGAGGAGGAGGAGCAGGAGGAGGAGGAGGAGGAGGAGGAGGAGGAGGAGGAGGAGGAGGAAAAGGAGGAGGAGGAGCGTAGAGGAGTGGGGAGGAGTGGGGAGGGTGGGGGGGAAAAGGAGGGAGAGAAAGGAGGGGCGGAGGACCAAGGAGGGGGGAGGAGGGGCGATCATGATCATGATGACTGTGGTCGCTGGTGTGGACGGTCACGATGATGTTGGTGAGGGTGATGAGGACGATAATGGCCATGATGGTTACGATGGTTATCGTGATGGTGGTGACGATGTGGATGATGTTGCTTATGTGGAACATGCTGCAGATACTGATGTTGATGGGTACGATGGTAATGGTGGCGGCGATGATGACACGTGTGCGGCAGCAGATTATTCTGATGATGGTGATGAGGGTGTTGCTGATGATGACGTCGGGGAGGAGGAGTACGTACGACGAGGTCGGGGGCCCGCCCACTGTCGCTTGCCGCTGCGCCGCCCAGGGTGGCGAGCCCGCCGCGGGCGACCGCTCGCGGGCCCGCGAGCTGGAGGCGTCGGGGGGGGCGGCGGGCGGGCCGTGCTGGTCTCCCTCCAGGGGGCGAGGACCCAGACTTCGGGCGCATGGAATTCCTCAACCATCCTCGTGTGTCGGGTCATGGCTTTGAAGAGAACGCCGCGCTTCACCTCGCTCTCCTCCCCCCTCCTTCCTCCCATCCCTGCCTCGGCCCTCCGCGCGCGTCTCGTGGTCCCATGGTGGCTTCTCCTTCAGGGGGATTCTAGGCCTCCCAGATGGTGTCCGAGCAGAGGGGGTCGGAGTATCGCGTCGCATCGCCGATGCATCGGCGATGCGGCTTGATGTGGAGCTCGGCTTTCTCCACGCCGACCGCCGCCGATGCATCGGCGATGCGGCACGGCCCTCCGACTCCATCTGCGCGGACCTCATTTGGGAGGCTTCCGGGGGCGAGGACCCAGACTTCGGGCGCACTGTTTTTTCAATCCTGGCGCCCCTCCTTCACGTCGGCCTCTCAGAGCCGTTGTCGGGCCCCAGGACCATCGTAAACGCATCCGGGAGGGAGCACTACCCTTGGGGAGGTGGTCGAGACCTCTTCTTGGTGTCGCTCGGACGTGCGTGAATTTGTCCAGCAAGGACCATCGAGGAGCATGTAAGGTCATCTTGCGAAAAATGCACGGGCAATGGACGTCCGAGCGATGGCGAGTCTGGGGACCGCGGATTGGAAACATCAATCCATCGGATGTTTGGGGTGGGGGGACGATGGGAGCCGGCTTGGGCTGGGGGGGGCTTAGGTGGCCCAGCATTGGCTCCGGCCATCAGAGACGGGTCAGCAAGGAGCGCCCTCGTCGCGGACGCGGCTCGAAGAAGTTGCCAGTTTCGACCATGGGCGGGGTCTGTGAGCGATTTTGTGCGAATGTGCCCCCCCCCCTCCCCCCCCCCCCGACCGTAGGAGGAGGAGGAGGAAGAGGAGGAGGAGGAGGAGGAGGAGGAGGAGGAGGAGGCCCGGCGCCCGCAGATATGTACGGAGTCGCTGTGGTAGGTATTTCAGATACTCAGTTGGAGTCGCAGCGTGCTTCCACGGCGGCAGCGCTTGTTGGCCCAGCCAGGGGCAGGAGCAGGAGCCTGCAGTGTCTTCTGACAGGTTGAGAGATTCGGCCCGATGTTCCAGGCAGATTTGCTGCCGCAGCAGGTGTGGTTCAGAGCGTGTTTCGACTTGTGGGCGCCGCAAATCCAGATGCGCAAGGCGTTCGATTACGCAGCGAAAGTTTTTTAATGGCTTCGCTCATTCCGCCGGCCCATAATGTCGCACCGTGGTCGCCTGTCCGAGTGGTCGTTGGCAGTGTGGAGCTGCGGCGTCGGGAGCCGAACGCGGGGGAGGAGGACCACCCCGACCCGCGTTTCCCAAGTCGCGTCTGGCTGGAGTCTTGGAGGCGTCCTGGGGGCCTCCTGAGGGTTTTTTGGAGGCCTCCAGAGGGCCTTTTGGAGGCCTCTTGAGGCCTCTTGGCGGCCTCTTGGGGACCTCTTGGGGCCTTCGGGGGCGTCTTGGGGCCTCCCGGGAGCCTCTCAGGGCCGAGAGCTCGAAATTCTGTTTCGCGAACCCCCTCTTGGGGCGTTCTTGAAGCGTTCTTGGGGCCCTCTTGGGCCGTCTTGGAGGCTTCTTGGGCCGTCTTCGAGCCCTCTTGAGCCATCTTGGGGCCCTCTTGGGGGCCTCTGGGGCCCTCTTGGGGCGATCTTGGGGGCCTCTTGGGCCGTCTTTGGGCGTCGGGAAGCCGAAAAGGTGGAAACTCCAAAATCTCTCAAAAACCTAAGGAAAAGCAATGAATTTTGCCTCCTGGGGCCCTCTTGGGAGTGCTCTTGGAGGCCTCTTGGGGCGTCTGGGGGCTATCTTGGGCGTCTTGGAGCGATCTTGTGGCATGTCGGACCCCTCGTGTACCATCTTGGGGGCCTCTTGGGGGCCTCTTGGCCTTTCTTGGGGCTCTCGGGGACGCCTCGGAGCCCTGTTGGTGCGCTCATGGAGCGCTCTGGTGGAGTCGCCCGGGGATCAGCCGGGAGTCGCCCGGGTTTTTTTTTCGTCCGGGGACCCCCAGGGGCCGCCCCGCGCGCGCGAACTAGAGAATTGTTAACCAGTTACCGGAGATCTTAGCACGCCTCTGGCCCGTTGGGCCGGCGAATTCATGTTGGGTGGAGGACGGTCCCAGGCCCAGAGGGAGCGGTCGTGCAGACCCTCCGCAGACTCCAGTGGGAGATTCGTGCCTGGGATGAGTGGGTCACGTCGGATGGTATTGAAGTCCACGCTCAGGAGATACGGCGTAGGACTGTCCAAGCCTGTCTGATGAAGCGACGAAGCTTCTGCTGCGATTGCGAGCAGGTCAATAGCACTCAGGGGTTCAACGGGGGCCCTACATAGAGCCTCTACGAGCTGAACTTGCTATATTGAGGGACCTGCGAGACCAATTGGGAGCTAGTCTTTTGGTTGCGCAGGCCTCTGGTGGGCTGTGGACGCAGACGACGGTTTTTCGCAAAAGGTTTGTGCTCGACTATAGGTGCTAGTGGTGCCTGCAGGAGGTTGGGACCATTTTTTCCGTTTGTGGGGGATGCTATGCTTCTAGTAGGATCAAGCGCGACTTTGTTCACAGTTCTATGTCCAGGATTGCCTGTGCTGCCGACCTCGACATTCTGTGGATTCGTGGTCTCATCAATTCTCATAGAAACAGTTTCCCAAGTATTCTCCAAGGGGCTGGGTATAGATGGATTGTGAATCCACAGTAGGGGGTCCTAGGATATACTCTGTATATCTGGATCGGCGTACAATGGGGACATCAGGTGGCTATCAGTGCTGGTTGGATGCCTTCGCACATGTCGAAGGCGGCAGCCACGAGAAGGGGCTCCAATGCTATCTCGGCAACAGAGAGGCAGACTCGTCGGCGAAGCAAGGTGCCAAGGCGCACCCGATGAATTCTCATATTCGAGATCGGTTGCGCCATCACCATGATCAGGTTACGTTCCTGGCCAGGTGCATGTCGGATGTTCTGAACTATCACCACCCACCAAACCACCCCAACCCAACCCGAAGGCTCAGATTTACCCTCGATTTCCAGTTGGGGGGGGTCGGGAAACATCGAAAAAACACGTGTGGAACCCTTACCCCCCCCAACCCGAAATTCGGGTCTTCGGGTTGGGTTGGGGTGGTCTGGTAGGTAGCCAAACTATGTGCACAACCTGGGGTGTCCTGATGTGTCAAAGTACCAGGAGAGGATCAAGGGATAAAACAAGGAGTAAGAAGACGAATTTGGAGGCCCCGTGTTTGGAGTTGGTCCCAGACAGTAACTGTGTCACGCCGTTTTTTCGGTTCCCAAGGGTGGATCGGGGGTTAAGGTGCGTGGTCTTGGGCGGGCGTCCCGGGCTCGGCTCATCCAGCGCCACCACTGCCCAGGGTTCCCGAGAGTGGTCTCCAAGGCGCACCCCGGCCACCGTCTCTGGCATAATGATAGCGTGTCTTGGTGCATTTCTTGCGGAACCTCTGCCCGCCAACAGGTGAAAGAGCTAGCGCGGGAGCGCCCGAGAGTTCCGAGCGCCGAATGGACACGTAGAACTTCAATGGGTTTCAAGCAGGGTAGAGGCCCTTCGAAAAGCGCCTGTCCTGTGGCGATTCCAGTGTGCTTGGCGGCAAGCCAACTAAAGGAGGCGTTTGAGCCCCTGGCCACCGCGTGCATCTTGCGTTGTCGGGGTGCTCGCTGGGAAGCGCAAAAACGCAAGAGGGACAGGAGGAAAGGGAGGAGGAGGGGGAGGAGGCGGGGGATGAGGAGGAAAAGGAGGAGGAGGAGGAGGGGCGAGAAGAAAGTCTCCTCCGGCTGAGGCGCGGCCGGACCAAATGATTCCTTTCCGGGGGCCGGTGGCCCGCGGTGTCCCGCCGGTGTCCCGCCTCCGGCTGAGGCGCGGCTGGACCAAATGATTCCTTTCTGGGGGCTGGTGGCCCGCGGTGTCCCGCCAGTGTCCCGCCGGTGTCCCGTCGGTGTCCCGATGATGATGCTGATGTCGATGATGTTGATGATGATGATGATGATGATGATGATGATGATGATGATGGTGATGGTGATGATGATGATGATGATGGTGTCCCGATGATGATGATGATGATGATGATGATGATGATGATGATGATGATGATGATGATGATGATGATGATGATGTTGACGATGTTGATGATGAATGATGGTGGTGATGATGATGGTGTCCCGAGATGATGGTTTGACGATAATGTTGATGGTGAGATGTGTCCCGATGATAGATGCTGATGATGAGTTGATGATCCCGAAGATATTGATGATGATTAATGATGATGAGATATGAAAAGAACACTGATGATATGGTGTCCCGAACGATCATGATTGATGAGTTTATGATGTTGATGATGTGATATGATGTGTGTCCCGATGGTGATGCTTGACGATGATGTGATGGTGTCCCGATGATAAGTTGAGATAGGATGATGTGATGGATGATGATGCTTTTATGATGGTGGCCCGATGATAGTGATGATATGCTGATGATGATAAGGTTCCTGTCCCCAAGATGATATAGGTGATAAAGATATGATGATGATAAGTGACATAACGTTGGTGTCCCATGATGATGATGATGTTGATGCTGATGATGTTGCTGATGATGATGATGGTGTTCCGATGATGATGTTGATGATGATGCTCATGATGATGACGATGATATGATGATGAGGTTGATGATGACGGTGGTTTTCCGATGATGATGATGGTGTCCCGATGATGATGTTGATGATGATGATGATGGTGACGATGATGGTGTTTCGATGATGATGATGATGATGTTGTTGATGCTGATGTTGATGATGGTTGTGATGAGGTGATGATGATGATGGTGTCCCGATGATGATGATGGTGATGATGATGATGCTGATATTGACGACGTTGATGACGATGATGTTGTTGATGATGATGATGACGTTGATTGTGAAATGGAGAGTGATATCGATCGTGATATCGATAGTGAGACCGAATGTGAGATCGATTGTGAGATCGATCGTGAGATCGATTGTGAGATCGATTGTGAGATCGATCGTCAGATTGATTGTGAGATCGTTCGAATGAAATAGAATGAGTGAGCTCGATCGAGTGAGATCGATCGTGCGAGACCGATAGTGAGATCGATCGTGAGATCGATAGTGAGACCGATCGAGTGAGACGTTGGTTCCTCCCCCCCCCGAACCTCCTTATCACCCGAAGGGTGGTCGTATAGGTAGCTGATTCCGTCGGACCCGTCCGTCGCCGTCCCTGCGCTTACGGTGACAGTGACTGGCTTCTCGCACGCCCTTGTCCCAGCGCTGAAGCTGATGACTTCGGGCTTTCCCTTCGCCGTCCACCTCTCGCTGGGTAGCGCCACTGCCTGCCCTTCTCGCACACGCTGTGCCCAGCGATGTTGCCGACAAGTTCGCGCTCTAGCTTCACGGCCCGCTTCTCGCATTCGGCTGTCTCGCACGCCCTGATCACACCGCTTTAGTTGATGACATCGGGCTTGATCTTCGCCTCCCCCTTTCTGTTGAGTAGCGACAGAGCCTGCTGCCACTGTTTGCCGTTCGCACACACGCTGTGCCCAGCGCTGTGTCCGACCAGCTCGGGCTCCAGCTTCGCTGCCTGAATCTCGCAGTATGGTTTCAGAGCCTCCTGCTGCTGCTGCTGCTGCTGCTGCTGCTCCCCGTTCTCGCACGCCCAGATCCCAGCGCTGGAGCTGATCAGGTCGGGCCCGAACTTCGCTTGTCGCTTCTCTCATGCCCTAAGCCTCGCACCGTGGCTGATGACATCGGGCTCCATCTTCTCCATCCCCATCGCGCCGTGTAGCGCTGGGGACTGCCTCTGCACAACCTTCGACACGTTGGACTTTCGCTTCGCTTCCAGCCTGGCGCCGATGGCATCTACTCTATCTCGTTCTCAATCTCGTGGATCGGTGTCAGGGTGCGCCGCAACTTCTCGCTCTTCCCGCACACGCTGGTCTCAGCGCCGCTGGTGATTACATCGGGCTTGGACTTCGCCTCCGACCCCTCGCTGCACGAGGCCTGGCCCCCTGCCGGGGAGCAGGCGGCGTGCGGCCTCCTGTTCGGGGTGCCGACGTTCAGCACCGTGTCCCTGCCGCGTAGCGGAGCCTTCATGATGGCGGGACGAGGTGGCGAACCAACAACACACACCCATACCCATAGAGGGGTCGGAGAGGGCTATGGGTGCGTGTTGTCGGATGGGGGTCCCCGCTCGAACGGGAGCGTTCCCCAGGGTCCGACTATGGGTATGGGTGTGTGTTGCTCGTTCGTCGGGGAGATCGGGGGGGTGGCCATCGCCGGGCTTCTCTTCATGGCTCGCGGGTGCAGCGCCTCTTCTTGTTTTGGCCTCCCGCAGCCCGTGCCCCCCCTGCCCCGAGAGAGGAAAGGCTGAGGGGAAGGAGGATGCGGAGGACGAGGAGGCGGAGGAGGACCAGTGTACGTCCAAGACGCATCAAGAGTGTTGCAACACACCCTCCCTCCAAGTTCCATCTTCACGGATCATCGCAATAATTCATTATCACTGTGTGAAGGCCTCCAGTGCAAGACAACCGTCTGAGAGTCTTCAATCGTGTGAACACGCATGTTCTATGACCTCAACCCTGCGAATCGACATGGCTATTGTGTCCTGACAATACGACACCATGCTTGAAATTCATTCTTGGGACTTCAACACCGCGAATCAACTTGACTGTTGCGGCCTGATGGTCCTAAGGTCCTAAATCGTGCCAGATGATCATTCTTGGGACTTCAGCCATACGAGTCCTTGAATCCATTATCGAAGACGCCTACGGCAAATCACCGCCGCCTCCTGCCTTTTTGGAAGCGCCTATGTGGCCGAACATGAAGGCCTAACCTGCCAAGCTATCGGACCATGTGTTCGGGGAACACGTGGGCATCTTGAAGGTCATCTTGGCCGTGTGGAGGCCGTTTTGACCCTTTCGGGCCTTCTTGGGGGACGTCTTGGAGGGCTCTTGGGCCGTCTTGGAGGCCATCTTGAGCGTCTTGGAGGCCTCTTGGGCCGTCTTGGGGGCCTCTTGGGGCCGTCTTGGTCCTCTTGGGCGATCTTTGGGGGTTGGGCCGTCTCGGGCCGTCGGAAGGCAGAAAAAAACACAAATGCCACAATCCTTCAAACACTCATGTCAAATCGATGATTTTGGCCTTTTCGGCCCTTCCTGGAGGTTTTCTTACAAGCCTCTTGGGCCGTCTTGGGCCATCTTAGGGTCATCTTCGGCCGTTTCGGTGGGCTCCTGGCCCGTCCGACGCCGTCGGAAGCCGTTTGGGGGGCCCCTCTTGGCCGACTTGGGGCCCTCGTGGGATGCTCCAGGGCCATCTTGGAGGCCATTGTGGGCGTCTGAAAAGCCTCCTGGGCCGTCTTGGGGGCCTCTTGGGGCCGTGTTGGGGGCCTCGTGGGCCGTTCTGGGGCCATTGTGGAGGCCTCTTGGGCGATCCTTGGGCGATCTTTGGGGGCTCTTGGGCCGTATCGGGCCGTCGGAAAGCCAAAAAGAAGCAACTGTCAAAATCCTTCAATTAGCCTGGCGAAGGACCCATATGCAGATGTGAATACCGCAATTGTGGATACCATCTTCGCCCACGCTCCCTATGTGGCCACGGCTTCCCGCCGGAGCCCGACATGCTCAGGAACACGTTCGTGGCCGCCTTCGCGGGCGCCGACGACAACAAGGACGGCGTCCTTCGCAGAAGCAGGAGAGGGCTGTGAGAGCCATGAGGGAGGAGGTGGCGTTGCACGTCGACAAGGCGGAGTACGACGCCCTGGCGCGGTTGTGTGAGGAGCACAACCATGGGGCCACGATCCTCGTGATGGGGTCTGCAGCAATGGCCCGGGGCCGCCATGCAAACCCTGCCACTGGCGCCTTCGGTGGAGCTCCTGTGGGGCCACGATCCTCGTGAGGGGCGTGCCGAAATTGCCCGATGCCGCCATGCGAACCTTGCAACTGGCGCCTTGGCTGGAGCGCCCTACGGGGCCACGATCTTCGTGAGGGGTGTGCCGAAATGGCCCGAGGCCGCCAGGCGAACCTGCCACTGGCGCCTTCGGTGGAGCTCACCATGGGGCTACGATCCTCGTGAGGGGTGTGCCGAAACGGCCCGAGGCCGCCATGCGAGCCCCGCCACTGGTGCCATCTGTGGAGCTCCCTGCGGGGTCACGATCCTCGAGAAGGGGTGTGCCGAAATGGCCGCCGTGCGAACCCTGCCACTGGCGCCTTCGGTGGAGCTCCCTATGGGGCCACGATCCTCGTGACTGGTGTGCCGAAATTGCCCGAGGCCGCCGTGCGAACCCTGCCGCTGAGGGCCTTCGGTGGAGCTAGCTCCCTATGGGGCCGCGATCCTCGTGAGGGGTGTGCCTAAATTGCCCGGTGCCGCCGCGCGAACCCTGCCACTGGGGGCCTTCGGTGGAGCTCCCTATGGGGCCACGGTCCTCGTGAAAGGGGTGTGCCGACATGGCCCGCGGCCGCCGTGCGAACCCTGCCACTGGCGCCTTCGGTGAGGCTCCCTATGTGGCCACGATCCTCGTGAGGGGTGTGCCGAAATGGCCTGGGGCCGCCGTGCGAACCCTGCCGCTGGGGCCTTCGGTGGAGCTCCCTATGGGGCCACGAAGCGCTGTACTGGGTGTGTGAAGCGCGGGGGGGAGGGATGAGGGGGAGGAGGGCGGGATGGAGGAGGAAGGAACGCGGGGCGCCGTCTTTTCAAAACGAGGACCCAACACCACAGGATGGTTGGGAACACCAGCATACATAAGTGTTTTTGGCCTTTTCTTGCCTTCCTGGAGGCCCTCTTGGAAGCCTCTTGGGCCGTCTTGGGCCAGCTGCGATCCAACTTCGGCCATCTTGGTGGGCTCCTGGCCCGTTTGACGCCGTTGGATGCCGTTTGGGGGGCCTTTCTGTGCCGACTTGGGACCCTCTTGGGGTGCCCAAGGGCCGTCTTAGAGGCCATCTTGGGCGTCTTGGAGGCCTCTTGGGTCGTCTTTGCACCCTCTTGGGGCCGTCTTGGGGGCCTTTTGGGCAGTGTTGAGGCCAATTTGGAGGCCTCTTGGGCGCTGTGGGGGCGATCTTGGGGGCCGCTTGGGCCGTCTTGGGTCGTCGGAAAGCCGAGAAGAAACGAATACGGAAAACCTTCAAACACCAAAGGAAAATCAATGATTTTGGCTTCTTCGGGCGCTCCTGGAGGACCTCTTGGAGGCCTCTTGGGCCGTCTTGGAGGCCTCTTGGGCACCTCTTGGGCCGTCTTGGGCCGTCTTGGAGGTCTCTTGGGCGGACTTGGATGTATCTCTTCCTTTCTTCGGCGGATTTGGAGGCCATCGGAGGCCATCTTGGAGGCCATCTTGGGCCAACGTGGCCATCATGGAGGCCATCTTGAGCCGTCTTGGAAGGTTTTTTCCGCAATTGAAGTCCTTTCCGGGTGGCCGGCGGGACGGGCCGAAGCCCCAGGGGGGTTTCTTTTGGAAAAAGAGCCACAACTAAAACCGAAAGGATCCAGCATGCCAGGCACCCCTGCGATTAATCGACAGGGGGCGGCGGATCGAAGACGCCTACGGCGAACCAGCGCCGCCCCCTGCCTTCGTAGAAACGCCTATGTGGCCGAACGCTGAGGCCAGACCTGCCAAGCTATCGGTCCATGCGTTCCCCGAATCGGTTTGGAAAGCCTTCGGGGAACACGTGGGCATCTTGAAGGTCATCTTGGCCGCCTGGAGGCCATTTGGGCCCTTTCGGGCCTTCTTGGAGGACGTCTTGGAGGGCTCTTGGGCCGTCTTGGAGGCCATCTTGAGCGTCTTGGAGGCCTCTTGGGCCGTCTTGGGGGCCTCTTGGGGCCGTCTTGGGGGCCTCTTGGGCGATCTTTGGGGGCACTTGGGCCGCCTCGGGCCGTCGGAAGGCAGAAACAAATACACATGCCACAATCCTTCAAAAGCTCATGGGAAATTTCTGATTTTGGCTTTTTCGGGCCTTCCTGGAGGCCCTCTTGGAGGCCTCTTGGGCCGTCTTGGGCCATCTTAGTGCCATCTTCGGCCGTTTCGGTGGGCTCCTGGCCCGTCCGACGCCGTCGGAAGCCGTTTGGGGGGCCCCTCTGGGCCGACTTGGGGCCCTCGTGGGATGCTCCAGGGCCATCTTGGAGGCCATCTTGGGCGTCTGACAAGCCTTCTGGGCCGTCTTGGGGGCCTCTTGGGGCCGTCTCGGGGGCCTCTTGGGCCTTTCTGGGGCCATCTTGGAGGCCTCTTGGGCGATCCTTGGGCGATCTTTGGGGGCTCTTGGGCCGTATCGGGCCGTCGGAAGGCCGAAGCGAAGCAAATGTCAAAATCATTCAGAAACTTACGGAACAGTAGTTTTTTTTTCTTTCCCTTTTCGGGCCTTCCTGGAGGCCCTCTTGGAGGCCTCTTGGGCCGTCTTGGGCCAGCTGCGAGCCAACTTCGGCCATCTTGGTGGTCTCCTGGCCCGTCTGACGCCGTCGGAAGCTGTTTGGGGGGCCTTTCTGTGCCGACGTGGGGCCCTCTTGGGGTGCTCCAGGGCCGTCTTAGGGGCCATCTTGGGCGTCTTGGAGGCCTCCTGGGTTGTCTTTGTGCCCTCTTGGGGCCGTCTTGGGGGCCTCTTGGGCAGTCCTGAGGCCATCTTGGAGGCCTCTGGGGCGCTGTGGGGGCGATCTTGTGGGCCTCTTGGGCCGTCTTGGGTCGTCGGAAAGCCGAGAAGAAGCGAAAACGGAAAACCTTCAAACACCAAAGGAAAATCAATGATTTTGGCCTCTTCGGGCCCTCCTGGAGGACCTCTTGGAGGCCTCTTGGGCCGTCTTGGAGGCCTCTGGGGGGCCTCTTGGGCCGACTTCGGCCGTCTTGGGCTCTCTTGGGCCGTATGGGAGGCCGTCTTGGACCATCTTGGGCGGACTTGGAGGCCATCTTGGACCATCTTTGAGGCCATCTTGGGCCAACGCGGCCATCTTGGAGACCATCTTGGGCCATCATGAAAAAACAAATCCGAACATTCCAGGCCTTCGGAGTGGCCGGCGGGACGGGCCGAAGCCCCAGGGGGAGTTCTTTTGGACAAAAAACCAAAACCAACACCGAAAGGATCTGGCACGCCAGGCACCCCTGCGATGAATCGACAGGGGGCGGCGGATCGAATGGCCTTCGGCCCATCCCGCCACCGTGCCTGGGTTTCGGGCATGAAGCCTATTGGATGTTCGTTGGGATCTCGTGGGAGGCCTCTCTGGAACCTTTTGGAGGCAGTTTGGACGCCTCTTGAGGGCCGTTTTGGGGCCTCTTGGGGCCTCTTTTGGGCATCTTGGGGGGCACGGTGGCGGACAAACGTTAACTATCTAACAGCGAAGACTGAAAGGTTTCTAGTAGGTTCAAAAGAGAGCATCATGACGCCCCAGGGGGGTCTGGGCAGATGCCGGACGGGTGCCGGGGAGAATCCGCGGAAGGCGTTTTAAGCAAACAGTTACACACTTCGTGGTCTTCGAGGTCCCAGAACTCCATTCCTGGGCATGTTTTTGAATGCCTGGAGCCAACTGTAGGCCACTTCGTGCTCTTCGAATTCCCAGAACTCCATTCCCGGGCCACATTTTGAATGCCCGGAGCCAACTGTAGGCCACTTCGTGGTCTTCGAGTTCCCAGAACTCCATTCCTGGGCATGATTTTGAATGCCCGGAGCCAACTGTAGGCCACTTCGTGGTCTTCGAGTTCCCAGAACTCCATTCCTGGGCATGATTTTGAATGCCCGGAGCCAACTGTAGGCCACTTCGTGTTCTTCGAGTTCCCAGAACTCCATTCCCGGGCCACATTTTGCTGAATGCTGAGGCAGGCTGATGAGGCAGGCTGAGGCTGAGGCTGAGGCTGAGCAGGCTGAGGCAGGCTGAGGCAGAGCCGAGGCTGAAGGCAGACTGAGGCTGAGGCTGAAGCAGGCTGAGGCTGAGGCTGAGGCAGGCTGAGGCTGAGGCTGAGGCAGGCTGATGCTGAGGCAGGCTGAGGCTGAGGCTGAGGCTGATGCAGGCTGAGGCTGAGGCAGGCTGAGGCTGAGGCTGTGACTGCGACTGCCGTTGCCACTGCGACTGTCATCGCGAATTCGACTACGACTGCGAGAACAGCAGAATTCTACAACTGGATTCTCATCTGAATCTTAAGGGGAATGCTTCCAGATATGCTCTTACAAATACACATCGCTGTTAGGTTGCTTTGCCGGGATAATGCAACTGTGCGCGGGTTTTTAGGCGAGTGCCACATTTTGGAAACGACCCGCCCTCCATCCTTGAAGCTCCTACAAAGCTTTAAGACCACGGTGAGCGGCGCGAAGCCGAGAGTTACATTTTGAAAATGACCCACCCTCCGTCTTTGAAGCTGTTGCTAACTTCAAGCTTCGATTCGTATATGGTGAAGTTTCAGGCGAAACGCCCAGCCCGCCCTACCGACACGTCTGGGGGTCCCGCAGGGAGGATTTTTTTTTGTGATTTGAATATTTCATCAGTACATATATATATATATATGATACCGGAGAAAAGCCCCAATCAGATTTTTACCTAACAGCGAAGACTGAAAGGTTTCTAGTAGGCTCAAAAGAGAGCATCATGACGCCCCAGGGGGGTCTGGGCAGATGCCGGACGGGTGCCGGGGAGAATCCGCGGAAGGCGTTTTAAGCAAACAGTTACACACTTCGTGGTCTTCGAGGTCCCAGAACTCCATTCCTGGGCATGTTTTTGAATGCCTGGAGCCAACTGTAGGCCACTTCGTGGTCTTCGAATTCCCAGAACTCCATTCCTGGGCAAGATTTTGAATGCTCGGAGCCAACTGTAGGCCACTTCGTGGTCTTCGAGTTCCTAGAACTCCATTCTTGGGCATGATTTTGAATGCTCGGAGCCAACTCTACGCCACTTCGTGGTCTTCGAGTTCCCAGATTTCCATTCCTGGGCATGATTTTGAATGCCCGGAGCCAACTGTAGGCCACTTCGTGTTCTTCGAGTTCCCAGAACTCCATTCCTGGCCACATGATTTGCTGAGGCAGGATGAGGCTGAGGCTGAAGGCCTGAGGCTGCAGGCTGAGGCTGAGGCTGAGGCAGGCTCGTGAGCTTCTGATGCTGAGGCTGTGAGGCTGATGCAGAGAGCTGAGGCAGGCTGAGCTGAGAGGCTGAGGCTGGCGAGGCTGAAGCAGGCTGAGGCTGAGGCTAGGCAGCTGATGCTGAGGCAGGCTGATGCTGAGGCAGGCTGAGGCTGAGGCTGAGGCAGGCTGATGCTGAGGCTGAGGCAGGCTGAGGCTGAGGCCGAGGCCGAGGCTGAAGGCAGACTGAGGCTGAGGCTGAAGCAGGCTGAGGCAGGCTGAGGCTGAGGCAGGCTGAGGCTGAGGCTGAGGCAGGCTGAGGCTGAGGCAGGCTGAGGCTGAGGCTCAGGCTGATGCAGGCTGAGGCTGAGGCAGGCTGAGGCTGAGGCCGAGGCTGAAGGCAGCTGACTGACTGAGGCTGAAGCAGGCTGAGGCTGAGGCTGAGGCAGGCTGAGGCTGAGGCTGAGGCAGGCTGAGGCTGAGGCAGGCTGAGGCTGAGGCTGAGGCTGAGGCAGGCTGAGGCTGAGGCAGGCTGAGGCTGAGGCCGAGGCTGAGGGCAGGCTGAGGCTGAGGCAGGCTGAGGCTGAGGCTGAGGCAGGCTGAGGCTGAGGCTGAGGCAGGCAGGCTGAGGCTGAGGCTGAGGCAGGCTGAGGCAGGCTGAGGCTGAGGCGAGGCTGAGACTGAGCTGAGGCTGAGGCTGAGGCAGGCTGAGGCTGAGGCAGGCCTGAGGCTGACGCCGAGGCTGAAGGCAGACTGAGGCTGAGGCTGAAGCAGGCTGAGGCTGAGGCTGAGGCAGGCTGAGGCTGAGGCAGGCTGAGGCTGAGGCTGAGGCAGATGCTGAGGCAGGCTGAGGCTGAGGCAGGCTGATGCTGAGGCAGGCTGAGGCTGAGGCTGAGATGCAGGCTGAGGCTGAGGCAGGCGAGGCTGAAGCCGAGGCTGCAGGCAGACTGAGGCTGAGGCTGAAGCAGGCTGAGGCTGAGGCTGAGCAGGCTGAGGCTGAGGCTGAGGCAGGCTGATGCTGAGGCAGGCTGAGGCTGAGGCTGAGGCTGATGCAGGCTGAGGCTGAGGCAGGCTGAGGCTGAGGCCGAGGCTGAAGGCAGACTGAGGCTGAGGCTGAAGCAGGCTGAGGAGGCTGAAGGCTGAGGCTGAGGCTGGCAGGCTGAGGCTGAGGCAGGCTGAGGCTGAGGCTGAGGCAGGCTGAGGCTGGCAGGCTGAGGCTGAGGCCGAGGCTGAAGGCAGACTGAGGCTGAGGCTGAAGCAGGCTGAGGCGAGGCTGGGCAGGCTGAGAGGCTGAGGCAGGCTGAGCGGCAGGCTGAGGCTGCTGAGGCTGCAGGCTGAGGCAGGCTGAGGCTGAGGCCGAGGCTGAAGGCAGGCTGAGGCTGAGGCTGAAGCAGGCTGAGGCTGAGGCTGAGGCAGGCTGAGGCTGAGGCAGGCTGAGGCTGAGGCTGAGGCAGGCTGAGGCTGAGGCTGTGACTGCGACTGCCGTTGCCGCTGCGACTGTCATCGCGAATGCGACTACGACTGCGAGAACAGCAGAATTCTACAACTGGATTCTCATCTGAATCTTAAGGGGAATGCTTCCAGATATGCTCCTACACATCGCTGTTAGGTTGCTCTGCCGGGATAGTTTTAATCTTCCAATTGCTCCCTTATAGGGCTATAGGGCTATCGGGCTATAGGGCTACAGGGCTATCGGGCTATAGGGCTATCGGGCTATAGGGCTATAGGGCGATAGGACTGTGACCACCTATAGGGCTATAGGGCTATAGGGCTATGGAGCTATAGAGCTATATGGGCTATGTATGTGTGTATGTGTGTGTGTGAGTGTGTGTGTGTGTGTGTGTGTGTGTGTGTGGGTTTTGGTGCGTGTGTCGCCGTGTCGTTCGTTCCAGCGCGCGGACTTACGTTTTTTGGGGAGGGTGCCTCGGCCACCAGGGCAAATGCCGCCTCCGCGGCGCGGCGGGCTCGCTGCGGGGCTTGCCGCAGTGCCGGCTTCGTCGGCTGGGGCACGGGGCGCCTGGTTCTTCCGTGGGTTTGCCGTGGTGTTGGCGTCGTCCACTTGGGCGAGTCGAGAACAAGCGGCGCGGCGACACACACACACACACGCACACACACGCACACGCACACACACGCACACGCACACGCACACGTACACACACGCCATACCACGCCACGCCACAACACACCACAAAACAACACAACACAACACAACACAACACAACATACCACAACACAACACAACACAGCACAGCACAGCACAGCACAGCACAGCACAGCACAGCACAGCACAGCATACCATAGCACAGCACAACACAACACAACACACCACACCACACCACACCACACCACGCACGCACGCACGCACTCAAGCACGCACGCACGCAGACACACACACACACACACGCACACACGCACAAATGTACACACGCACACCAACGCACACACACAGACACGCACACACGCATACACGCGCACACGCACACACGCACACGCACACACGCACACAGACGTAAACACACGCACACACGCAAACACGCACACACGCACTCACGCACACACGCACACACGCACACGCGCATTCACGCACACACGCACACGCACACACGCACACACGCACACGCAACCACACAACATACACAACACACACAGCACACGCAACACACAACACACACAACACACAACACACACGACACACAACCCACAACATACAGAACACACAACACACAATACACGTTGCACACAACACGCACAGCACACAACACACACAACACACGCACACAACACACAACACACAACACACACACCACACACAGCGCACACAACACACAATACACAGACGCACAAACGCACAAACGCACAAACGCACAACCACACGAACACACAAACACACAACCACACAACACACATAAGCACACACCACACGCACAAACACACAAACACACAAACACACAAACACACAAACAGACACAAACACACAAACACACACAAACACACACACACACGCACACAAACACACAACACACAAACACACGCACACACGCACACACGCACACAAACACACAACACACAAACACACACGCACCCACACACACGCACAACACACAGCACACAGACAACACACAACACACACAACACACACAACGCACAATACACAACGCGCAGCACACACAACACACAACACACAACACACAGCACACACAACACACACAAACGCACAAGCGCACAAACACACAGTCACACAAGCACTCACAGACACACAAGCACGTAAACACACAAGCACACAAGCACACAAACACACAAGTACACACAAACACACAACCACACAAGCGCACACGCACAACCACACAACACACAAACACACAAACAAAGAAACGCACAACACGCACACAAACACACAAACAAACAAACACACACACACCACACACACCCACACACGCACACGCACCCCCACACACACCCACACACACACCCATACAACCACACACACACACTTTGTCCGTCAGCGGCGAGGCGGCGAACTCCGCTCCAGCGAGAAGCTAGACAGGGGGCACTAACTAGCGAATTGGCCGGCGGGCAAAGAGAGGGGGGGGGGGACGGCCGTCAGGAAGCAGGGGCGCTCAGACGTCGAAGAGTTCGACGAAGAGTAGCCAGGGTGGGGGCAGCAGCAGCCAGGCGCGCAGGGCCAGAGCGCGGTGGGCGGCTGTGGCGAACCACGGTGGCAAGGGTGGCGGGAGGGCGGCACACTCACACACCTACATACCCACACACCCACACACCCACACACCAACGCACCCACACACACACCCACACACCCACACGCCCACTCGCACACCCGCACGCCCGCACACCCGCACACCCGCACGCCCGCACACCCGCACACCCGCACACCCGCACACCCGCACCCCCGCACCCCCGCACCCCCGCACCCCCGCACCCCCACACTCCTGCACCCCCGCGCCCCCGCATCCCCGCACACCCACACACCCGCACACCCGCGCGCCCACACGCTCACGCACCCACGCACCCGCACCCCCACACGCCCACCCGCACACCCGCACACCCGCGCACCCGCACACCCGCACACGCGCACACCCGCACACCTGCACCCCTGCACACCCGCACGCCCGCGCACCCGCACCCACCCGCACCCCCGCACCCCAGCACCCCGCACGCGCCCGCGCACCCTGGCGCCCCCGCACCCCCGCGCCCCCGCTTTCCCGCACTCTTGCACCCCCGCACCCCCGCACCCCCGCACGCCCGCACTCCGCACCTCCCCTGCGCCCCCCGCTCCCCCGCACTCCCGCGCCCCCGCGCCCCCCGCGCCCCCGCGCCCCCCCAATCCCGTGCCCCGACGCCCCCGCGCCCCCCCCGCATTCCCGCCCCCCGCCCCCCCGCGGCGCCCGCGCCCCCCCGCGGCGCCCCGGCGCCCGCCGGGCCCCCCCGGCCCCCCCCTGGAACCCTCGGCCCACCTGGACCCTCCGGCCACTTCAAGGCCCAGCCGAGTTATAACAGTTAGCCGTGGTTGTAAATTAGTTGTAGCAGCGCTATAAGTTGCTATAGACCAGCCATAACAGGTTAGAATTGTGATACCTAGTTATAACTTTTATAAGTCTGACCATCCAGTTAGCTCGAGTTAGAACTTCGCTATCTTTAACATGCGTTCCGAAGACGCAAGTATAAAGCTGATTTTCGCAAGTGTATCGCCTCCATTTTCACGCGCACAAGCGCTCAGGGTTGTGAGGTTGCATTTCGCATGCAGATGATTTCGAAGTTCATGTTCTTGACAATTGTGGAACGGTGTTGCATTATTGAATGCATGTTGTCTTTTGTGCGTAGAACATTGAGGGTCAATACAGGTAAGTTGCATTTCGTGTACGGGACATACGGTAATATATTGCTCGAAACATATTGCAAGATGATGGGTCGCGTGGCGATGTTACTCGACACGTGCAGGCTTCGCATGCGCGAGATCGCGGATGCATTTAACAAAGATGATGCGGAGGTTGTGTCGTTATATGAGCAGGCAAAAGACGTTGCCAGAGCAAATAATAGGTTGACGAGAGAGAAATACATAGCAGGCACATGTGCGTATATACGGGCAACCGAGATGAGGATGGCACTGTGCCCAGTGGCGTCGCGGACCTCATTTCAAAGATATTCAACAACGGGTTTGGGCACGAGCATTTGTTGATGCCTACATGTGCCGAGTGCCCGCCTCCCAACGCGGCAGCAATTGATGCAATCAAGCGGTTCAACGATGAGATGGTGGCGGATTCGGCAGGGCAGCTGCCTCCATGCGAAGACAACGGAAAGTTTGTGAGCTTCACATGTGGCCACACGCCGCGGGGACTGAGGTGCTTTTGGCACAGTGCGCCTATCCCGAGAAAGAACCAGAGAGGTTCGCGACACTTTTCGCAGGACGGCAGGCTTTCTTTATCGCGGATCCATGAGGCACAGCCCATATATGCTGGGGCTGGGACGGAGGGGATCATGTGAGATGCGTTTAAGTGGGAGTTCATTGACGCCTTCAAATTCATGCCGTCCTTGGCCCAAGAGGCTGGCAACGCAGGCCACGGTGCTGCAAAGAGTGAGTCTCGTTTGGAGGTGATGCTGGAGATCGCGGCGGCGGCGAAGCAGAATCTGACAAGCGCCCCGCATCTCCAAATTCCATGGGGCAGCGTGCAGCGCGAAGCCTGCATGGGGGTCTGGTATCGCATGTGAGCACGAGATACCCGATCTATGCATGTACGTGCAGGAACTGAGTGGTGGCGTCGAGACCCCGTGGGCTCTGTGCGAGCCCCGCGACTTCTGCCGACACTTGAAGAAGGTCAACGTGGTGCGAGGAAATGCGTGCGCGGCCCTTGCCGCGGTCAAAATTGGAACCGAGGGCTCAGCCCCGCTCTTCCGACTTGCCTGCGTGGAGGCAATGAGTTCGGCATCTGTTAAATATTCGAAAGGCGACGAGCAAATTCTGCTGAAGCCTGGCGACATTGCGTCGCTGACAGCCGGTAATATAGCCCAGATCGTAATGCAGGCAGAGGCAGCCTCGGTGGAAGTGCGGCAGATCGCAAGCCAACTTCGCATCCCCTACGAGAGCGCCACTTGGAGCACCACGATCGGACTGGCCGACATCAGGGTCGTGCACTTCCTGTTCAACAAGCCTGACGAGTCCCGAGGCATCAGCCATGTCTACATCGCGAACATCGGCTTCGACTGCTGGCAGGCATTGTGCAGCAGCACTGGCAAGACAGCCCCTTGCCCTTTCCAGCAGAGGCAGACTGCAGCGGTCGCGTCGCCGTCGGAACAGACGCCCTATACCACAGTGAAGCAATGCGACCACCAGGGCAACTGGATAAACCAGATTGCAGTGTTGCAGACAAAGGGTTTCAATATGGGCACCTCCGTGTACAACGTCAAAGAAGGAGATGCTGTGGTTTATACTATTACCAGCATTGGCGGTGGTAAAGTGACGATCAAGTCTGGCCTCAAGGAGTGCATCGAGGATGCAGAAGATTCCTTGCGAGGCAAGTTCGCAGTATACGATGTCGTCAAGGACGTCGTCGACAACTTCGACGCGTGCAGCCCGACTAAACTCATGGGCTGGGGCTGGAGCGCCGAGGAGGGGAATATCAGGCTAGCATTGGGCGAGCTTACGGCAAGCGTGCTACTTGCCTGAAGAACCTCACAGGCGTGGTTTCCCCGATGAAGTGCCGAGCGCTGCAGGTCAAGACTTCGTTCGATAAGGGTGCACTCACCTTCGTCCCACTCGCGTCCTCGACCAGTCTGAAACGTCGCTCGGCGGCGTCTGCCTGGAGACGCACGCGGGCCCAGTCAAGAAGACCGCGTGCATTGTGGCCCTCAATCCGCTTCTCAAGACCAAGAAGGACACTCAGGCATCAATTGGCATCGGCGGCCTGAAGGAGCCCACGCCGTGTGCCGCTGTGCCTTTCTGGCTGATCGCAGAGGGCGCGGGGGCGACGGCCGACGTGGCCCCGAAGCATGTGTCGACCAGCATGGGCGTGAAGGTCCCTGTGCTGGCCAGCAGCGAGAATCTCGCCGCTGGTGACGCGCTGCACGCGTCGCGCGAAACGTTGGCCACCCTGTCGGGGCAGCCAGTGCGAGTCGCGACGGGCAGCGAGCCCAAGAAGAAGGCAGCGAAGAAGGGCTGATGGGGGCATCGGCAAGTCTTGCCATCCGCGGCGCCCGCGTGCAGGGCGGCACCCCTGCAGGGCGCAGCGAGTGATGTGAGCCCTCCGCATTGAGATGACCAGCGGCTGCGCGCATGAGAACATCTGCGCGGTCAGATTCAGACGCGCGGTCGCCGTCAAGGCGTATCCCGTGCCTGGGTTGTGGGTCAGATCATGTGTTTTGCTGTTGCGATATCATCGCAATGCGCCGCGGCCGTATTGGCCTGAGCGAGAGCCGCCCTAGTCCTGCCCGAGAGGCAGTGCCGCCCCCATGCCAAGTGACCGACAGGGTGGCCATCGAGGGCGGGGGTCTCAAGGGGCCGTGGGTGCCGCGGGACATCCTGCTCAGGGGTGGCATGCCGTGGTTCGAGCTCAGCAAGAAGGACGCGCAGCTCCAGTTATTCGTCGCGCCCACGCATACCAACACATAGATCGTCATATTATAAAGCATAACAACAAACCTGACAACACGTCGTTGACAGGCCTCCTACCTTATCGGGCCATCGGGGTGCGCCCTTCATGGACAATGGCTTCTTGTCGGAATTGAAGGTCATGCGCAACCGCGCAGTGGGCCAGTGCATCTGGGAACACTTGAAACAAGACGACCCGTTACTTCAGGACGCCCAGCGGGACAAGATAATTCAGGGCCGCAGTAAGCACATCGACGAGACATCGATGCCACACGTTGTGACAGTGCATTTTTCTGGCTTCGCGTATGCTCCTGAGGGCGACACCTTTGAGCAGATTGAGTGCGATGACATCGCAAGCTTGTTCACTCTACAAGCAGTTCGCACCGTGCATGTTGAATGCGCGGCAGATGCGTGGACATATGTGCGTCGTGCCGTCATCGAGGCGGCGTTCGAGGATCACCAGACCGACGGCCGAAAGAGGTCTTTCGCGGGCGTGAGCGGGGTGCGGTGCGGCAAGCGTCGCAAGACGGCGTGCGTCGTCGTGGAGGCATCGGATACGCGGAGGTGGGCGATCAGAATCCAGGCGAAGCCTTCTGAGTGGAACGACGTATTCATAACCCAGTGCGCCACCGAACTGCAGGACTCGGTGGCGCAGCAGGGCCAGACTATATTCTGCGGCGGTAGCGACGGCGACGACGGGCCGTCGCCTGAGAAGGACGGTGGCGACGGACTGTCGCCTGAGAGGTCGGCAGACGAAGGCGATGCTGATGCAGCGGTTGCCGATCAGGTAGGTATTCCGCAAGCCGCTTTGAGGTAGGACAGGGTATATCAAAGTGAGCATGTTGGGTGGAGGGGGGCTCGGTGCGTGGTTGATGGAGGGGTGGAGGACGTTGGGGGTGGGGCTTGGAGCCATCATAGGAGCGAGGGCTTGTTATCGGAATGATAGGGGGGGGGTGGGTGGGTGGGGTGGTGGGGTGGGGGTGGGTGGGTGGGTGGGTCGGTGGTGGGGTGGGGGAGGGGGGGGGGGGGGGGCCTGATTGGCGACGTGGTGTGGAGAGCGCGTGTGGTATCAGAGAGATGCGGTATGAATATGTGCTCGGGGTCGGGGTGAGTGGGTTTGCTATGTGAGTGCTTGCCGTCGGGGCCGCGTTAGTTTATTCTGATTTGCACGGGCGCGTTCAGCGCCGCGGGGTATGAGCGATGCGGGGGTGGCATCAGTGCGTGAGAGACGGGAAAAATGTCAGCATGTAGCGATGCATCGATCCATCGGCATTGCGTTAGACGCAATCGATTGGACCCAGTACACTGTGTCTTGTGAATGGATGTAACACTGTGTCTTGTGAATGAATGTATGGGTGCATGGGGATATGTGCACTAGACTGGGTAAGGATGTCAGGTGTGGGGCTCTCCCGTCGGTCGCCACTATGGCGCGTGCGCGCGTTCGCGCTGCGATCGCGCTTGAGGGCGCCCACGCGGGCGCCGCCGCGATCGTCGCTGCAGCGCCGCGCGCAGCAGCGCCAGCGCAGCCAGCAGGGCCACGCGCAGCAGCGCCAGCGCGACCAGCAGCACCAGTACGACGCCGCGCCTCGGCCCCTGCGGGCCCCGGCCGCTGAACTGGCGGCCTCCCGCGTTGCCCGGCGACGATGCTGAGGGGCCCAGGCAGGGTGCGATGCGGCGGCCTGCCGCGGCGTCGCCTGCCCCAGCCAGGGCAGATTCGTCGGGCGCGGAGACGTCGTCGTCGTCGGTGGGGGTGGGGGCGCCCTTCGGCGTCGCGCACGCCACGTGCCTAAAGCCGCGGGGAGCTGCAGAGGATGATGCGCGAGGAGCGCGAGCGGGCGGCGGCGCGCGCCAGGCGGCATCGCGCCTGGTGGAGGAGGCCAACAACGCGTGCATCCGTGCACTTGTGGCGCGGGTATGCGCCACCGCGCGCGCGGCGGAGGTAGGGCGCGCGCACCTCGCGGCAGGTAGATTCCTGCCCGAGGAAGCGCGCCTAGCTGAGCGCGACCCGACCATCGTGATTGGCGAGTACATTGCCCCAGCTGGGCGCGGCCCGAGTGACGCGCCGTGCGTCCCCGCGCCTAGCTATGGCGATCTTGATGTCGATCGCTAGTGCGCTGTGTTACATAAAATTACCTAACAGCTTGTTCTGATAGGTTTCTAGTAGGGTCAAAAGAGAGCAGCAGATGACTCCACAGGGGGGTCTGGGCGGGTGCCGGACAGGGTGCCGCAGAAGTCGTTAAGCCAACAGTCACACACTTCGTGCTCTTCGACCTCCCAGAACTCCATTCCCGGGCCACATTCTGAATGCCCGGAGCCAACTGTAGGCCACTTCGTGTCTTCGACTTCCCAGAACTCCATTCCCGGGCCACATTTTGGATGCCCGGAGCCAACTGTAGGCCACTTCGTGCTCTTCGAGTTCCCAGAACTCCATTCCCGGGCCACATTTTTGAATGCCCGGAGCCAACTGTAGGCCACTTCGTGGTCTTCGAGTTCCCAGAACTCCATTCCCGGGCCTTGCCCGGAGCCAACTGTAGGCCACTTCGTGTCTTCCCAGAACTCCATTCCTGGGCATGATTTTGAATGCCCGGAGCCAACTGTAGGCCACTTCGTGTTCTTCGAGTTCCCAGAACTCCATTCCCGGGCCACCTGAGGCAGGCTGAGGCTGAGGCTGAGGCAGGCTGATGCTGAGGCAGGCTGAGGCTGAGGCTGAGGCTGATGCAGGCTGAGGCTGAGGCAGGCTGAGGCTGAGGCCGAGGCTGAAGGCAGACTGAGGCTGAGGCTGAAGCAGGCTGAGGCTGAGGCTGAGGCAGGCTGAGGCTGAGGCAGGCTGAGGCTGAGGCTGAGGCAGGCTGAGGCTGAGGCTGTGTCTGTGACTGCCGTTGCCACTGCGACTGTCATTGCGAATGCGATTACGACTGCGAGAACAGCACAATTCTACAACTGGATTCTCATCTGAATCTTAAGGGGAATGCTTCCAGATATGCTCCTACACATCGCTGTTAGGTTGCTTTGCCGGGATAATTAGTGTATTTTGCAGATTTGGTTGCATCGTGCTTGTGCAGTCGCTCACCGCCACCCCCCCCGCATATTGCCACCATGTCATGTTCGCAGGATTCAGTCTTCCGCCGACGCATTTTTTGTTGCATTATATTGGGAAGCGTTGCGCTGTATTGCATTGCGACTGTGGTTGCACTCGTGCCACGTTGTATCTTGGGGCCTTATGCGTATTGAGGTGTCTTGTGGCATTCGGCGTCTTCGAGGCCTTAGGTGCATTGGGGTGTATAAGGGGCATTATGCGCCCTGTGGTGTCTGGGGAGGCGTCTTGGGATGTACATGGGCCTCAGCGTCTTGGGGCAAGCATCTGCGCGACAACGAGTCGCAGTAGCCACGTGCATTGACGTCCTGGGGTATCTAGGGGCATTGTGCGACACCGAGTCGCAAAAGCCCGTGTTTGGGCGTCTTTGGGGGGGGGGGGGCTTGGCGTATTGGCGCCATGTATGTGCGCCGTCGGTTGCAATTCTTGCTCGAGCGTTCTGCGCTTGCAAGCCGCGCGGCCCAGGGTCCGCGGCTCGACGCCCCCGCGTGCGCCCGCGCCCGCGGCCGGCCGCGGGCGCCGCGATCATCGCTGCAGCGCTGCGCGCAGCAGCGCCAATGCAACCAGCAGGACCTCGCGCAGCAGCACCAGCGCGACCAGCAGCGCCGGCGCGACCAGCAGCACCAGCGCGACCAGCAGCACCATCGCGACCATGGACGCTGTGACTGCGGCCAGCGACGTCGTGTTGGCAATCGCGCGGGGCTCGGGCCACATCCCAGATGGCGGCGATCCTGCTGGGGTGGAGATGCTCATCCAGGCGCCGACGGAGAAGCCGCCGCCGCTTGAGCCGACGCCGACGTGGCGGCGGCCGCCGCCGAAGGTCCCGCGCCCGCCAGCGGCGCCTGCCCCGCGCAGCTTCCGCGGGCGATCGCGGTCGCGATCGCGGACGTCGCCGCAGGGCGGCGCCGAGGCGGTGCCCGCGGAGAAGGCGCGCCCGATGGGGGGTCGTCATCAGGCGGTGGGCACAGCCCAAGTGGAGGAGCGGTGCAGCGGACCAGCTGCTCGAGAGGCTGAACATGGCCCCCGCGATGTCGCCGCGGCTGAACACCATGAAGTTCGCCGACGCGTCCGAGGTCGCCGACGCGGTGGAGGACGGCGACGACGACGGCGACGACGACCACAGGACGACAAAGGCTCGGTCGACGACCAGGCATTCGCCGACCAGTGCTACAAGAACATCGGCGCCGACGACAGCTACATTGGCGACGATGGCTGGCCGCGCGGGCGACGGCAGCTGCGCGGGCGACGGCAGCTCCAGGGGCGACGGCAGCTACGCGGGATACGGTGGCTACAAGGGCGACGGCAGCTACGCGGGATGCGGTGGCTACAAGGGCGACGACAGCTACATTGGCGACGGCGGCTGGGCCAAGCGCAACAAAGACGGCAGCTGCGACGACCGCAGCTACTCGCGCTATCAGGGCGACGGCAGCTACAAGCGCGACGGTCGCTACGCGGGCGACGGCAGCTGCGCTGGCGACCGTGGCTACACGGGCGACGGGGCGACGGCAGCTGCAAGGGCGACGGCTACTGCAAGGGCGGTGGCTACACGGGCGGCAGTTCCGACGGCAGCTACTGCACGGGCGGCGGCGGCTACAAGCGCCGCGGCGACCGTGGCTACACGGGCGACGGCGGCTACAAGGGCGACAGCCCCGACGGCAGCTACTACGCGGGCGACGGCTACTACAAGGGCGACGGCTACTACAAGGGCGGCGGCTACTACAAGCGCGGCAGCTCCGACGGCCGCTGCGCGGGCGCCGACGGCAGCTACGCGGGCGACGAAGGCAGCTACATTGGCGACGACAGCTACAAAGGCGACGGCAGCTACGCGGGCGACGACGGGCATCGTCGGCCGACGCCAAGGGGCGGGAAGCACATCCGCTTGGCCAAGTCGCTCGCGCGCACAGAGCTGCTCGATCCCAGCCGCGTGGAGGAGCTCGAGAACGAGGACGGGAAGTGCATCGAGTGGAGTAGGCGTAGGCGTGTGCCCTGGCGGGGCCGGGCCAAGGCGCAGGAGGAGGTGCGCGCGGAGGCGCGTGCCGCGTCGGCCGATCCGTCGTTGAGCTGAGCCCGTCGAGCGGAGGCTTGTCGCGATGATGTGTCGTCGTCGTCGTCATCGTCGTCGTCGTCGTCTCCGTCGTCGGTGCCGTCGTCGTGGTTGTCGTCGTCGTCGTTGTCGTCGACGCCGCCGTCGTCGTCGTCGTCGTCGCCCCCCCGCGTCGGGGGGGGGGGGCGCATCAGCGCGCCGAGCCTCTGGAATAGCTCCCGTCTACTTAGACGTTGGCGCCGCCAGCCGCCGTCAACATAGACGTTGCCGCCGCCGTGGCACCGCCAGCTGACTCAGCGCTGCGCGACGGCAGGGCCGTTTACAGCAGCAGCGGTCTGTCGCGACACATGTGTCGTATGTTGAATATCAACAGGCGACGCAGTTGTCGTATGTTGAAATTCAACATACGACAGGTGCGCCGTATGCTGAAATTCAACATACGGCAGATCACATTGATACAGACAATAATAATAGTTGTCGTATATTGAATTGCAACATACGACCGATGTGTCGCGTGGTGAAGTTCAGCATGCGACATATGTGTCGTATGTTGAAACTCAACATACGACACTCCGTTGTGTCAGGCTTGCTGCTGCTCTCAATGGCCCGTGCGTTCCTGCGCAGTTCGGAATCGCGACCGAGTGCCGCGATGACCTGCACCTCTTGCGACTGTGTGTCGCATTAGCTGGCGATGCTGCAGACGAGAGTCACAATTTATCTGGGTCGCTTGAAGTTGGCGGCGGCTCGGACAGGGTACAGCCTGTGTGAGCCGTCGCCGAGGCCTCACATATTATCGTTTCGCTTAGTCCGAGTGGCGGCGGCTTCTATTAAATTTTATCTTCGCGACGCGTCGCTAAAAACGTCACTGCCCCACCTCATCATCATCCAGCTCATCCTCGCCCTCCTCTAGCTAATCCCCCCTCCTCGGGATTTCCTCCCTCGCCCTCCCCGTCCTCCTCATCGCCCCATTCATCGTCGTCACCTGCTTCCTCCCCCGTCGTCGTCCTCATCCTCGCCCTCGTGCAATGCGAGCTCCGCCTCGCGCGGGGCACGACGGCGCCGACGCCCGCCGCCTAGCCCTCACTTGCCGGCAGCGCCCTCCGCATCATTCTTTCTCCTTCTTCTTCTGCTCTTTCTTCTTCTCCTTCTTCTTGTTCATCTTGTCCACCTCCCCCTCCAATTCCGCGGTCTTCTGGTTCTTCGCCCCCGCCTCCGCCTCCTGCTCCTCCAGCTTGTCCCCCCCTCCAGTGCTTCCGCTGCCTCCGTCTCCGCTCCGCCTCGAATCTATGGTCCTCGAGTTCCTGCATCTGTTCCTGCTGCGCCTCCACCGCCCGCGATCAAATCGCGCCCCCCCCACCCGCCCCGTCGTTCGTCCTCGTCATCGTCATCGTCCTCGTCTTGCGATCGGATTGGATTCGCTCTGCTCCACCGCGCGCAGGGCACCCGTCGCCCTGTCGACGTCCGTCTTCTACAGGTCCGCCGCCGAGGGCCCCGCGGGGCCTGGCGACGCCCCGAGGCTCCCGCGGGGGGGGGGGGGGCGACGACGCTGGCGGTTTAAGCTTGATCATATGTATGGGGGGTCGGCACACAATGATACTGAAGGGTGAGATATCTGCGGGTAGTGATATGCATCGCGATGCATCGGTATGATTGGAATGAGGGATCGGAAGGGGCACGGTGGGAATGGGGGGCCGGGGTATGGATGATTTGCGACCGTCGCGCACTGCCGCAGCAGCTGCGTCGCCGGCCACCGTCGACTCATCGCGCGACATTCGTTGCAGCCGTTGTGCCGCAAGGCGTGTTGTCAGCAGGGCTCAGTTGGCATTGCCATGCCTAGGCTCCCCATGCGCCCAACCGTCAAGGCCTTCCGGGCCCAGCGTCGCAAGGGAGACACGGCCTACTTCAACCAGAAGCTCGACTCGGCAATCATCCACAAGGGCAATTGCCTCAAGGCCGTGAAAAAGGACGCTCGCCAGGCGGCTGCATTTGATATGCATTGCGCGTCGCCGCGAATTTGTCTGGGCGTTGTACAAAGCGGTTGCGTTGTATGTGCCTAACTTGTTATATATTGTGGTGCGCGGTACGCGCTTGCATCTGCTGTGCAAAAGATATGCATAATTGCCATGTGCTTGATTGGTCGTGCATCTGGGTGGCAGCGAGCACGGTCGGCGTGATCACGCCCATGTGCATTCGCTGAAGTGGCGCGGGGTCGCCCCATCATAGGCGGGGAAGACCTTCGAGGCATTGGAGAAGGCGATGACGAAGACCGAGAATGCAGAATCTGCTTTTCGTCAAGCATTGGCAATCGCCGACGTCAGCAAGCAGGCGCTCGGCCGTGCGATGAGTCGCATCTTTGATATGGGTGGCCTCATTCGGGTGCGCGGGCGGAAGGCCGTTGGCGTCGTGGAACACGCCGTGGTCCTCGAGCGGGTGCGCGGTCCTTGAGTGTCTAGTGGCTAGTGCGTTCGCGCATTGTAGATGGCGTGCGCGCGCGCGCCTGCTGCATTGCTCGCGCCTGCCACGGGGGTGTGGCTGTTGCGTCGGTGCCATAGAAACCGAGCGCAGCTTGCGTGCTGCTCATCCCCCCCCCCACCCCCGCCCCCCGCGCCCCCCCGATGGCGATGATGTTGGCATTGTGTAGTGGGAAGGTGGGGGCTCTGGGATAGTCGTGTCGGGCCATGTCGGCTCAGTGGCGCCGGCGGTATACGCGCCGATCCCCCAGCGCCCCTCGCCCCAGCGGCCGCCCGCTCCAGCCGTGGGCACAGCGGTAAAGGAGCGTCAGATGGATGCGCAGAGCCGCGCAAGTATCAAGTACGATCGCACTGAGAAGCGTGGGAATGCAAAGGTCACCAAGTCAGCCTGCCCCAGAGAGTTCAAACGCACATCGAAACAGGTGGCCATGACGAGGGTGAACGGGCAAACACCATGCATACTTTATTCAGTGTTGTGGGGTAGCGTATATCAGCACGCTTGCACACTTTCCCACAGGTCGAGGAGAATTGCAGGAAGTTCACTGCTGCCAAGACTCAGATGGAAGACGCCAAGGCGGCATGGATGTCGTCCATATGCGACCGCCTTGCCGCTCTGGTGATGCTGAGCGATGCGTCTGATGCGCTCGATCGGATCAAGGCCGAGCGCGCCCCGCGGACCTAGTGGGTGGGCGACGCATCGCCATTGCGACAGACCGCATAGCCATCATGCGGCACGCCGCGGGAGAAACGCCCAGCGGGGGGGGGCGGGCACCGGCGTTGCCGCCATCGTCTCCGCCACCGCACTTGCCGAACGATGGGCGTCGTTGCGGGTGGGCGATGGTGGGCCCGTGTCTTGGGAGGGGGTGATCGGGGCACGTGGAGCGCGGTCGCGATGGCCGCGATGAGCCCCGTGACCCCCGCCAGCGACGTGATCGTGCGACCACGCATTGTCGGAACTGCCGTCGTTTATGTAGGCTTTTAGGCTCGAGCGAGTCTGTTCGCGTTGGCCGCCCCGCTCTCGAGGGCAGTGCTGCGCTGCAGCAGAGGACATTGCTGCGCTGCAGCAGTCATGGCCACTGTACCCAACATCATCGCAGAGTTGAGTCGAATGAGGTAGATTGGGTGCATACTCAGATTGGATGCGGGCTGGGCCCAACAAGTTGCGCCAATCAGCATGTCGATGGCCTCAATGCTAAGATCAGGAGCCTCTCGACCATCTCCGTGGAGGAGGCAACTGAACTCGCCACCGCAATCCGCACCAACGCGCTGAGCGAGTGGACTGAGGCGCAGATCGCTGAACTGTCCAGCGCAGTCGGCGCGAAGTGCCATGGCACTGCTAACGCGGGGAAAAGCGGTGGCAAGCAGTTGTTGCCTTCCCCAAGTTCATGACGGCAGCCGAGATCGACTCGTTCAAGAGCGGCAATATCCGAGAGAGCAATGATCCAGGTCGTCGTCAAGCGTGCCCACAAATTGGGCATGCACACGCTGAGCGAGACGGCCAAAGGGCATATTGCCGCCGTGGTCGCCAGGGCCAGTAACGTCGAGGCGACGGGCCGGGCGTGGTGCGAGCTCCTGCGGAAGGTCAAGAAGGGCCTCGGAGCTATGAAGAGCTCGTCGCGGCGGAGTCGCACGATATGGAAGTATGACAACCCCTCGGATATCATGGTCGAGCCGTGGCGCGAGGCAGCGTGCAGCGACGGTGCCCCGTCTGGCGATGCATGGGAGATCGAGGCGCCCGACTTTGCCAGGGCGAGCCGCAGGAACGCTGGCAAGTCGGAGCGCAGTCCCGCGGGCGCTGCCGCGGCGCCCGCAGCGGCCATGTCGCCATCCGAGCTCGGGGCGTACCAGAGCATGTTCGGGAATTGCATGGCGCGCGTGCTCTTCAGCCACGCCATGGCCGCCGCCGCCGCTGCCGCGCCGCCGCCTGCGACGCCGTCGCAGTGGTTGGCATTGGCGCCGCCTGCGACGCCGTCGCATTGGTTGCCAGCGCAAGGGCTCGCGCCGCCGCTCAAGGCAGCAGCCCCGGCGGCCCCGGCGGCCGTGCCTGAGGTCGCACCAGTCGCAGCGGCAGTGGCCGCCGAGAAGGCGCCTGTGCCCGAGGAGGCGGCCGCGCCGCCTGGTGAGCCTTCCTTGTCGGATGAGGAGGCTGAGTTGCGCAAGAGCATGTCGACTCGCGCCGCGCTGCGCCGCCCTGCTGCGGCCGCCGAACCCCCCGACGTGGATGCGGATGATGCGGTGCGCAAGCGACCAGCCGCGCGCGGCGGCCCAGTACCGAAGGCGATTGAGGTCGCCGCGACGGCTGTCAAAAAGAAGCCCGCCGCGGCGAAGTCCACCGCGAAGCCGTCGAAGCTCCCAGCGCCACCCATGGGTGAGGGAGCTCCGCCCCTGCATTGCAGGGTGGGCGCCGTGACCGCGAATTGGAAGATGAGCACCTACAGGGCCACCGTGGGGAGAGCGGACATGCGGGCCCGCTGGGGCACGGGGTGCTACGCCCGCCGGGAGGCTTTTGCAAAGGCGCTTGCGTTCATTGACGATCGGTCGTGAGTTGTGATCGTCATGCTTGACTGCGTCGCGTCATCCTTTTACAGCGCGGCGATAGGCTCGCCTTATACTGACATGCTAGGGCGCACGCATACATGATTGAGTTTTTGGGTTGTATCTGTTGTTCGTGCCGCGCGTCTCGTTGCAGTTCTACGGTCTTGGTCTGTCTCGCCACAACAATCAGAGCCGCCTGCGTTGACTCAACTTAGGTGACATGGTCGACACATATTGCATTTTGCTAGGGTAAACCCACACCGACGAATGTAGTGTACCCTGCGCAACTCCACGCTATCCATCACGGTCTGCCCGAATACAGTGCATCGAGCGGAACTCCTCTAGGCAAGATGTTTGCATGCTGTGTCGTGTAAGTCGTGCAAGCCCAATGCCTTTCAAGTCGCGCGCATACGCGCCAGTCATGCCTTGCATGTATCATGCATCGCATCATTTGTACCAGTCGTCTGTGATAGGACGGGGTCGAATTCGTTGAGATTGGCCTGAGTATTCGTATGGCCGGCCGTGTTTTGTGACCGAGCCTCGCGCGCATTGCAACTGATGCAAGCACGCAGGCACGCCATGCAAGTCATGCGTATCTGCGTTGCTGGGCCAACACCTATGGAACACGTGGCCATTGACGAGATCGTGTGCGATGCAACGACATTCACAAATTTCGCGTGCTGCGGAGCGCCCTTATCCGTGTTGTCCATGCGATGCATATAATCGGTGCGTCGCAACAAATTTATATCATCCGTAGCCGGTTTGGCCCCAGTCGATGGCATGGCGTCGTCGACGCCGCGAAAGCGACCCCCGTCTCGCACGGCGGGCGCCGAAGCGCACGTCGAGATCCACCGCGGACCGTACATCTCCGAACGAGGACTTTCCAATGCATTCAAATATATCAGAGACAATGCCAGATGCAGTTTCAAGAGCTGCGCAATATCGTGCGAAGGAGGTGGTCGTTGCTAAAGAAACGACACCTTACGGACACTTGCTGCAATACGTTGACATGCAATTGGAAAACGGCCAGCCATTCCAAAACTGGGCGTGTTCACCAGGGCCCATGCTTTATGCCGCGTGCAAGGCTAGCAGCGGGTTCAGGTCGTTGATGCGACAGCAGCTGTGTAGGTACCCGTGTACTGTACGCCAGCACGTCCACGGCGAATTTGCTTTTACTTTGACGGGATCTGGCCGCGAGACCCGTTGGCCAAAGGCAGAGATTATAGAGGGGTCGATGCTATCTATTGGAGCTTCTTGGAGTTCGACGAGCATCTCTCCAACGAAGACGCGTGTTTTGTCTTGTCCGCGGCAAGAGTTGCCATGGTGCGCAAACTCCCAGGCGGCATTGGCCGGTCGTTGCGCATCCTTCTCAAGAGGCTGTTCTTCAACGCCGATGCTGGTGAAGTCAATCTGAAGACTGCGGGCATCACGCTCGATGTGGCTGAGAATGGCGACGGCGCGGCGCACGCGACACTGGTCGCGAATCTAGAATGTACCATCGGGGACGAGGAAACATTGCGGGAGCTACACATGAACAAAGGGCACGCTGGGACCAATCCGTGCTCCATAGGCCGAAGCATAGTGAATCAGAAGCTCGATTATAGCTTGTATGACCCGACAGGCTTGTACGTGTCAGATGCATTTATAGACACAAGTAAGTGGGTCACTAGCACAGACGAAACCGTCGTTGCGATCCTTCGCAGAAGCCGCCCCACTGGGAACGAATGGAGAATGGCGAGATACAGGATGAACGATTCAGGGTGCTCACGCAGCTTTGCGGGTGGAACTATCATCCAAATCATATAGCACTCGACCCTACGGGGTCATGTCGATGCTGTGCTTCGATTGGATGCATGTCTATGTCGTAGACGGCATCGTTGATCAAGAGACCGCTGCCTTCCTCAGCGATCGCTCGGTCGCTTCTACCGTTAACGGCAGCGACCTCGACGCATACTTGCAGGCGTGGACGTGGCCGAAAGATGTCAAACACGCCCGTCGGGTTTTCGACGCGGGCGAGTTCGCTGCGGGCGCGTCTGAAACGTTGTCAGCCATGCCCGTGCTCGCACGCTACGTCAGAGAAGTAGTCGCCAAAGTTGCAGGCGCGCCTGCATGCGCCAAAGACATATCGAGCTTCCTGGCGTTGTGCGACGCCTTGGACTTGTTCGTTGCACTGGCGAGGGGCGCGAGCGTCAGTCACGCCGAGCTGTCTGCTGCTATTGCGCATCATCTTCGGCTGCACCAGGAGTGCTATGGTACCGAAGTCTGGTCTTACCAGTTCCATATGGCTATGCACCTCCCCGACACGTACCAGAAGTTTGGTTTATCCCCATGTGTTGTGCACGAGCGTAAACGCAAAGTTGTCGAGCGGTTTACGCACGATCACACGTGCTTGAGGCGTCCTGAAAAGGCATTGATGTTGCAGCTGATCGCCCAGCACCGTCACAAACTAAGCCTCTTCAGCGTTGCAATTGCGTTGCAGGATTCGATTTCAGCGTCTACGACGTTGATCGAATGCCTAACGCATTTGCGCCCCCAGACGCAGACGGCTGTGTCGAATGCAAAAGCGTGCAAGAGCAACAATTCAGTCAGTAGGGGTGACATTGTTCTGATGGGTCGTGGTACTGGTCGCTCAGCCGTGCAGATTTGGTTTCACGTGCAGTGCGACGTCGGTGCGGCGTCGCAATCGGAACCACTTAGCTTGATTCTGCGGTTGACAACTCGTCAGGTGCATTCAGGATGGAGTAGATACACCATCGACGAAGACCAGCCACCAGTCCTCGTGCCAACGAGCGCGCTCAAGCATGCTGCAGTTTTCAGGAGGACAGACTCTGTCATCACATGCATTTGGCCAACCGAATACCGCAGAAACTGTGCCTGAGTTTCATGGTTTGTTTCACTTGTATACGTGAGTTCACTTATTTACTTTTGTGGAAGATATCATATGCAATTCATAATCTGCAAATCAGCATCGCCATCATCATCATCATCATCATCATCATCACCATCATCATCATCATCAGCATCACCACATCAACCTGACATGGGAACACCCCTAACTTAAACAATTGGGAACACACCTACCCCACCAAAAACATGTTGAACACACACATGCAACAACTACTTTTTATACTTAGATATACTTGAGTCATAAATCGCGATAACTAGTTAGTAACTCAGCTGGGCGCTGAAGCAGCCCGGCACCCCCTGGCGCCCCCGGCACCCCGGGCACCCTTGGCACCTCCGGCACTCATGGCCCGCCGGCGCCCCGGTATCTCCCAGCGCCCCCGGCGCCCCTGCCGCGCCCCTGGAACCCCCGGCACCCCTGGCGCCCCCGGCGCCCCTGGCACCTCCGGCGCGCTGCACCCTGCAGGAGGGCCCCCCCCCCGCTCCCGGCACCCCCGGCGGCGCCCCCGCCGCGCCCCGGGCGCCCCCGGCACCCCGGCCAGCCGGGCACTCCTGGCACCCGGCGCCCCCGGCACTCCCGCCTCCGGCGCCCCCGGCGCTCCTGGCCTTATTCCCGGCAGTCCTGGTGCTGCCCCTGGCACCCCCGGCACTCCTGGCACCCCCGCGCCCTTGCGCCCCCCACGCCCCCGCGCCTCCACGCCCCCGCGCCCTCGCACCCCCGGCACTCCTGCATTCTCGCACCCCCGCTCCCCCGCGCCCCCGCGCACTCGTGCCCCCAGCGCCCGCGCGCCCGCGCTCCCACGTTCCCGCGCCCCGCATCTCCTGCATTCACCCGCGCCTCCCTCGCGCCTCCCTGGCGCCCCCTCTTCCCGCGCCTCCTCCGTGCTCTCTCCGCGCCCCCGCCGCGCCCCCGCCGCGCGCCCGCCGCCGCGCCCCCGCCGGGCGCCCGCCGCGCCGCCA
>CAUYUJ010009892.1:0-31505 GCA_963575745.1 Prorocentrum cordatum
TCCTCCTCCTCCTCCTCCTCCTCCTCCTCCCCCCTCCGCTCGCCGCTGGGGCCCGCCGCCCTCCGCCCCCCAGCGGGGAGGCGCGGCCGCCTCCCCGACGGCGCCGCTGCGGCTGCCCGGGCCGCGCCCCGGCTCCTTGTCGCCGCCCCCGCCGCTGCGCGGGCGGGCGGGGGGGCGGGGGGGCGGTGGTGCGAGCCGCGAGGGATGAGGGAGGAGGGAGGGATGAAGAGAGAGGCCCGACGAGGGAGGAGAGAGGAGGGGGGAAGGGGGGAGGAGGAGGAGGAGGAGGAGGAGGAGGGGGAGGAGGAGGAGGAGGATCTGAAGGAGGAGGAGGGGGAGAAGGAGGAGGAGGAGGAGGAGGAGGAAGAGGAGGAGAATCAGGAGCAGGAGGGGGAGCAGGGGGAGGAGGAATAGGGGGGGAACGAAAGGAGAGCCAGTGTTTTTGGACGCTTTGGGCAAGTCTCCGGTATTCCCTTGCGCCCTCCGGGGGCCTCTGGCCCCCGGGCACCCTCGGAGGCCTCCGGTCCTCGGGGCTCCTTCGCGCCCCGAAGCCGTGTGAACTTTGGAGACGTCGTAGGACCTTCAGGGGGCTCCTTTGCCTCGTCCTTCTCCCCCCCCCCTCTTCCGCTGTGCGGCAGGGCGAGGGGGCAGGGCGAGGCTCGGACGGCAGGGCGAGGCTCGGACGGCGCGACGAGGTGATGGGGTCCCTCAATTTTCTCTTTTCGCTGTCATCAGTGTGCCCGCATAGTGCTTGTACATGTTGTGTGATATCACTCTTGTGGCTGACCATGAGCCCTCATTGTCCAGAATGTCCAGAATGTCCTCTTCCGCTCCTTCGTACCGGGGCTTCCTGCCCTAAGGCCGAGTGGGCCATCTCTATACCATCGCCAGGAGCGGTACAGATCGGGCCACGCTCCCGGGGGGGCCTCCGGACGTTGCCCTCCCGCCCTCGGCGGAAGACGGCCGAGGTGAGGGCCCTTGTGGGGCATGCCTCAGCGTCTCAGGGCACACTGCATGCTGAATCGTGGAGGGTCGCGCGTCTCGGGCAGCTTCCCGTTGCGCACCGATCTGTTCATACGTGTCATCGCGCCGTTTGCTCCGACGCGCGGCCGTCTGCTTTTGGGAGGGCGCTTCGGCCACCAGGGCAAACGCCGCCTCGGACGCGGCTGGTGTGCCGTGGGGTTTGCCGCAGTGCCGGCGTCGTCTATTAGGGGCGCGTGGCGCAGGGTTTCCGGCAGGTTTGACCTGGTGTCGGCGTCGTCCACTTGGGCGCGTCGAGGACAAACGGCGCGGCGACGCATGACGGTTGCTTCTCTCATCTCGTTTCCGCTTGCTTGCAGTGGCACTTGGTTCGGGCTTCGGCACAGAGAGCGTATCGGGAGGTCAATTCTGAGCCTCAACGGGTAAAATGGTAACACTCGCGCGCGCAGTAAGTTGCAGCCGCCGTCAGTCGTGCCGAGTGCACGCGGGTGCGGCGGCGCGTCGTGTGCCCAAGTACACCTAGCGGCGCACGACTTTCCAACACATCTTCTATTCCCCCTCTCGTGGCCCGAGTGGCACAGACACCGCGGCAGCAATCCCAGGGCGGCGGTGATGGCAACATATTCGCCGACCAGCCTGTCGAAGGGTATGGGCGAACGCCGAGTTCTGTCACAATGGCGTGATGCTGGACCTGGCCAGTTGCCTCCTTCGAAAAACGGTGATGGTGAATTTTTGCCACCTGTAAGTAGTCCGCATTCGTAGTTTCAGCATACGACAGAGCTTAAGCAAACAGGAGGAGCATTTGGAGGAGGAGGACAACGCCGATGTCTGGTCTGGTTGACTATTGAAGACGGTTGCGGCGAATCACCACCGCCCCCCAGCCGGCTTGGACACGATGGGCACTTGGTGTCCTCGCCGCAGCTTGAGCTCTGCTGGTGCCCCAAAGCTTCAGCGACGAAGGGCAACATCGTGAAGGTGCTGGTTGATGGGCCTGTTTTCCACCACCACCACCGCCATCAGTTGGAGGGGGAGGGGTCCTCCTCCTCCTCCTCCTCCTCCTCCTCCTCCTTTGCTATTGCCCGACCAGACCATGCGCTAGTGCAATTAGATTTCAGAATGCCCATCCCGGACTTGAGGCCTTTCCAGGGGATCGTTTCCTCGAAGCCACGGCTGGATCGTGCTAAGCTGGCGGATGCCGCTATTCAGGAAGATTTCGCCAAATATATGGATCAGGCTCCTAAGCCACATTGGGCTGTCCCTCCGTCCAGGCACTGTGCTCAGGTCTCGGGGTATGCACGTCAGGGCATGGTTAAGTTTTTCGAGCTGATCAGAGCCAGAAAGATACTGGACTCTCAGGGGACGCTCGCCTGCAAGTTGCCGCGTTGCACAGGATGCGTCGAGCGTTGTCTCAGATCAGAGGTCTGGCTGCACACGTGTGGGCTAGGCTAGTTCTGCTTGCGTGGAGGCATTCGTGTGCCATCCCGATCTGTTGTGGGTCCAGGTTTTCTGGTTTTGCTTCGGATTTTTTGGTCCCGTTTCTGGCGCATTCGGCCTCAGGAGGTCAGGCGAGCTTCGAGGTTGAAACCGTGTTCGCCTACGGGCAAACCAATCGGGTTTTGTTGTCAAGAGTCCTCACTGCCTGGAAGGACAGGATCGCGGCTCTCAGGGCAGCGCGACATGAGTCAGTCATGATAGGACTTGCCCCCAGGGATGTGCGTAATGTATGTGCAGATGCTGGACGTATTCTTAAGCAGGTCGCCTCTGTTGTTAAGGTCGCACTGCCTGCAAGGTGGAAGCTACGATGCAGGAGCACCTGCAATCGCAGACAGGCGGTATCAGCAGACTTGGCAGCAGTTTCTTTTCTCATGTTCCCTCCAGGTGCCCCTGGCCTCCCGCATGGAGGAGAGGCGATGGCAGTTTCGTTTCATTCCCTTTTGTGTCTGGCAAGGGCGCTTGCTATGCGTACCTCTGCGTTGCAATTTTGGTTGTTGATGCCGCAGGTGCAGCAAGTTCATAATATCATCAAGAGCGAAGCAAGTCGGAAGCTTCAGGACATTGCCAAATCCGTGGGGGACGCATGGTCTGCGCGTGACTTTGCTTCGGCTTTTTCGGCCCTCAGGCTCTTGGGAGCCTCGGGAAAAAGACATAGGCAACACAAGGTGTTGCCGGCCATCATGGGGCCTGACAATGAACTGCTGCCTACCGTAGTACAGGCACACGACCATTGGCTGCAGCACTTCGCTGCCCAGGAACTTGCAGCATTGATGTCCCCCGATCTCTTCGAAGCCATATGTGTGGACAAGATGGGTGATTTGAATGGGGCCTCGAGGGGCATCGTCAACATCCCTACGTTTGCTGAGTTTGAGAGAGCTCTTCGGTCCACGGGCAACGGAGCTGCAGGCCCTGATGGGCTTCATGGTTCATTTGTAAGAGCCTGTGCGGCTCCGCTGGCAAAAGCGTTTTACCCTCTCGTGTTCAAAGCAGCCATGCTAGTTAGTGAACCGATTCAATGGAAGGGGGGGTATTTACCGCACATCCCCAAAGGTAAAGGCAACCCGTTTGCGGCATCCTCCTCTCGCTCCATTTTAGTTGCCTCACATATCGGTAAAAGATATCATGCGTGCTTGAGATCTCGGATGCTGCCAGCCGTGCAGGACGCTGCGGGAGCGACCCAATACGCTGCAATACCAGGTCGTGGCACAACCATGGCTATTTTGGCAGCTAGAGTGTTGCAGCGGATAGCGATTGCACGCAAGTTGTGTTTAGGTTTTTTGTTCGTGGATGTGGTCAATGCCTTCTACACTGCCATCCGTGAGCTAGTCCTGGCCACCGATGCCTCCAGGGATTCGCTTCGAAACTTGCTGGCTAGCGCGGGACTACCTGAGGCTTATTCGCCTCTGCTTGAGCGGCGGCTTATGGACTTGCCGCTTCTTCGTCGCCACGGATTGTCAGGACACTTTGTCGGCATGGTGGAGGAAGCATTTCGTCTTGGATGGTTTCAGGTCCCTGGGGCCGAGCGTGTGGCGATCACTTTCCGTGGCACACGCCCTGGTACCCCATTTGGGGACGCGGTTTTCATTTTTATCATTGCGGAGGTCACAGCTAATGTGTCTAGGATGCTCCAGGAAGAAGGGCTTTTGCTTCAGGTTGATTCCCCCACCTCGGGCCTCTACTCCCCCCTCTCTTCAGACGACAAGGTTGACTTTCCAGGCCTCGTTTGCGCTGATGATTCAGGTTTTGTGTTGATGGCACCTTTTGATGTTTTCTTGCCGGCCTTGCCTACCTTCTGCCGCATTGTGCGCAACGCCTTTGCACCAGTAGGATTAGTTCCCCACATGAAGGTTGGCAAAACAGAACTGCTTCTGGATGTTCGAGGAAGTGGAGCCGCCGACTTCAGGCGGGAGATTTTTCGCGAGCCTTCCCCATCCATTAAGGTTCCTGGGCTTGTCTGCGGGGGGGAGTCAGTGTCAGTGGTTAGGTCTACGCTTTATCTCGGTAGCATGCTCGATGATAAAGCGCCGTTGGGCCCTGAGTTGGCCTATCGGGACCGTGAGGCGTCAGGGGCCACGCGTGCTCTGCGTCGTGCGGTTGCTAAGGCCCCGGGCAAGGACATGCCTCCCAAGCTACGCCTGCTCGACGCGTTGTCAGTCAGCGCTGCGATGTATTCGGCAGGCACATGGTATGAAATGACCAAGGCGGATACGCTCAGAGTGCAGACGCAGTACATCCGTCGATATCGTGGGCCCCTTAGTTTGCCTAGGTTTGAAGCAGGTGGGCCAACGGGTCTCGCTGTATTGGCCAGAGCGGCTCGACCGACCGTCAGTTCGATCATCCGGGTGTCCAGGCTGAGACTCTTCGGCCAGATGTTGGTTTCGGCGCCTCGGCCTCTCCTCGCTCTGGTCAATGCGGAATTCGCTTACTCACCTATGTCCTGGCTTCATACCATTCGCGATGATTTCATGTGGCTGCGAGCGGCGCATCACAGATTTAAAGAATTTGATCTCCCGAGTGCGGGCATGGACCCGTGGATGGATGAGATTCGCAAGTCGCCAGGAGGATGGGACAGATCCCTGCGAGCTGCCCTCCAGGCTTCAGTTTCGAGATTGCAACGAGATGTGCAGGCCGCGGAGTGGCAACAGCGCACATTGGCAATGCTGACAGCGGGTGGTTTACCTCCTCGTCGTGACCTCCCTCCCCCTCGGGCCTCGGACAAATGCCGCTGTCATTTTTGCCCTTGTGAATTCTCAGAGTTGCGCTCGATGGACGCGCGCATCAGGCGCGAACATTTTACGTGCACTGACCTCGCGCGTACGCGCGTGGACTCGCCGTGGTGTGCGTGTCGTTTAATAGTGTGCGCCAGTCGAGCTTTGTTGTTGAGACACATCACGGCTTGGAAGCCCACGTGTCTTGCGTACTTTCTCAAACGTGTGGCACCGTTGCCGCAGCAGGCACGCGAGGAGTTAGCTGCCGAGGAGAGGGCCCAAAATCAGGAGCGGCGGCGCCTGGGGCATTCGGCCTCAAGAGGCCGGTTTCCTTCTTTCAGGGCGCCGGGGCCACTGCCACTGACGGCTGTTGCTGCTCGGGCAAATTATCCTCGGGCAGCAGCTCAAAAGTTTATTGCCGACCAAGTCGGGCAGATCACTGGGTGGTCCAGGCGATCTCTTGTGCCCCACGTTTTGGACGAGCCTGAGGTTGCATGGGGTCCCAACCCGTCGGAAATCGAGTGGCCGTTTGAGGTCGCGGCGTTTTCATGAGTTTTATGCGTTCAAATCCCGAAGCGCATTTTGCGCCGACAGGTTTTCGTTGCCAACCTGTTTTGTGGGCAGCGTAGGCCTGGGGACGTACAGGGGGCCATTGACTTGGCCATGACAAGATATACACCTTCGTTTGAACTAGCTGTCCTGTCTGTTGACATCCTGCTGGGTAACGAGCTGGGCGATCTGCGCCAAAGGAGTTCTATTGACTGCTTTGCCGCACATATCAGAGCAGGGCGCATTGTCGCCCTGGGAGGGGGCCCCCCTGTGAGACGTTTTGTGCAGCTCGGTGGAGAGAGGGGGGCCCCCCTTCCACTCAGGTCTTGGCACGCCCCTTGGGGCGTGACAGAGCTCACGCCAAGACAGCAGCTGCAGGTTGCCGTGTCCAGTGATCTTTTGCAAGCCATGGTGGGGCTCATGTGCATTATGGCAGTTTCGCAAGGGTGTGCGTGGATGGAGCATCCGCCCCCCCCGTCGTGGGAACCTCGTTCAGTACCCTCTTGGAGTGTAATGCCGCTTAAAGGCTCTCATGGCGGCACCGTGTTCTAGCTTTACCACGTTTGATCAATGTGAATTCGGTCGAAGCGGGAGAGCCCCAGCTGCCCTGTTAGGAATCAGGCTTTCTGAGCTCCCCACCTTGTTGCGTGACGCCCCAGGGGGCGGCTACTGCTCACGCGGGCCCAGAGCCCACGAAGCTATGGTCGGGTGGGACAGCGTCCTAAAGAGGTGGCGGACCGCGCCCGAGAAGGTTTACCCACCCGCCCTGTGCCAGGTCCTCGCCTCATCCATGCTTAAAGCTTTGCTCCCCTCCCTCCTCGGGCAGTCCCCTGTCTTGGGCCAGGCCAGTGAGGAGACTGAGGTTCAGGAGCTCCTCAGGTTTTTCGTTGATTCTAGTAATACTGCGTTGAATGCCCCTGTCATGGCGCCTGATTTTGCAGGCGCTGCCAGGCCCCATCGCCCTCCTTCGGCGTTAGCTCGTATCTCGGCGTCTCTAGATTCGGAGGGCAGGGCCCGCGTCCCCTCGGAGGAGGAGGAAATTGAAGGCACGCACTCAGTCGCCATGGCGCATCTCGGTGCTGACGCGAACGCTGTCGCCGCTTTCGGAGCGTGCCCCCCTAGTGCAGAGCCTCCTCCTCCTCCGCCTCCTCTTCCCGATCTCCCCCCAGACGTCGCTGCCAGGATTGCCGCCAATCGAGCCGCCGCCCTGAGGCGGCGTAGAGAGAGAGAGAGAGAGAGAGAGAGAGAGAGAGAGAGAGAGAGAGAGAGAGAGAGAGAGAGAGAGAGATCGGCCGAGCGCAAGCGTGTCCCTGTCCAGCTCGAGGGCCTGTTTAGCCCTCCTCCGCCTCCGCCTCCCCCTCCCGAGTCGGTCCAAACGGACCTGCATCCTTGGCTTTCGCTTGCAATTGCTAATGCGTGAATCGGCAGCGATGGTTTTCATGGTGGGGGGAGGGGTATGTTATGGGAGGTCTCTCGTTCCAAGATCAAGATTTGTGAGGTCAGCCGTTTGAAGCGGCCTTGTCTTTGTGCGTTTCGCACGTATTGGCAGTGCTCGTGTATCCTCCATTGCCTCGTCCTTGGGGTGGTGGGAAGGTTATTTGAGGGGGTGGGTCTCCTCCTCCCCCCGACGGCGACACGGCGGTGTTGGCGGCCCCCCGCGCCCGCCGCAGACGCGCCGCAGGCGCGGCTGCGGATCCCACCCCAGATCTTCTTCGGCGTCTAGGCCGGGGAAGTGGAGGAATAGGATAATGTTTATGGCCTGAATCCGTCGTTTTTTTGATCCGTGGTATTATTTTACCCGTTAAACATGTGGCTTAGTGCCCCTCTGAGTTTTTCTCTGCTGGCCCACACTTGGGCCTCTGGGCTGTAGCTTTTGCGCTGCGCCCCCCCGGTAGCCTTCTTTCGAGGAGCTTTCGAGGACTGCCTGACCTGACCTGACCTGACCTCCTCCTTCTCCTCCTCCACCTCGCCCCCCCCTCCAACCTATGGTGGTGGTGGTGGCAGACCGGCCCACCACTGGTGGCGCCGACACGTCAAGCCTGGCCTTGGAACGCCTCCCAGAGCGTCGGCTCAGCGACGGCGTGGAGGAGGAGAAGGAGGAGGAGGAGGAGGAGGCATCGTCAGAGGCAGCTACTCCGTGGGCAGCACCTTCGCCGCCTGCCAGCCGCTTGGGGGCCCCACGGGCCGGCCGCTGCGCCAGCCGTCCCACGGCGCCCGCCCCTCGTGCGGGCACGGGGCCGGCGCCTGGCCCGCCTAGCGGGCCCTCCTCCTCCTCCTCCTCGTCCTCCTCCTCCTCCTCCTCCTCCTCCTCCTCGTCCGAGAGTCGGGAAGCTCAAATACCGCCACGCGCTGTCCAGAGCAAGCCTTGCCAGTAGATTGTTATCCTGTGCGGCTCGAGAGTTCGTGTGCTGACTGCCGCCACGCACGAGTCGTAGGGCACATGTGGCAGGCAACCGATTCGAACGTCGCAGACGGTCGGCACGGATCAGTAGGCCGACCCTGCCAAATCAAGGGAACCTTTGTGTCCTGTGTCTCGCGTCCTGTGCCACCTTACCTTGCTATGGCAATGTGGCCCTCGGAACCTCGGAAGGGTCTTGTGACCTCTCGCGCGTCCTGTCCAATCAAGTCCGCTTACAAACGTGGTTGCCTTTGGACTCCTCGAAGAGTCGTCAGAACGACTGGGGGATCACATGCTTCAGATTTTTGTTTGGGGGGCTCACGGGCGATGTTTGGGAACGTCGAGAGGGCCTCTTTGGCCGTGTTGGTAACCTTCTCGGGTCACCTTCTGACTTTTTGGGGCTGTAAGGGGCCACCCGATTCCGTCTTGGGAGTCTCTGGGCCGCTTTGGAGCGCGTTTGGGGATCGTTTTTGCCGTCTTGGGGGGCTAGTAGGGCTTTTGTTTGAGAACGTGTTTTAAAAACATGTTGTCTGGAAGCGACAGATCCCCCAAGGACACGACCCGTGAACCGAGGAGTCCGTGAGGTGCTTGGGGCAGGGTCTCGAAACGAGGACCCGTGGATCGGAGTTTCAGCAATGCGATCGGGCGGGTTCAGGTAAAAAAAGGGGTCGAGGATCCTCACATGATAAGGCTTGTGGGCGGGCTTCTCAGCGAAGTGACGGGTGAGGAGTCGGGTTTATTTCTTGACGTCGTCGGCTTAGCCGAAGGCGAGGCGCCTCAGGTCTGAGCAGCAGCCATCAGTTCAGATCGGTCGTTGTTCAAAGCAGGGCACCCGCCAGGGGCGCTCCCGCCGTGAAGTTCAGCATGTGGTGGACTCTTTGTCGCGGGGACCTGGGATGGAAGGACGTACCGCAGCAGCGCTGATGCATCCTGGGCTCACTCTGGTCCCCCTCCTTCTCAATACAATCCTCGCAGAAACATGCAAACACAATAATTCTCACATAATGAGTATGTGAGATTATTGTGTATTGAGAAGATTCTGTGACAGAATCTTCTCGATGCAAGTCTCTTCAGATGCAGGAGCCAGGTGTATCCTCAGTACAACCCTCGCAGGATCTTCTCAGTACAAGTCTCCTTTCTTTTGCCCCTCGTGGTGCACCCTGGGCTTCCTTGAGAGCGCCGCCCCCCCCTCGCCCACGCGCCTGGGGCCTCAGAGGCTGGCGCCCCCGCGCGGGCTCCACCTGCTGCACCTGGGCGCCACCTGGCCGACCGCCCCTCAGGCGGGCGCGCCCGCCGGCCCGGCCGAAGGTCGGCGCCGCCGTTGCCGCCGCTGCCGTCCACGTCGCCGCCGTCGTGGCGAGGCGGAGGAAGAGGAGGAAGAGGAGGAAGAGGAGGAAGTGGAGGAAGAGGAGGAAGAGGAGGAGGAGATGCGGAGGAGGCGGAGGAGGAGGCGGAGGAGGAGGAGGAGGAGGAGGAGGAGGAGGAGGAGCGGGAGGAGGAGGAGCAAAAGGGAAGGAGGAGCACGCCCAAGGAGGGTGGCGGAGCAGACGCGAGGACGAAAATGCCGCTTTGCGCCAAGGACGAGATGCTGGTTCTCGGGCGCGGATGTGTTTTTATTACTGCCTCCAGGGGCCTCGGGGGACCGCCGCAGGACCGCCAGGGACTTCGGACGCTCCGGGACCCGTGCGCGCGATCCCTCGACGCGGACCGATGCGCACCACCAGCGCCTGTTCTTAGGCTCTCACGTCGCCGGGAATTGTACACCCGAACGCAATCGTCCAACAGATCCTGTCTATCATTCGCGTCTGCTGCCACGTGGAGTCACCGTTTCACCGTGCGCCTGCAAGACAGCAGTGGCCATGTGATACTTGGGGCTATATTGGTCATCATCTTGATGGTGGAGTTTGCGCCCTCAACATCCCGAAAGGGACCCCGGCGCTACCAGGGCCCGGACTCTGCCCTCGTCGCCGCCGCTGCCGACCAAACACGGGGCCGCCGCGGGGTCCCACGCCTCGGGCGGGCGTCAATTGGGGAGTGACCTAAGAAGTGGGGGGTGCAGAACAAGAGCCCCAATGTGGCACTCTCGGGCCCCTCTTGGGCCGCTGCTGCCTCCAACAGGGGCCCTGAAGTGCCCCTCGAGGGCCGTGTTCTTCACCCCCCCATGGAGGCCACCCCCCATATAATATAACCACCCGCCCGAATGCCGTCGCCGCCTGTGCCCACACAGCCGCCGCCGTAACCCAGCGATCCGACGTCGTGATTTCTATCACACGCGGTCCGCCGAAGTCTCGACCCACTCCCCAGGACCGGTTTTTCGTCCCGAGTCGGTCTTCGACGGTCCCGGGGCCCGGCGAGGGCCCCTATAGAGGCCGAAGCTTGAGGAAAGCCTCCGTCTTGATGGTTCCTCTGCGCTGGATCTCTGGGGATACGGCGTCCGCGGACGCCGGCGCCGCAGGCGGCGCGCTGCCGCGAGCAGTCGCCCACGCCGTGGGGCGGCGGCGGGGGCGGCGGCGGGGGCGCCGCGGCACGCTGCGGCGGGGGCGCTGCGCCCGCGGGGGCGCCGGCGCGGCCCTCGGAGGCCGCAGGTTGGCTCGGGGGGGGGCCAGCGGGCGCCGATGCTCTCGTGGTGGGCCTGGTGTGTTCCACCACCACCACAGGGAGTTATGATTGGGGGAGGGGGTCCTCCTCCTCCTCCTCCTCCTCCTCCTCATCCTCCTCCTCATCCTCCTCCTCTCCTCCTCCTCCTCCTCCTCCTCCTCCTCCTCCTCCCTCCTCCTCCTCCTCTTCTCCTCCTCCTCCTCCTCCTCCTCCTCCTCCTCCTCCTTCTCCTCCTTGTCCTTTTCTCCTCGTCCTTCTCCCGCTCGTGTTCCACCTGCCCCCCTCCAACTGATGGTTGTGGTGGTGGAAAGCAGGCCCAGCAGCTCGGGGCCTCGGGGGGCGAGGGCCCAGGACCCCGCGGCGCGGCGAAAAATATATCGCGGCGCGAGGTTTCTCTTGGTTTGTGGCCTCGGGGGGCCCTCGCCGGGCCTCGCGGGAGCGTCATAAAAAGCAGCTCGTGGCGAGAAGCCGGTCCTGAGGAATGGGTCGAGACCTGTGGGGGTCGACGTGATGACAAAATCCCGACGTCGGGGGCCAAGGATCGAGGTGCTTGGTCGAAGGAGGCACAGCTACATCCGGTACGTAGGTTCGTGCGGCGATGGCGTAGCTTGCGAAGGCGTTCAAGGTGGAATTCCGCACGACAGAGCGACGAGGAAGCATCGAGGGACACGGTAACACCACAGGACCCGATGGGATTCAGCCTTGAACGATCGGGGCCGCGATCGGTTCAGGGTTGAACGATCGATGCGGTATCAAAGACCTTTGCTTGCCCCGACGCCGCACGAATCTGCCGCACGCATGATTCCCCAAGCAGTGCTTGCACTTGGGGATGCGCATTCGGCTCCCCTGCGGAAGAGGATGGGTGTGCGGGGAGGTTTCAGCTGTTGCCCTTGGGCGCCTCGTGCGCTGGGCGGTCACATAGATTGCACGCCATGGCATTTCGCACCCTGCTTTAGCCTGCACCGCATAGATTGTACCACACAGCTGACACCACACAGCTTGCACCAGACAGCTTGCACCACAGAGCTCATACCATGTAGCTCATATGGCGTAGCTTGCACCACATGACTTGCATCACCTTGGTGGCACCACACCTATTGTACGGCATAGTTCGTACCACGTCGCTGGCACGAAATATATACGCATACGCACAAACATATCAATACATAATCACACATACGAATATCATATACTTTCTAGCGTACATGTGCATGTGTGCATGTGTTCACCTGCATCTGTATATTTCGATACATAGCTTTCACGACCTAACTTGCACATCCTCAGCGCAACGACTAGACAGTTCTGGTTCCAAGCCTGCCGTTTTGGAGCTCCACGCAGATCCTTCAGATCGGCGCGCTGCAAGCTTAGACGGCTGGTTGGTCGCCTGAGGTCCCGCGGCAGGTCTCGCCGGTGCGATCCGGGCCGCCGCCATCACGTCCGGAGCGCCAGCAGAGCGGGCAGAGGTGGGCCGCAGGGGTGAAATCGAGGAGAAGGAGGATGATGATGATGATGATGATGATGATGAGGAGGAGGAGGAGGAGGAGGAGGAGGAAACCGACGTCCCCCACGCCCCCCACCCGACGTCCTCCACGACAAGCGAGATAGTGAACCACCGCTGTTGCGAATCTCAAGACAGCTCGCCACTTGGGCCCCACCGCCAGCCCAAACGGCGAGCATAAATCGGGCGTAGCCCCGCACGCATTCGAATGCCCACGCTTCGTCCTCGTACTACCGTCATTTTTTCCTGTCCTCCTCCCCATCCTGATCGTCGTCGTTCTCCTCGTCTTCCTCCTCATCCTCCTCGTCCTCCTCGTCTTCTTCCTGCTCCAGCTCCTCGTCGTCCTCGTCTAGGACCACGCCGTAGGTTGCGCCCTCGGCATCGTAGACAGGACGATTGATGCGAAGCTCGCCCGATCCCACTGTGCCGATGTGCATCGGAACCTGAGATCGGTCGCATGTGTTCGGCAGAGCGGCCGATGGCGGACATGCCAAGGGCAATGGCATTCGAAAGGGGGGGAGGAGTGAAAGGACGGAGATGGGCGCGGGATGGGGTCGAGAGCTCCTGGATGGGGGGGGGCCATCCGAGGGAGCGGTGCACCCCCCCTCCCCCGGTGACGACGAGGTGCAAGCTGTCTGGGAATAGAAGATCCCAGCCCCTCCCCATTATCCACCCCCCCGCGGCCAGAGTGGACCAACCAGGCCAGCGCCCCTCCCCTGGTGGCGACGAGGTAGAAGCTGTCTGGGAAAAGAAGATCCCAGCCCCTCCCCTATCCCCCCCCCCGCCGCCAGAGCGGACCACCCAGGCCAGCGGAGGGCGTCATAGGGGGCCGGGGGCCGTTTGCGTCGATGAGTCAAGCAGTGGCGAAGCGTCCTGGCTCGCCTATAGCCCTACCAAACAATATTCTAAGAACCTTTTGTGGTTTCCACGAACTGTTCTGAGAACATTTCTGGCTGGGACTGTCTTTGTTTAACACATCGGGTTAATGTTCTAAGAACATGGGTTTTGTTCTTAGAACATGTGTGGGTTCTTTAAAAAATCGTGGTAGGGCTATAGGAATGCCGGGAGGGTCGGTCCCTGCTCAAGGGAAGGAGAAGAGGGCGGAGGGAGGATAGGGCAGACGAAAGCCCTTTGAGGCTTGGCCCGGCGTGTGACATTGCCGCGTATTGTGCGGGGGCGAACCCGCGCGTCGCTCGAGAGCGACTGGGCGCTCCTGCTGTCTCGCGCGCGTGCATGCGCGCAACAGGCGTATGCAAGGCGCCGCGGACGCAGCGTTAAGAGATCGCGCCCAATAGAGAGGAGTCGCAGTTCTTGGCGGGGTCACCGCCGCGATATTTTCAAGCGGCTGGAAGCGCGGGGACGTCCGTGGCGAAGTACGCGCGGGTCGCGCTCGAAGCGGGAAGCCCCGAGCCTGTCGAAGCGCACAGCGAGGCGCCGGGCGCCTCGCTGATCGGATGCTGCAGGGGAATGGGTGGCGTGGCGAGACGAGAAATAGACATCCTGACGCTGCAGGACTGCGCAATGAAACGCACGCGCTCGAGGTCTGTTGTCAGTATCGCTTAACCGATCCCCATCCCCATCCGCATTCCCTTCGAGACCCCCGCCAAATTGCCACCCCAGTTGGGGATACACCCCTCGACCCCCGAAGGGAACGACCTATATTCCCATCTAGGGGGGTAAGTCGGCCAGTGGGGCCCAGGCCACGCCGCTGGGGATGGGGATCTGTCAAACGGTATTCATGTTGACGTTACGTGGACGCGAGAACAACGCGCAGCGCGTGAATTGTGTCCCGGATTCAATTTGCACAGATGGTTGAGAGATCGGCCGTGGCCGCCGAGACTCGCACATATTAGCCGCCAGTGACACCAAGCGCAGGAACAACTCAGCTCTGAAATCTGCAATGGTGCAGTTGAATTTGGATGGGATGTACAACATGTCTTGGAAACTTTGCCTGTGCGGTGCGTTGCATGATCCCCAATCGCCGTTTTCTGGGGTCCGCGGCAGTGCATAGAACCGTCTCCTATCGGTTGCGCCATGGATTGGGCTCTCGGCGGCCAAGAATAAAACCGTCCCCTATCGGTTGTGCCATCGATTGTGCCCTCTGCGGCCGAGATAAAAGTCGTGTCTTCTCGGTTGCGCCATCGGTTGCGGCCTCGGCGGCCGAGAGTAAAATCAAACCGTCGCCTATCGGTTGCGCCATCGGTTGCGCCCTCGGCGGCCGATGGTAAAATTGTCTCCTATCGGTTGCGCCATTGGTTGCGCCCCGGCGGCCGAGAATACAGCCGTCTGTCATAGGTTGCGCCGTAGGTTGCGCTCTCGGCGGCCGAGAATACAACCGTCGCATGACGGGTGCGCCATCGGTTCAGCCCTGGGCGGCCGAAAGTACACCCGTTTCGTATCGGTTGCGCCATCGGTTGCGCCTTCGGCTGGCAAACATACAAGCGTCCATTATCGGTTGCGCCGTAGTTTGCGCTCTCGGCGGCCGAGAGTAAAACCGTTTCCTATCGGTTGCGCCATAGGTTGCGGCCTCGGCGGCCGAAAGTAAAACCGTCTCGTATCGATTGTGCCATAGGTTGCGCCCTCGGCGGCCGAGAGCGAAACCGTCTCCTATCGGCTGCGCCATCGGTTGCGCCCCCAGCGGCCGAGAATAAAACCGTCTCTTATCGGTTGAGTGTTGCCCCTTCGGCGGCCGAGCATACAACCGTCGCGTGACGGGTGCGCCATCGGTTGCGCCCTCCGCTGCCGAAAACTAAATCGTCCCCCGTTGGTTGCGCCATAGGTTGCGCCTTCGGCGGCCGAGAATACGACCGTCGAGTAGCGAGTGCGACCAGTCTGTTAAATGCAGTTCAGTTCGGTCAGCTTGCCGCACGACAGCAAATCCGGACTACGCCCGAAATCACTGTCAGAGGCATAGGGATCGTCAGCCACCTCGCCCACGCTTCCCCTCCCTTCCGTCCGTTCACTTACCCCTTAACTGGCCCGCCTGCTTCTCCCCCCCGCCACGTCTACACATGCTCACCCCTGTGGCGGGGGGGACGGTTGGGTGGGGTGAACCGCCCAAACCAAAAACCCTTGGAGGGCCCAGGCCGCGCTCGGCCGCCAGCCTGGAGCCTGTCTCACCGTTTGCGTGGCGCCTGGCCGCAGAGGGCTGTTCCACTGAACCGCAAGGCCGCTTCACCGCGGCCCGCTTGCACAAACCACCTCCGCGGAAGGCTCTTCACTCCCCCCGCGCTCGGTGGACTCCCACCAGGCGGCTCCCAGGCCAACGACATGGGAATCCCACGCCTGCTTGCAGACGAGGGATCCCGTCTTTGGCCCGGGGGACGCCTGTGGTGGATTTCTATGAGCATGGGGAGGCACACTCAAACCTTCCACCTCGGCGAGAGTGGAAGCTGACCGCCCCCCCCCTCTTGTCTCCCTCTTGGTATGTATGAGATGTCCTTTTTCTATTCTCCCCCCTCCTACCCTTTTTTCCCTGTTTGCCGGTCCCATTGTAGCCGTTACTCTCCATCAGCCAACGACTCCTGGAGCGGTGCTCCAGGAATCGTCTGTCTTTAGTTTGATCAGCCAGGGCCGACTGCCCCCGGGGGGGGGGGGGGGGCATCGGTCGAAGATCTCCCATGCGACGGGGTGGACGAGGATGCCGACGAGGAGGAACAGGAGGAGGAGGAGTAGGACGACGACGACGACGAGCACGATCGATGGCAGGACATGAAACACTTATGCAACACTTGCAGTCAGGCCAGCCGCCCCCTGGATCCATCGATGGGTCGCGTTGACAACGGTGGGGGATGCAGTGGGCGATGGCGAATCTGTATTCATGGTGTCGGGCAGTTCTGCTCGCAAGGTGTTTGGGGGATATGGGGGGATGAAAGACTGAAGAGAAGAGGGGGGTGGCAGTGACAGGGGGGAGAGCAGGGGATGGCCTGGGAGGTGCTTGGGAGGCGGATGCGGAGGAAGTGCAGGCTTGCGCGAACAGGGAGAAGGGAAGGTGGATGAGGATCATGGGGCAGGGACAGATCATGGATGAGGTGGGTGAGGAGGGGGAGAGGCAGGGAAGGAGCGACGGGGGGGAGGGACGGAGGAGGAGGAGGAGGAGCGAGGGAACGAAGGACGGAAAGCACGATCGAAAGAGGATGAGTGAGGGCTACGGCATGCACTCGAGCCAGAAGAGGGAACAGGATGAAGCATAGTGATGACCATGCTGAACATGACAACGGCGCCCATGCTGATCATGGCGACTAGGGGGAAATCGAGGCAAAGGACTGCACCAGGTTTTAGAGGAGAGGTTGACGGGTGGACGGGGCAGGGGGGACGACGCGTCTCTCCGGCAAGGCAGCCGCCCCTGCGCCTGGTGTCGCAGCCCCGCGCCTGCTCGCCGGGCGGGCACCCGCCCCTGCGCCTGGCGTCGCAGCCTGGCGCGTGCTCGCCCACTGCTCCTCGGCAAGGCGGCGCGGGCTCGCCCCTGCGCCTGGCGTCGCAGCCCGGCGCGTGCTCGCCAGCCGCGCGGCAGGGAGGCGCGGGCTCGCCGAGCGGGCAGCCGCCGGTGCGCCTGGTGTCGCAGCCCGGCGCATGCTCGCCCGCCGCGCCGCAGGGAGGCGCCTGCTCCCTGGGCGGGCCGCCGGGCGGCGCGTGCTCGTGGGCGGGCAGCGGCCTGCTGCCGCCGAGGACGCCGCCGCGCGGGGTCCGGCGGGGCGCGCCCGGGGCGGGCCGGGCCGGCCGAGCTCCCTCTGTCAATTGGCTTCAAGCAGTGGCGAAGCGTCCCGGCTCGCCTATAGCCCCACCAAACAATGTTCTAAGAACGTTTTTTGTGGTTCCCATGAGATGTTTTTAGGACATTTCTGGCTGGGGCTCTTTTGGTTGAACACATCGGGTTTATGTTCTAAGAATCTTGTTTTTATTCTTAGAACATTTTTGGGTTCTAAGAACATTTCGTGGTGTGACTATAGGAGTGCTGGGACGGTCGGTCCCTGCTCAACTCTGCGTCCCGCGCGCAGCAGTAGGTAGCAGGTCGACCCAGCAAGGAAGAAAGGGGGCACCCTGATTCCTAGATGGATCGGGCCGAAGGGGAGGGGGGGATATAGGGAAAGGGGGGGTACGCGAAATCTGCTGCGTGCAGCTGGTTTCGGCCCTGCCGCCGGGCCCAGTCCTCGGTACATGGGCGTGTCCAGGCGCCAGGCGGCGCTGGGAAAATGAGCTGCGTGAGCTGATTATCTACCCTACCCATTTCTATCCCCCCCTTTCGTTCCCCCCAAGTTGCGAGGCGGGCAGTGGGAATCCCCGGCCAGCAGAAAGAGGACGAATTGAACAAATGCATGAACAGGAAGTTTCGAAGGTCCGCGCGGAGTTCCCGGATCGGCGCTGGACCCCCCCCTGGCGCGCGGAGCGCCGAAGTGGCCGCGCTGGAGGCGCCGCCAGGGGGGCAGCGCTGCGCGAGGAACTCTTCGCGGACCTGTCAGCGTTTAGGTCCTAGGTTTAAGTCGGGCGCGTCCCTCTACAGAAGGAAGATCCAAAAAGAGGCAAAAAAAAATCGGGGGACGACTATTCAAGCATTTTCGTTAACTTTGGTGCATTGTTTCGCACTTTTTCGAGTTTCGTCCAAAATCCACCTGTAGGAGGACATGCCCGACCTAAGTTTAGGTCGGGCGTGTCCCCCTACAGGGGAATTTTCGACGAAAAATCAAACATACCTCAAAAATGCCCCAAGAAGGTAAACAAATGCTCCAAAATTAGTCCCCAGACTATTTTTGGATTTTTTTTGTTTTGTTATTTTTGAGGTATGTTTTAAATTTCGTCGAACCCCCCCCTGTAGGGGGACAGGCCCGACCTAAGTGTGTGTTTTTTTTGTTGCGGCTGCCCCTACTTGCTCGCTGCCTCCCCTTCCGAGAGTTCAAATGGAGGCTTGTGGGGAGCTCCGCGCGAGCCCAGTCGGCGCGCTCCTGCTTCGAGGGGGTCGACTACACACGTCTCTTGAGTTCTTACTCAGCTTACATCGGGCCCGTCCCTCTACAGGAGGAATATTCAAACGTTGCGGGCAATGGCTACATCCACTTCCAGTGCGCCGTGGAGTTTCGGACTCTCTTCCCAAGAAGCATAAAGCGCACTGGATGTGGATTATAATATGCCTCCAAAGGGCTAGATTTGTATCCATATCCCCAGACCCCCTCGAGTTATGAAAAATCACGACGGGAGGTTTTTCATTATTTTTGGCATCCGGGGGCCCTTACCGGCCCTCAGGACCGTCAAAGAACGACTCAGGATGAAAAACCGGTCCCGGAGAATCGGTCCGGATCTCTGGGGGTCGCGTCATGAAAAAATCATGACGTCGGGGGTCTGGGTCCCGTGCGCCTCGGCCGTGCGGCGCCCCTTCCAAAAAAGTCCAAGTCGCACTGGATATGGATATGAATCCTGCCCGCAGACAAGCCTAAAAAAATGGTACGGGGACGAGTTGTTCATCATTGTTTGACCATCTGGGGACATTTCGGACGCACGCCTCCAAGGAGGACACATGGTACTAGTGGGTCTCTATTCTTCCCACCTGCAGCAGCCACGTCCTTTTTGAGCCAGATGGGCTCTGTCGTAACGGCGCGTTCTTGAAAAAAAAGGGGACATTTCTGGGGTCTGCTTCATTTTCCGTCCAGAATCCGCCTGTAGGGGGACATGCCCGACCTAATACTGAGCGTGGGGGGGTATACCTACCGGTCCCCCCGACCGCCGAGCGCCGCGAGGCGGCCGCAGACGTGCTGCACGCTCGTGCTCGGCCCCCGCGCGGACCCCCGGAACCCACGCACCGAAGGCCACTCCTTACCCTCGGCCAGAAACCAAACGACACCACCCCACCTGCGGCCCTCCATGTTGCGCTAGGGATTTCGGGGGCCGTAGCATATACCATGCAAGAGCCCACGCCAGATGTCATGGCATACGCTAAGGCCCGTGGGGCCGCAGGTGGGGTGGTGTCGTTTGTTTCCCTGTCCATACCCAGGGCCACTCTTGCGTGTAATCACGTTTTTGTTGATATGTGCGGTTGACCTTGTTTATTATTGTTCTTCCCTTTCGAGGGGATGTCGGAAGCTGGGCGAGGGCCGGCAAACCCGCGGCTGGTAGAGCGGTCCTCCCGGAAGAATGATCCACATCCCCGAAATAAAAAAACTCGACGCGCTATAAACAGTAAACGGGCTGCTCCCCCGAAAAGAAGAACGAATTTCTTGGAGCTCCGTTTCAGCAGCCACGGGTTTGTGGGCCCTCGCCTTGGGCTCAAGTCGGGCCCGTCCTTCTACAGGAGGCATCTGCAAAAATAGCGAAAACATGTCTGGGGACGATGTTTTTCTGATTCCCGACAATATTGGGATATTTATTGGAGTATTTATTACGCTCCGTCCAAAATCCGCGCTTGAGGGGGACATGCCCGCCCTAATCTTGGGCCCAGGGCGCGCGCCGCCCTAGGGGCCCACCAGCCGGCGGCAAGGTGGAGACGGGAGACCACGACTTGCGTCGGGCGTGGCCCTGTATCATCGTGGAAGTCGGTTTAATGTACCCGCCACGGTGGGCAAGCCGTGCTGCCTGGGCCCACCCGCTCCGCTAGGGTGTGCAGAGTGGTCAGTGGCACCTCCTGGTCTGAGGTGAGCGTTGCCTATGACATTCGCGGAGGCAACGCCCCCCACCATCCCGCCGGAGCAACAAAACAAATGTCGATTTCATGGAGAGGAAGCAGGTTGCCAAATAACTCCCAGATGTCTGAAGGCTAAATAATGTTTCCATCCTGTTTCAATTATTATATATCTATGTACATAGGAACCTGGTTAGAACATGTTTTCACACATTTTGAATACAGCTTTGATTCAATGATCGGATTGTTAGAGTGTCCATTGTCATGGCATCCACAATTCTATCATGGATGAGTGTTCAAGCGTGCTGCAACAAGACAGCCAGGTGACGATGCCCCGTGCTCTTTTGACTGCGTCTGGTCGTGCTCTGGCCATTCTTTCTTGTTCCTCCAAGCTCCGCCCGTGGGAGCAGCGCGTGGGCGACACTCGAGGGTCCCGAGGGTGGATCGAGCAGCGCGGGAGGGCCCAGGGAAGGGAAGGAGGGGCGCTCCGAACGGTAATCCACGGGGGGGGGGGGGGGGCCACGCGTGCCCCTGAAGGGGATTTCAGACCTGTCCCCTTGCCACCACGGGCCAGACAGGGGTCGGGACGGTGCACGCTGGATCACACTGTATTTTTTTCCCCTCCGCCAGCGCACGCCCGAGGCGAAGACGGACGACCAACGACCGACAACGACTGACGCCGTCCCATCCCCAGTGCTCTCTGGCGGCGACTTCCCGGAGGCCCGAAGCGGCCCGGACAGGCTCGAAACAGCTCAGTGACTCGAGCCCCGTGCTTCGAACCTCGATTCCAGCAGCGACGACGACGGCGAGGACCGTGGCGACGAGGCAGTTGCGTTGGCAGCCGCCCTCCCCGCCGCCAGTGGACCGCCGCCGCTGCGGTGGCCCACGCTCGGGCCCTCGCGGCAGGCCAGCGCGTTTCCTGATGGGCTGGTTTTCCACCGCCACTACCATAGGTAGGAGAGGGAGGAGAGGGAGGAGGAGAAGGAGGAGGAGGAGGAGGAGGAGGAACAGAAGGCGGAGGAGGTGGAGGAGGAGGAGGAGGAGGAGGAGGAGGACCTAGGGGGCCACACGCGAACCTTACCCCTACCCCCCAAGATTCGTTCGGGATCTCCCAAACAGAGTGAGCCCCACCCTCCCCTCAGAAATCGTGGGGGGTAGGGGTAGGGTTCGCATGTGCCCCCCTAAAACCTCCTTATCCTCCCTTTTCTCCCGTCCTACATATGGTGGTGGTGGTGGAAAATGTGCCCCCTATCACTTCCGCCTCCCCCGCCGGGCCTCGCCGAGGTGGCCTCTCGGTGGCCCCTCGGCGGGCCCTCGGCAGCTCGTCTGCGGCCCTCGGCGGCCGCCTGCGCCGGGCGTCGTGCGCGGAGAGGGGCGGCGGCGTCGTCGTCCTCCCCCTCCGCCGGCCCGCTTTTGTGTTGTTTTCTTCGTCGTCCATCCCGCTGTCCTTTCCCTCGTCCTCCTGCTCCTCCTCCCTCGATCGTCGCTTAGCACACACATGAGACCATGAAAAGGAAAGACCTGTGGGGTATGAGCACTTCTGCAGGGCCCATGAAGGCCAGAGCTCGAGCAATGCCTCGGCTGAGCCACACTGTCAGAGGGTTACTTTAAGGAGACGAATATGTCCTGTGGTAGGGGTGCTCCTCCTCCTCCTCCTCCTCCTCCTCTTTCTCCTCCTCCTCATCCTCCTCTGTACCGACCTTGCCCTCCATCCTCTTCGTCGTGGTTCTCCACTTTCTCCTCGTCCTCCCTCCTCGTGTTCCCTCCTCGTTTGCGTCCTCCGCGCTCTCGACCTCCTCGACCTTCTCCCTTCCCCGCTTTTCTCGTCATTCCCTGCTCCACCCTCCCTCCCTCCCTCCCTCGTCCTGCGCCTTCACCGGCACCACCATTCTCCCCCCTCTCCTCCCTTGTCGTCCCCCCTTCTTCATCGTCGTTATCCTCCCCCTCTCCTTCCTCGTCGTCCTCCTCCCTCCTCCCTCCCTCCTTCTTCGTCGTCCTTCTCCTCCTCCCTCGCCCTCCGTCCTCCTCCCTCGTCATCCTACCTCGTCATCCTCATCCCGCCACGTTCCTCTACCCCTCCTTCTCGCCGTTGCCGCCGCCGAGCCGGCCCCTGGGGATGAGGAGAGAAGGGGGGAGAAGACGGGGAGGATGAGGAGGATGACCAGAGCAAACCCAATGTTCTAGGCTTTCCAGATCTGAGGATCGAGCCGCATTGCCAACACATCGGTCATGAGGCTCGATGTGGAGCGCGATTTTCTTCACGCCGACGTCGCCGATGCATCGCTGGCGTTGCCGATGCATCGACGATGCGGCGCGATCCCCCGACCCCATCTGCTCCGACCCCACCTGGGAGGCCTGCATCAGAGATGCTGCCATACACCCTCCCGTCCTGAGTCCTCTCCTCACAAGTCCCTACGGCCACCGAGGGTCGATCGATCAAGCGAAAAGACCCGAGCCTTTTGTTTGGGTGGGGGGCAAAGGGTGAAATCTGAAATTCCGTTTCGATGGATGTTCGAGGCCTGAATCTGCAAGAGGTGAGTCACAAGACGGATGGACTTCCGAGGTGCAGAGCCCATATGGATTTCACCCTGAGCCCTCCACCCTGAGAAAATGCTCCGGGGCCGCCTGCGAGCAGACTCGATGCGACTCCCTTCGTCCCACGGCGCGATACCATTCCGACTTGCTTCGGCCCCTTGGACCGGCATCGGCCAGGGCCACCCAAGGCCAGCTGCGGCGCTCCGATCTCGATTCGACTCGAGACTCAGCCACGCGCAGAGGGGGGTGGGGGGAGGGGGGAGGGCTTCTTAGAAGCACCCCTGCTTCTTAGAAGGCGCGGGCCTCATCTACAGATGTGAGGCCGGCGCCTTCTAAGAAGCAGCCTCCTTCTAAGAAGCCTTCCCCCCTCCCTCCAACCCCCTCTGCGCGCCGCCAAGAGACGGTCCTCGACGCGCGGGGCCCTGACGAAGCCGCGCGCACGAGGGCCCCCCGCCCCAAGGGAGTGCTCAGAAGACGCTCGTCCCAGCGAGGAGCTGGCCCGTGCTCTCTGCCAGCGGGCCCCCCCCCCGCTTGGGCGGCGAGGCCTCCGGGGGCCTGCCGCGCTCCGTGCGAGCGCCCCGCCGTTCAGAGAGCCGGCTGCCGCCCGTCCTTCCACCGAGCGGTCACGGGGTGCGCACAGGTCGGACCGTGATGTCTACTCTGTAAGAACGGTTTTTTGAAGGCATATTTGCCTTCAAAAAATTGGTTTTTTGAAGGCAGATCTGCCTTAAAAAGAACGGTTTTTTGAAGGCAGATCTGCCTTCAAAAAACCGTTCTTACAGAGTAGACCAGTCTTTCCTCCTTGCAGGTAAAGGCAGATCTGCCTTCAAAAAAACGTTCTTACGGTTTTTTGAAGGCAGATCTGCCTTCAAAAAACCGTTCTTACAGAGTGCAAGTGCCCAGAGATTCCACGCATGGAAAACAAATCAAGACGGAGGCTTGGCTGATGTCTCGGCCTCTCTATAGGGGCCCTCGCGGGGCCCCGGGGCCGTCAAAAAAGGACTCGGGATGACAGACCGGTCCTGGGGAATGGGTCGAGACTTCGGGGGACCGCGCATGTAAAATATCACGACACCGGATCTTTGGGAACCCCAATCAATGGATGGCTCGAAATGGGATCGATCAAGAGATCGATAAAGAGATCGCCCAGGAACCCGGGAACCCGGAACCCACCGAAATCGGCCCGGAACCAAGAAGCAGGAACCCGGGAACCTGGAACCGGGAACCCGGGAACCCAGGCGGCCACCAAAATCGGCTGGATTTGTTCGCCAAATCTTCAATTGTTGGGACCCCTTCAGTGCAAGCACTGATTGGGGAACCAGATGTCCAGCGAGATTCCCGCTTTGCAAAAGGACCGCCCCCATGTGTGCAGCTATCGCGCAAGCTGCCAGTTCCGGCTTCTGAACTTCGAGGGCGCCTCAAGGGAGACACCCCGTTCGAAAATGAGCCGCCTTCCACCCGTGCAGCAGACTCAGATGCACACGTTTCTGTTTCTTCGATCAAAGGAAGTCTCAGCCGAGGACAACTCTTGCACGCGAGAATTTTGCTTTGTTGGAAACACAGAAGCATGTCCCGTATCCCTTCTTTCAACTGTTGCCGGCTCTTAAACGACTGCGCGCGGCGCTGAGGCCAGAACCGCATGTTGAACTCCACGTGCCCTCCACGTTTTTGCTTGCAGCACGCTCCTAACGGCGAATGTGCGCGGCGCCAAGGCAAGAGGCCCATGCTATCCCCCCGTCCGTGCAGCTGCTACTTCAAGGAGCAGGGCCATAGGCCTGGGCATCGATCGGACGCGTGCACTTTTTACCTTCGGCGAGGACCAGCGAGGAGCACCCTTGATCCCTTGGCGGAACAACCACGCACGAAACCGAAACAAAAACACATCGGCAACACCCCAACATACTTATACTATATGTGCGTCGCCCCCCCCCAGGGGCGACGCGCGCACCGAGAAATCTTGAAGTATATGCGTCGTGGCCGGCGCTTTCTGGCCACACCGCTCGGGAAACGATATACTACAAGATGGGTATACGATATGTTCGGGTCGGACGCGCGCCTCCAAGGAGGACATATAGTACTAGTATGTCCATGTGCGTCCCAACACAGGGCATGGACGTCCGAGCGATGGCGAGTCAGCAGCGAGGGCGTCTGTGGGCGAGCCGCCCGGGCCGCCCGAGCGGCACGCCTGTGGGGTGCGGCAGGGAGCTGTGGCGTTTGCAGGCCGCCCTGCTAGGAAGGACGAGCGGCTTCCCCCTCCTCCTCCCACCTCTCCTCCTCCTCCTCCTCCTCCTCCTCCTCCTCCTCCTCCTCCTCCTCCCACCTCTCCTCCTCCTCCTCCTCCTCCTCCTCCTCCTCCTCCGCCTCCTCCTCCTCCTCCTCTCCTCCTCCCCTCTCCTCCTCCTCTCCTCCTCCTCCCTCTCTCCTCCTCCTCCTCCTCCTCCTCCTCCTCCTCCTCCTCCTCCTCCTCCTCCTCCTCCTCCTCCTCCTTCCTCCTCTCCTCCTCCTCCGCCTCCTCCTCTCCTTCTCCTCTCCTCCTCCTCTCCCCTCCTCCCTCCTCCCCCTCCTCCTCCTCCTGCTCCTCCTCCTCCTCCTCCTCCTCCTCCTCCTCCTCCTCCTCCTCCTCCTCCTCTTCGCCCTAGTAAGGACGCGCGCCTTCATCTAGGATGCCCTTGCGTCCTCGCCTCTGTGGCCCGTCCTCTGCCGTATTCCCTGGTCGCCGCCGCCCAGAAGATCCCAACTTCAGCCTCCAAGGGTCTTGCGTCCTTGCCACGCGTCCTTGATATACGTTTTGACTGTACCCGTGCATCCTTGCCTCCTCGGTGATCGTCGGTCAATCCTCCGCCGCTTTCGAAGGCCAGCCCCGCCCTGAGGCATCTCAGGCCCTCGCATCTTCATGGGGCGTCCTTGCTATAAGGGTTGGCTGTGAGGAAATCGGATGGAGGAAGAGAGGGGGCGAGGAGATAGAGGGATGAGAGAGGAGGATCAGATGGAGGCGGGGGATGAAAAGGAGGAGGAGGAGAAGGAGGAGGAGGAGGAGGAAGAGGAGAAGGAGGAGGAGGAGGGGACGGGGAGGAGGAGGAGGAGGAGGAGGGAGGAGGAGGAGGAGGAGGCAGGGGTCGACCTGACAAGTGGCTGGGCCAGTTTCGTTTCGAGTTCGTCCTGCAGCAGAGGCGGGCTGACGACAAAACGAGGGACAACGGGAACAGCACAACGACGAACACGACCAGTTTTTAGGTCGATCCATGTGCTGAGGGCCTTACGTCTGAGGGTGAGGGCTGGAGGAGGAGGAAGAAGAGGAGGGAGGAGGAGGAGAAGGAGGGAGGTGATGAGAGGAGGAGGAGGAGGGGAGGAGGAGGAGGAGGGGGGGGAGGAGGAGGAGGGAGAGGAGGGAGAGGAGGAGAGAGGAGGAGGAGGAGGAGAAAGAGGAGGAGGAGGAGAGGAGGAGGAGGAGGAGAGGAGAGGAGAGGAGGGAGGAGGAGGAGGAGAGGAGGAGCAGGAGGAGGAGGAGGATGAGGAGGAGGAGGAGAAAGAGGAGGAGGAGGAGGAGGAGGAGGAGGAGGAGGAGCAGGAGGAGGGAGGAGGAGAGGAGGAGAGGAGGAGGAACCCACAACCAGGTTGGGAAGGCGTTGGAGCAGAGGATGGTGGTGACCTCTAAGCAATATGCCTGGAGTGATGAACAGGATGACGACACAGTGCGTGCCACAGCGGCCAGTTCGATGGCTTCCTCGGCGGCGTCACCAGCGAGCCCGTGGCCATCGCGAACCCCACGGAGTGGTCCAGCATCCTTGTGTGGTTCATCGGAGTTGTCGTCTGCTTCCTTCACGAGGGGACCTTCCTTTGTGCCCTGTGGGTCTCCTAGGCCTTGGGGGTCTACCTCGGCGAGGACAGGCGAGGTGGCAGGATTGCCACAACCCTCTTCCCCATCTTTTGCTGCCCGCAGTGTCGAAAATAGTGTATCCGGACGCGGGACGTTCAATCGTCCCTTGCAGGGACAAGCTCCAGCGCTCGTTCGGAAGCGTCGAGTTTGTGATTTGCGGCCGTTGCAGCTCCTGACGTTCAACGGATCCAGTTGGGTTGCCGAGCCCAGGGAGTGTGATGGTCTGGAATCCATTCCGAGGAAGGCCCTTAGTTTCAACGAATTGGTCCGCGAGACGGATGCTGACATTTGTTTCTTGCAGGAACACCGTCTTGCAGGTGCCCTGTACCAGCGCACGCAGGCGCGACTGCAGAGAGCAGGTTGGCGCGTCTCCGGCTGCGAGTGTATTCAGACGGAGGCTGGGAACGGATCAGGAGGGACTTTCACTATTGCGAGGAAGCATATTGATACGTGGGTTCCCCCAACCTCTTCATCTACGCTTGTTGCTGGGCGAGTCTCGCGTGTGTTCTTTCGCAGTGCAGGTTGTGGTCTGATGGCCCTGTATTCTGTTTATCTGCGGGACTCGGAAGGGATGAAGGAGGAGAACGTCAGGGTGATGAATGCCATATGGAAGGATTGTTTTGAGCACAGCGTTCCTGTCATTGTCGCAGGGGATTTCAATGTTGCTCCTAGTGTGATGGCATCAGTTGCTCCGCTGGCGCAGGTAGGGGCAATCATCAGGGTTCCATCTGTGCCTACGCATGTTGTGCCAGGGTCGTCGTCGTACCTCAATTATTTTATTCTCAGCCGTGTGTTGGACCACACCTCGGCAGATCTAGAGACGGACCTCAGCGCCCCCTTCAGCCCGCATAGGCCAGTCACTGCGAAGCTCATGCAAGCATGCCAGGACATCACAGTTCGGGTCCCCAAGGCGTACCAGAAGGTCCCAGCTTTGCCAGCTATTGGGCCCAGAGTGGCCCCGCCATGTTATTCGGACTTAGAAGGCAAGTTACGGGATTCATTGGAGCATCGGCTGGACGGGAACGGCATGGGCACTATGATTTGGGGTCATGCTCGTGAGATGGGAGTTCCCATTCTGGAGGAGGTTTTCTTGGTATGGCGTAAACGTGCGTGGCAAGAGCTCCTGCAGATCACACAAGTGTCGAATCCCAAGGGGGGGTCTCAGTTGGAGTTCAAAGATGTCTCGGTTAGAACCCTCTTGGCCACCAAGCAGTACTCAAGTGAGTTCCCTGGCCGTGCCATTCATTGGGTGGTTTTGCGGTTCAAGGAGCTGCGGGCCCTTTTCCTCAGCCCTGAGCGCAGGGAGGACTACCGCCACGTCCTGTTGCGCCAGTGGGAAAGGCTACCGGTGCGAGGTGGCCCTTTCAGGCGCTACTGGAGGCAAGGCATCTCGTTCTGGCATCCCTCTTTGGCGACCTGTGCTCAGCATTCACAGGCCAAGAGGGCGGCTGAGGAGCATGTCCATGTCATCGACGCCTGTCTGCCTTTTGTTACTGTCTTTCTTCGCATGGGGCAGTTGGAGGATAGGAGCAAGGCCAGAGCAGCATGGGAGGAATGGAGTGGAGTTGCTGTCAGCAATGGTGGAAGGCGAGCTTATTCTTTTCTCCGCTCGGGAGTGCCACTTCGCGAGGAAGTTGCGGAGGAGGGCGGTGCGTGTTCCAGTTCTTTGCCAGTTCGCCTCCGCGCAGAGACCAAGTTGTGGAGGCAAGCCTGGGCTGCTGCTGCCGATGCCAGTTCTGTCCAGCCTCCCCTCGAGCTCCCAGCAGTATCGGTGCCAGTCCCAGGCCCAGTCCCTCCAGAACAACTTCAGCACATTGGGTCGCGGTTTGCAAAGTCTACTTGTTGCCCAGATGGGTTTCATCCACGTCACTTCGGGATGTTGAGTCGGGCGTCTTTGGGAGTTGTGTCTTGGCTTTATCATCTTATGGATGTGGTAGGTCAGGCCCCGTCTTCTATGCAACAGTTGGTTGTCTTTTTGATGGGCCGTCCCGAAAAAGGCAGAAGGCCCATTGGCCACTACAATGCTTTCGAAAGGCTTCACGGAAAGACCCATCGGGATCTTCGTCGTCGTTGGGAATGCGATGTGGGGTTAGGACCGCAGTTCTCCATGGGGCAGGGCCGTAGCTGCCTGGACATTGTTTGGCGTCAAAGTGTCCAAGCAGAACTAGCTTCAGGGACCAAAGTTCACTATGGGACGTTGCTTTGGGACCTGCTCCAGTTCTACGAGCACATAGGACATCAGGGGTTGGTGAATCAAGGTTTTTCGTGCCACTTCCCCCTCCACGTTCTGATTTATACCATGTCCACCTATCGGTGGACCAGGTACCTGTTATTAGATGGCGCGTACTCGGAGGGGATCACTCCTACTCAGGGGATCGTTGCGGGTAGCACCTCAGCCACCTACGAGGCCAAAGCTTTCATGTTACCTTCCTTTCAGAGGTCTACAGGTGTGCCCGACACAGGGCTCGGGCTGCACATCGACGATCTCTCGTTTCACTCGTGGCACGAGGGCGAGCACGTCTGCGCGGCCAACCTAAAGGCGTTGGCCACGACCATGGTCCACTATATCTCCTCCACCCTCCGTGTCCCGCTCGCCGAGAGGAAGATGATGGTGACGGGAAATTCGTTGAGGCTCGTGAAGGACATCCGCGAGGCTCTGGGCCAACTAAGTGGCACCAGGGCTTATGCCCCAGGAAATCTTGGCGTGGCGTTCTCGGCGGGCAAACACCAACACACACCTTTAGCTCGGGCTATTCGCAAGAAGAGGTTTCGGATTCTTCGGGCCCGTACGAAGCGACTGGCGTTCTTGAAGGTGTCTCGGCGTGTACGTGCCCGACTGTTCAAAAGTGGGTGCCTCAGTGCTGTATCTTATGGGATGGAGGTGCAGAGGGTTGCGCCTACTGAGATTCTTCATTTGAGGAGGGCCTCTGCAAGGGCCTCAGGTATTAGTAAGAAGGGCTGCAACTTGGACCTCATGTGGGCTGTCCACAAGCATCGTGGAGACCCCCTCTGCCTGGCCTCAGGACCTCTCAAACGGTATGCGTGGGAATGGTGGCACTCCAGTGAGCCCCCTAGCTTTGCGCGGCCTCGACACAGTGGCGCCCTGACCCCAGGCCAACTAAGTAGAGTGTGGCATAGCGCTGTTGCCACCCTCCAGACCACCCAGCGGAAGCCGTGGTTGTATAGGACGCGTGGCCCGATCTCGGCCATGCTGTTGTGGTTGGAAGCTGGCGGTTGGTCTTGGGAGGGCCCAGCTACCTTTGTGTCCAGGTCTGGATTCAAGTGGATCCTCACGGAAAGGCCACCTGCCCAAGTGGTTGATGGTTTCACCCGTGACCTCCAGGATGTGTATCTTAGGAGGTACCTTCTCAAGCACCTGCCGAGCCCAGGTGTTGAGCATGAGATTTTGTCCAGAGGGCTGCGGCTACCTGCTATTCAGAGAGTAGCAGAAGCCCTGGATGGAGGCCAGCGTCATGTGTTCTTTCAACTTTTAGCAGGATCGATGTCTACAGGAGCTTCCATGTCCAAGTGGGGCTGCGCGGTGTCCGATCTCTGCCCGCACTGTGGTGAGCGAGACACGGTGTGGCACAGGTGCTGGACTTGCACGTACAGGCCAGCGGTAGTTGCTAGGAAGGAACATTTCTGCCAGGAACTTGTCGACCAGGCCCTGGCTGCAGGGCCAGAGTCGTGGCTTTTCAGTCGTCTTTGGGCCCCCTTCCCTGACCTTCCCGAGCCCGCCCAGAACTGGGATTTGAGGTTTTTCGAAGGAGAAGGGGTGCCCTGTGAGCCGTTTAGGTTTCAGCTTGAGGGCGCCCTATTTACGGACGGGTCCTGCTTTCACGGGGACTTTCCCGAAATCGCGAGGGCTGGCCTCGCTGTAGTTCACATGGATGGGGAGAGACCTGTCGGAGGGATCTACGGACCCCTCCCCAAGGAGTTTGCTCAGCAAGCGGCCGATGCCGAGCATGCCGGCCTAGCAGCTGCTATTCTCAGGACACAGCAAGAGGAGGCCCAGCCAAAACCTATCTCGGTTGATTGTGCGGCGTTGGTGTCTGGGTCGAGGTCTTCTCGGAAGGTTTTGGAAGGGTCTTCCAGGCTTCATTTCTTCTGGCGGGAGATCAGTAGGCACTGTAAAGATTGGCCCTCCCTCACGAAGGTCAAGGCCCACCGCAGCATGGAGAGTGCTACCAGTTTTGAGGATGGGTGCGCCATCTCTGGCTCGACTGCGGTGGATCATTGGGCCAAGCAGGGAGCCATAATTCATTGTCTCAGTTCAGGGGAAGTTTCGCTTTTTGAAGAAGGGATGGCAGAATACGCCTCCCTAGCTGCAGGATTGGTCGCGATCCTGTCGGTGTGGCCCCCGTTTGAGAAAGTGTTCAAAGGTGTGAATCGGCCCGTGCGGGCCAAAGCGCCCAGAGCACCCTCCACCCACTTCCCAGTCCCCCATGGAAAGGGTTACAGGTGCAGGAGGTGCTTGCGAGCCATCACACTTGTTACCACCACCCAGTGCGCCAACCCCAATCCCACGCTGGTTTCGCTCTTGCGGGGGGGGGGGGTGGGGCGCGGCACAAGTTGCATTGGGCGCGGCTGGTGGAAACGGATGTGCCGTTAATCTTTTGCGTTGCATGTGGAGGGATCGCGTGTGTACGTGCGGGGACTAGGCTCCTCAGCGATTGTGATCCCCCTGTGAGAAGTGCTGAAAGGAGCAAACTTCTCCGAGGACTGTACCCTGGGACTAACTACAGGCTGGGCCCTTCCCTGCCTTTGTCGTCCCTCCCGTTTTTTCCTCTGTCGTCTGCCTCGTCCTCGTCTGGCCCCGTTCCTGGTGGTGACCCAGACCTTGTTAGCCCTGGGCAGAGTGAATCTGCCCGCACCGCTGCCCAGAGTCTGGCTCTGGTGCGGTCGCGGCTCTTGGAGGATGAGGACGAAGCGCCCCTGCTCCCGCCCTTCGGAGGCAGGAGCCCATCCGACGACAGCGACTGATTGTGGTAGGGCGTCGGCCGATCATGGATTGACCAGGCGCGCCAAGGTCTGTAAGGTCTGTAAGGAGGAGGAGAAGGATGAGGAGGAGTAGGAGGAGGAAGAGGATGAAAAGGGGTGGGGAAGGCGACTGTCTGGCGAGCACCGCGGGCGCAGGCGAGCGACCGGCTGGCCGCCACGTTCCCGGGCGCCCTGCGCCGCCAGCCCTCCCAGCTGCTGGCGGCGCAGCGCCAGACCAGGCGCCTGCGTGTGGCCTCCTCCTCCTCCTCCTCCTCCTCCTC
>CAUYUJ010009893.1:0-31499 GCA_963575745.1 Prorocentrum cordatum
GCTGCACTCGGCGAGCGCCAGGGGGCCTTCCGAAGGCGGAGGCCCTGCCCCACCAGCCAGCTCACTCTCTGATGGGGACCGCTTCCAACCGAAGCTTCTCCTTCGGATGCCAGCCCCGCTTCACCCTGGACCAGTACTCCGCCGCTTTGGCGAGTGGACGTGTGCACTCATTGCGGAGCTGCTTAAATTGTCCGAGGGTCGAAAACGCTTTGCAGCGGGTGCATCTGATCAAAATCTGACCGCCCGCCGGGGGAAGGGGGGCCGTGTGTGAGAAGGCATCCCTTCACTCGCGGCCACAACTTGGCAAGCGCGATCCACTACTCGCAGAGCAGCTACTCGCAAGTGGCCCGGACCCGCCGAGGGGGATCTACGATAGAGTACACAAAGGCAGACGTATGGTTTTTCGGACGTTTGCGAGTAGGCACTCTGCGAGTAGTGGAACGCGCTCGGCGAATGACGGGCGTTATGGGGAGGGGGGAGACGAGGGGGGGGGGCATAACGTAGCGCCCCCCACCAGACTGTGATGCCAGAGCCACTGCGGCAGTGCCGGGGACGCACTGAGGGGGGGAGCGTCACGTTATGGGGCGGATGGGGAGGGGTGGGAGGGGGCATAACGCGCGTTATGGCCAAGAGGGTAACAAACAAACTAGCGAGGGGGCCTTCCGAAAGCAGAGGCCCGCTTGAAGAGGGGGCCGTGTGCAAGACGAACCCTGAGATCCTGGCGCTGCGACTTTTTTCACCACGAGCGTTTTCGCCCAAGTTCGGGCCCCAGGACCCTCACAGATCGATCGGGCTCGGAAACAAGTTTACTTGCATGGCGTTCGCGCCCGCCCCCTCGCCCCTCTTCAAACGAATACCAGCGTGCAGACTCTCGACTTGCGTGATTCCTGCACGTGTAGCTCGTTTGCGGTTTGCTTCAGGTTCAGGCCTCCCCCCTCCACGCAAGTAAACTTGCCGGAGTCTAAAACTAGCCTGGCGAAAGACCCAACCATATGCACTTGTGGGCACTGCCATTGTATGCACCGCATTCGGTGGAGCTCCCCTTGGGGCCACGAAGCGTGTGAAGGGGTTTGCCAACATGGCTGCGGTGGGCGAATGCGAGCGCTGGCAAGTGTGCCTTCGGCGGGGCTCCCTATGGGGCCACACGACGTGTGAGGGGTGTGCCGAAATGTGTGCGGTGGGCGCATGCGAGCGCTGGCATCTGGGCCTTCGGTAGAGTTCCCCATGGGGCGACGAAACGTGTGAGGGGTGTCCAACATGGGCGCGGTGGGCGCATGCGAGCGCTGGCATGTGCCTTCGGCGGGGCTCCCCATGGGACCACACAACGTGTGAGGGGTGTGCCAAAATGGCTGCGGTGGGCGCGTGCGAGCGCTGGCATGTGTGCCTTCGGCGGGGCTTCCTATGGGGCCGCAAAACATAGGATGGGTGTGCCAAAATGGCTGCGGTGGGCGCGTGCGAGAGCTGGCATCTGGGCCCGTGGTGGAGCTCCCTATGGGGCCGCAAAACGTACGATGGGTGTGCCAAAATGGCTGCGGTGGGCGCATGCTAGCGCTGGCATCTGGGCCTGTGGTGGAGCTCCCTATGGGGCCACAAAAGGAGGGGTGTGCCAAACAAAATGGGTGCGGTGGGCGCCTGCGAGCGCTGGCGCATGCGAGCGCTGGCATCTAGGCCTTTGGGTGAGCTCCCTAGAGGACCGCAAAACGTGTGATGGGTATGCCAAAGTGGGAGGGGAGAGGAGGCGCGAGAGGAAGAGGGGGAGGATGGGAGGGGGGAGGGGGCAGCGAGAGGAAGGAGTGAGACGCGGGGCGCTGTCTCTTCAAAACGAGGACCCAACACCACAGGGTGGTTGGGAACAAAGCAGGCTCATAATGAAGAAAGATGGGGTCTGGCCGGGGCTCCAGGCGTGATTTTTCACGGTGTTGCATTTTTCTGCAACGTCGGATCTCAGGGTAACACGAAGCCAGGACGAAGACACGTTCGGGTGAGCATACATCGATCATCTCTGAGATCCAGAGGCTCTGGATGATGTACCGGGTGCCGCGGCCTTCTCAGAGCATTTCGTAATACTTTGAAAACATATTTATTATCGTCCTAGTCCCGTGCGAGATCAAGAGGCAAGTCCAGGGAGTTCGTTGTAACAGTTACATCTTGAGCCAGATGGAGGGGCCACAAAGCCGAATTGGGGTGCAGGGCGCCCAGGGGGGGGCCAAATTAAGCAACGTTGATCTGGACTGAGCCAGGTTGTGCCGGATTGGGCCAGTTTTCGACCACGGATCTGCGAAATTCAACCTCCCAGGAGTTGCATCTTGAGTTAAGTCGGGCCTGTCCCCCTAAAGGGGGAATTTGGGCGAAAAATTCGAAACACCCCAACAAAACTCCAAAAGTGCTCAAATATGGTCCAAAAATTGTCCCCAGACTATTTCTCCTGATGCCCAGCGTGCGACGAGCATCGGCCAAAAACGACGACCGTGAAAGCGCCCCATGGGCCTTTTCGGGCCGGGCGAAAGGGGGGGATAGCAAAGGGGGGGTTGAGAATCAGCTCACGTAGCTGATTTTCCCGGCGCCTTCCGGCGCCAGGAGGCGCCCATGTATCGAGGAATGGGCCCGGCGGCGGGGCCGAAACCAGCTGCATGCAGCAGACTTCGTACCCCCCCCTTCCCAATCCCCCCCTTTCGTCCGGCCCGACCATGGGCCTTCGTGGCGAGAGCCCTGTATGGAATGTGCATCAAGCACGACGTGCCAACGTCGTTGCAAACTGACGTGAATTTGGCATGGACCTCCCTACATCCATGTAGCTCGTAAAACGTGCGCAGCGCCGGAGCGTGACCACGACTTACTCCAAATCCCTTATTAATCGTCCCCCGGGTCCGGTTTTTTAAGGCGCCTTTTTGGTCATTAAGGGGGTCCGGTTTATTAGGTCGCTTTCTTTGGATTGGAGCTGAGGGGGTCTGGTTTATTAAGGCGCCCCATCGAAGAGGGGGTCCGGAATATTAGGTCGCATTTGGAGGGGGGTCTGGTTTTTTAGGGGGGGGTCGATTAATAAGGGATTTGGAGTACGCCAGCGCGGACGGCCTTAGTACAGGGTTCAGGGGCAGAGCGCGTTTGAAACGGAGCCGCCCTCCATCCGACCAGCTGCGGGAAAAACGCTCAAGACGAACGCTCCCGACGCTGCGGCGAGGGGCGCACGTTCGGACAAGGGCCAGAGCCACCCTCCAAGTGAACAGCTGCTGGAACATGCCAGGACGAGCGTGCGCGGCGCCGAGGCGAGAATCGTACACCCTGCGAAATGCTTAAGAAATCATGGGTTAAGAAATTCATGGTCTCAGAACTTGAATAAAAACCAAAAATTTCCATTCAGAACTTAGGATTTACCTTGAAACATTAAGAATAATCGAGACTCTGGCCGAAAATTTAAGTTTTCTTAAGCATCGCCTAAGGTGTACAGTCAACCCGCATCATAAGCATGCGCGGTGAGGACGAGGGGCCTTGGAGGCCCACGCGAAGGTTTTTCGAACGAGGCCGGCCAGCGAAAGTCGCTAAGGCTTGGCCGAAGGGGCAAGGATGCAAGGGTACCCCTTGGGAGGGCTGTCCATCCTCACTGTGCAGGTGGACTGCAACTTCAGCATCGCCTCCCCTCCATCCGTACACATGTTGAAAGCTTTCAAGACGAATGCGCGCTGCGCGAGGGCAGGGGCACCACGCATACGCACACACGCACACACACACACACGCACACGCACACGCACACGCACACGCAGACGCAGACGCAGACGCAGACGCAGACGCAGACGCAGACGCAGACGCGCACGCGCACGCACACGCGCACGCGCACGCGCACGCGCACGCGCACTCACACGCACACGCACACGCACACGCACACGCACACGCACACGCACACGCACACGCACACGCACACCCCCTCCCCCCTCACCCCCCCCCACCACACACACAAACACACAAGCACACATCAACACACATCAACACACATCAACACACATTAACACACATCAACACACAGGAAGACACATCAACACACATCAACACTCATCAACACACATCAACACACATCAGCACACATCAACACACATCAACACACATCAACGCACCTCAAAACACACCAATACACACCAACACACACAAACACACACCAACACACACCAACGCACACCAACACACACACACACCAAAACACACCAACGCACACCAACACACGCCAACACACCAACACACGCCAACACACACCAACACACACCAACACACACCAAAACACCAACACACACCAACACACACCAACACACACCAACACACACCAACACACACCAACACACACCAACACACACCAACACACACAAACACACACACACCAACACACACACCAATCCACACCAACACACACACCAACACACACACCAACACACACCAACACACACCAACACACACACACACCAGCACACACACACCAACACATACCAACACAAACCCACACACACAACCACACACACAAACACATATAAACACACACAAACAGACAAACACACACAAACAGACAAACACACAAGCACGCAAACACACAAGCACACACACAAACACACATCAACACCCATCAGCACCCATCAACACCCATCAACACCCATCAACACTCATCAAAACACATCAAAACACACCAATACACACCAACACACACACACCAACACACACACCAACACACACCAACGCACACCAACACACACACACACCAAAACACACCAACGCACACCAACACACGCCACCAACACACACAACACACGCACAGCACACACCAACACACACACACACCAACACACACCACACACACCAACACACACCAACACACACCAACACACACCAACACACACCAACACACACCAACACACACCAACACACACCAACACACACACACACCAACCCACACCAACACACACACCAACACACACACCAACACACACCAACACACACCAACACACACCCACACCAACACACACACACACCAACACACACACCAACACACACCCACACACACAACCACACACACAAACACACAAACACACAAACACATATAAACACACACAAACAGACAAACACACACACAAACAGACAAACACACAAGCACGCAAACACACAAGCACACACACAAACACACATCAACACCCATCATCACCCACCAACACCCATCAACACCCATCAACAAACATCAACACACACCAACACACACTCACACACACCAACACACATCAACGCACATCAAAACACATCAACACACATCGACACACACCAATACACACCAACACACACCAACACACACCAACACACACCAACACACACCAACACACACCAACACACACCAACACACACCACCACACACCAACACACACCAGCACACACCAACACACACCAACACACACACACACACACTAATACACACAAACACAAAAACACAAAAAAACAGACACACACGCACACAAACACACAAGCGCACACGCACACAAACACACAAACACGCAACCACACACACAAACACACAAACACACAAACACACACACACAAGCACACAAACACATCATCACACAAACACACAAACACACAAACACACACACAAACACACAAGCACACACAAACACACACACGTACACACAAACACACACACAAGCACACACAAACACACACGCAAACACACACAAGTACACTCAAACACCTAGCACACACACAAACACACAACCACACACACATACACACACAGCCACACACACACAACCACACACACAAACACACACACAAACACACACACACAAGAACACACACGCACACACAAACACACACACAAGAACACACCAACACACACAAGCACACACACAAACACACACACACACAAACACACACGCACACACACAAGCACACACACAAACACACAAACACACACAAACACACAGGCACACAGGCACACACATACAAACACACACAAACAAACACACACATCCACAAACACACACCCAAACACACACACAATCACACACAAACACACACACAAACACACACACACAACCACACACACACAAACACACACACAAACACGAACACACAAACACACACAAACACACACACAAACACACACACACAAACACGCACAAACGCACGACCACACACGCACACTCACACACACACACACGCTCACACGCACGCACACGCACGCACGCACGCACGCGCGCACGCACACACGCACACACACACACACACACATACACACACAAACACACAAACACACACATACATACACACACACGCACACACACACACTCACACACTGACAACACACCCGCCCCGCTTACGTGCAACTGCCTCGGATATAACGCTCTTTGGTGCAGTGCGATACGATGAGAAACAATCCAGTCCGACGTACGTACATTAATGAGGGGGCCCAGGGACACAAATTCGCCGACCCTGTCGTCGTCTCCGTCGTCTCCTCGTCGTCTCCGTCGTCGTCACAGTCGTCTCCTCGCTGTTTCCGCCGTCCCTCCTCTCTGGACCCTCCTCTAACGCCGTTGTAGACTCGACAAAGAACCCCCTCTCTTTGATCCCTTCCCCGCGCGGGGGGGGGGTCCCCGGGGGGGGGTCGCCACGCAGATTCGTGTCCCCCGCGGGCGGCCCCGATACCTTGAAAAGTCCCAAAAGGAACCCAGAATGCCCAGGACGGCCCCCAAGATGGCCCAAGAGGGCCCTGAGTCGCCCAAACATCGGCCCAAGACGCCCAAGATGGCCCCAAGACGGTCCAAGAAGCCTCCAAGACGTCCCAGGAAGCTTCCAAAAACAACCCCAAGAAGGCCCCAGGAGGATAGAATCATTGATTTCCCATAAGAGAACGTACACTTTTAGCATGTACGACTGTTCGGCCTTCACCGAGTTGAAGACGGTCCACGAGGCCCCCAAGAAAGCTCCAAGACGGCTCAAAAGGCTCCCAAGAGGCGCCCAACACGGCCCAAGAGGGCCCCAAGACGGGGAGCTCGAACCAAAAATCCGAGCCTTCCGCCCAAGAAAGCTCCCAGGCGGCCCTTAAGAGGCCCCCAAGAGGCCCCAGGAGACCCCCAAGAGGCCCAAAAGAGGCCCCAAGAGGCGCCCAAACGGCACCCTCCTCCTCCTCCTCCTCCTCCTCCTCCTGCTCCTGCTCCTGCTCCTCCTCCTCCTCCTCCTCCTCCTCCTCCTCCTCCTCCTCCTCCCCTTGCTCCCCTTCCTCTTGCTCCTCTGCTTCTCCTCCTCCTCCTGCTCCTCCTCCCCCTCGTTTTCATCTTCGTCGTCTTCAGGGACGGCGGCACCGGCCGTAAGGCCTTCGCAATACGTACACGCACACGCACACATACCAGGATGTTCTATACTTTCTCATATTGTCTGGAATTTCGTCTTCTCCCCCACTTCCCATATTGCCCCATAGGTTCCTCGGAATCGACGATGCATTGTGTCTGACTGTCTTTTCCCTCCTGAATTAAAGACACGCGCAATGACGAGCGGTCGCGCATGATGAAATCAGAGCCGGAGGAGGCCAGTAGAACGAGGAAGAAGCGGAGAGGAGGAAGACGGGACGGGGTGGGGGGCGGGGAGGGGCGGAGGAAGAGGAAAGAGCGAGAGAAAGAGAGCGGGCCGCGGAAGAGGAGCAAGAAGAGGGGAGGACTGTGGCGAGCGGGGACGGGGCGGAGCGGGAGCGGCCTGCCCACAGACTCCGACAAGAGGCGTCGCCCTCCGTGCTCGCTGCCTGTCGCCTCCCGGCGCCGCACGGAGCCCCCGTTGGGCCTGCCGAGACCGGGCGCAGCCTCCGGGGAGGGGGGAGCCTGGCGTGGTGGCGGTGCCGACGTTGCCTCCGCCTGCAGTCCCTCTGGCTGCGCACCAGGCCCTCGGCTTCTGGGCTCGACGAGGACGAGGACGATGGCGATGACGACGACGACGACGACGACGAGGACGAGGACGAGGACGAGGACGACGACGACGAGGACGAGGACGAGGACGAGGACGAGGACGAGGACGGGGACGAGGACGAGGACAAGGACGAGGACGAGGACGAGGACGAGGACGAGGACGAGGACGAGGACGAGGACGAGGACGAGGACGAGGACGAGGACGAGGACGAGGACGAGGAACGAGGGACGAGGACGAGGACGAGGGACGAGGACGAGGGACGAGGACGAGGACGAGGACGAGGCGAGGCGAGGACGAGGACGAGGACGAGGACGAGGACGAGGACGGAGGACGAGGACGAGACGACGAGACGAGGACGAGGACGAGGACGAGGACGAGGACGAGGACGAGGACGGGGGACGAGTGGACGAGACGAGGGCGAGGACGAGGACGAGGACGAGGACGAGACGACGAGACGACGACGACGACACGACGACGACGACACGACGACACGACGACGACACGACGACGACGACGACGACGACGACGGACGACGACGACGATGACGATGATGAGATGATGATGATGATGATGATGATGATGATGATGATGATGATGATGATGATGATGATGATGATGATGATGATGATGATGATGATGATGATGATGATGATGATGATGATGATGATGATGATGATGATGATGATGATGATGTTGCGGCTCGCCCTCCTTCGGCTCGCTGCGCGCCGCCTGCACACCGCAGCCCGGCTCGATGCCTCGGCTGGGGCCCGCTGCTGCGGAGCGGGGCGCGCGCGGCAGCCCTTCCCCGCTGCCGCCTCTCGGGCGCGCGGCTCCGCGCTGCCCCGCTCCGCGCCTCTGGCCTGCTCTCCGCTTGCCCTCGCTCGGGCGTCGACTCCCCGTGCCTTGCTCGGTTTCGCGCATGTTTTGCTGGCCTGATGGTCCAGGGTGCCCCTCGAGGGTCCTCGCCGACCAAAGGATGCACACGCCCGAGCGATGCCGAGTCCATGAGGCGACCCCTCCCCTGGCCAGCGCCCACCACTCCTCACGGACTGGCTGCCACAGCTCCTGCAGAGGAGCGGCGGTGGCCCCATCGCCAAGCAGCAGGCCCACCGCCTTCTCTCGGCCAGCACGTGCGGGAGGAGACCTACCTTGGCTGCTCTATGGAGCGCGAGCCCGAGCACAGCCCAGGGCTCGGCCATGCTGCATGCCGCGCGCGCCCCCCGCGCTCTCAGCGCCTGAGGGGCCTGCCGAGCCACCTCGAGCCAAAATGGCCACGGAGGGGGAAGAAGGGGCAGGGGAAATGGCAGAGAAGGGGCAGATGGTGTTGGGGGGAGGGCGGCGATGGGGGAGGAGGGGGGGGGGAAGGAGAGGAAGGGGGAGAGCCGGAAGACTGGGCCAGGACGGTGGGTCCCGGAGACCGGGCCTGCGGCAGAAGAGTCCGGCTGCAGCAGCCCCAGCGCGCGGAGCGAACGGGCGATCTCGCCCCAGTGGGCGTGAACCTGACGCCCGGGGTCGGGGCGCGCGGAGGACGTATCCCTCATCCGCCCTTCCCCTCCTCCTCCTCCTCCTTCTCCTCCTCCTCCTCCTCCTCCTCCTCCTCCTCCTCGGACTCCTCCTCCGACTCCTCCTCCTGCTTATCCTCCTGCCCTCCTCCTCCTGTTGTAACTCCTGATGCGGATGACACCCCGCGGGGGACCAGCATGCACAGGGAGGGAACAGACAGAGAGACGCGCAGGAGGAACGCGAGGACAACGACCCCCCTCCCGCCTCCTGCTGCCCCCCCCCCTGCTAGAGGCCGCCTAGATGGCTTCGGAGTGGATGGGGTCGGAGGATCGCACTGCATCGCCGATACGTCGGCGATGCATCGGCGATGCATGGCGGATGCACCGGCGATGTATCGTCGACGTCGGCGATGCATCGGCGACGTCGACGCGAAGCAAATCGGGCTCCGCATCGAGCCGCGTCGGCGATGCATCGCCGACGCGGCGGCGATGATTCTCCGATCACATCTGCTCCGACCCCGCCTAGAGTAGGCCTAGACCTGCTGCGGTGGAGGGGGAGGAGGAGATGGAGGATGATGATGAGGAGGAGGGGGAGGACCAGTGTAAAACCAAAATTCATCAACGATGTTGGGATTAACAATTAACCCTCCCTCCAAGCTCCCTCTGCATAGGCCCCCACAGCGGTCCATTTCCATTGAGGGAACTGCCTCGTTGGAAGACAACCGTTTGAAGATCCTGACGCATGGCAAAACATTTTTCTCGGACTTTCAACGCCACGTGTCAACCTGATTGCTGCGTCATGACGATCTGGAATCGTGCCAGAACGCCGTTTGGGGGACTTCAACACGGCGAATCAACAGAACTGTTGCGCCTGCATAATCCTGAACCCTTGCAAAACACCATTTCTGGTGGGTTGATCATGGGAATCCGAGGCAAGAGCCACAGTTTGAAAACGACCCGCCCTCAATCCGTGAAGCGCCTGCAAATTCTCAAAGCGAATGTGCGCGGCGCTAAAGCGAGAACCACATGTTGAAAACAACCCGCCCTCAACGCGTGCAACTCCTGCACATTTTTAAAGCAATGTGCGCGGAGCTAAAGCGAGAACCACATGTTGAAAACCACCCGCCTTCAATCCGTGAAACTCTTGCAAATGTTGAAAAATAATGTGCGCGGCGCTAATGCGAGAACCACATTTTGAAAACGACCCGCCTTCAATCCGTGAAACTCGGGAAAGTTTCAAAAGCGAGTGTGCGCGGCGCTAAGGCGAGATCCACATTTTGAAAACGACTCGCCCTCCATCTGTGTAGCTGTTCACTGTTTAAACTTTAGAATCATAAATGGTGAGGAAATCTCAGGCGAAACGCCCGGCCCGCCCCCAAAACCGGCCACGGGGTGTGACAGGGAGGAGTAATCTACAAGGAGAAGGTGTGGAGGAGGAGGAGGAAGAGGAGGAGGGCGAGGGAGGAGGAGGAGGAGGAGGGTGAGGGAGGAGGAGGAGGAGGAGGAGGAGGAGGAGGAGGAGGAGGAGGAGGAGGAGGAAGGGAGGAGGAGGAGGAGGAGGAGGAGGCCGGGTCGCCTGGGCCCTTCGGAGACACCTTCCAGCCGGGGGGGCATTCGGAGAGCGCCACCGGATACGTCTACACCGACCCTGGCCAGGCCGCTCCCGGGCCCAGGACGGGCATGCGCGCCCTCCTCCCCTGGACAGGCCGGCATGCCGATGCTGGTATTACCAGCCTCGAACGTATCCCTACGGCAGGTTCGTGTCGTGCCGACCCCAGCGTTGGTTTTTGACACCGCAGGGATCGTTCAACCTTGAACGATCGGCCGCTGCCGCAACGTCCGATCGTTCAACATCGACCGATTCTGGGTCGCCGGCGGCGTTCAACCTTGAACGTCCGCGCTGGGGTCGCCGCTGGTCGACACGACGCAAACCTACCGTATCCCTAAGATTGGCACGCCAAGAGGCGATGTCAATCTCAGAGGTGCCCAGCATAGGGATAGGGACATGCTCCAGGCTGGTAATGGCAGGCGGCGGCGTCCGAGCCCCTGCCCACGCCAACCAGCGAGTCTCCCGAGTCGCTAGGGCTCCCAACTTCGCGCTTCGCGCTGCGCGAAGCGCGAAGCGCGACTAACTTCGCGCTCTCGCGCCGCCCCCCCAAAGGGAGAAGAGGAGGACGAGGAGGAGGGGGAGAAGGAACGAGGACCGCGAAGCGCGAAGCGCGAATAACTTCGCGCCCTCGAGGGAGCCCCTGGAGTCGGATGGGGGGGTCGGCGGCGGGCCTCGGAGCTCGCCACGCCCTCGACGAGTGCCGAGCTCCACCCCCGCCGCCCATCGAGTGGCCTGAGAATCGTGGATCGGCGAGGGTGCAGTCGGGGCGTTGGCGTTGAGATCAGGAACCCCAGATAGGCAAGGGCTCCCAGCTTCGCGCTTCGCGCTCCGCGAAGCGCGAAGCGCGAATAACTTCGCGCTCTCGCGCCGCCCTCCCAAAGGGAGAATAGGAGGACGAGGAGGAGGGGGAGGAGGAAGGAGGACGGCGAAGCGCGAAGCGCGAATAACTTCGCGCCCTCGAGGGAGCCCTTGGATAGGGAACGAGGCCCCTTTGTGTCCATAAGTTGAGCTTCGAGTTGCGATCGAAGAGCTGAGGAGAACCTGGGGCGAGCTGCAGAACAACCAAGGAACACTGAGCCCCTCCCAAAAGAAAAGGGTTCCTTCTTCAGCGCCCCGACTGTAGGGTTCGGATTTCGCCGCCGCTTGATCCTACAGCCAGACCTAGGACAGAAGAACAGCCTTCAAGAACATGCGATCCTCCGCCAGCCAAACTGAGGTAGATTCGAGGGCACCCTTCTCCAGGGTGCACCAGAGCCTCCCGCAGACATGACACACATTGGCGCACTCTCCCCGAACCGACCTAGATCTTACACCTCGGTCCGACTGGAGGCCTGGCAAGGAGGAGGAGGTATCCATGCTATGGTAGCCGCTGGGACCAGCAGTCGCGACGACGCAGAATGGTTACAACAATCCCCTCTACCTCACGCCGAGGCGTCCTGGAACAACACATCGACTGTGTAAAACCATCGCTGTGCTAGAGATGCGATTGGATGTGTGCAAGCCTTTCCGAAATCATAGATGCGCAGGTGCAAACAGGCGGCGGTGGGGTGTGCGTGGTCTCGCTGCGCAACGAGAGCCCACGACAGCAGGCACGGCCCACACAGAGACGACACAGGAGCTCCCCCTTTCTAGATTGGCACTTGCCCGCCCCAACAGCACTGAAAGACACGGCGTGGAGCGTGGTTCAGAGGAGGAGGAGGAGGAGGAGGAGGAGGAGGAGGAGGAGGAGGAGGAGGAGGAGGGGGAGGGAGGAGGGAGGAGGAGGAGAGGAGGAGGAGGAGGAGGAGGAGGGAGGAGGAGGCTCTGATGCGTCCAGCGCCGACAACGGGCGCTCCTTCCGCCTGCCCGCCCCGCCCCGCCGGCCCCTGCCTCCCGCCTGCGCGCCCGCCGTCGTCTACCCTGACCTTCCAGAGAGCTATGTGTTAGCACTGGAGGCCAAACAACCTAAAGAACTGAGCGACACAGCCTGGAGCCAAGACGTAGAATAGCTTTGGGATTGGTCTTCAAGTCGGGTGCTAGGTTTCAGCCCTCCTGGCAGGTCAGGGAAGAGGCCTGCGGCGCGGCCGACACTGAGGCGCCCGGGTCGGGGATCTTCTGACCCGGGTCAATCCAGACCCGGGTCAGCAGGAAACCAAAAACTGCAATGCAGGAACAAAAAACTGCAACGCAGGTCTTCGCAAACCCGGGTCAGCCAATATGTGCGGCCGCCTCGCGGCCACGAGCGGCTCCCTAACCCGGGTCAGCCAGAGGGGGTCTTCGCAGGATCCTGCAGGATCTAGTGCCCTGGCTGACCCCCGTTTGCGTTGACCCCCGTCTCGAGGCTCCCGACCGGGTGTGGCCGTGCTCCTGCCGGGCTCTCCTCGGAGAAGGCCGACGCGGAGTCGGGTGCCGAGGCTGGCAGGAGGCGGCGCCAGATAGCCTCATGAGGTGGGAGAGGGGTGGGTGAGGAAGCTCGCGCCAGATGACAGAGAAGCGATGGGGGGAGGGGAGGGAGGATGCATGCAAGAGGAAAGAGGAGTCACGGCAGAGATCGAAGGCGAGACGAGAGAGGACTGGAGGAAAAGGGAGGGGAGGGGGGATCGGCCGAGGAAGGATACCTGCCTCTCCCCTCCGCTTCCCCCCCTCGCCGGGCAGCACCAGCCTGCCCGGAGAGCAGCGTGGCGGCGCGTGGAGCAACGGGCCAAGGCCAGGCAACGGTTCCGAACCACAGGGAAGAGGTGTTTTTTTCAGGAAAAAGGATGGAGGACGAGGAGGAGGAGGAGGAAGAGGAGGAAGGGGAGAAGGAGGAGGAAGAGGAGGAGGATGAGGAGGAGGAGGATGAGGAGGAGGAGGAAGGGGAGGAGGAGGAGGAGGAGGAGGAGGTTGACCCCTTAGGAGACCCCCGAACCCTGAAGACACAGAACCCTCCCCAGAAGGCCCTCGCCGCCGACGCACGCCTGGGAGCAGCACGGCAACGGCATAGAGCAATCGGTCACGCCAGAGCCAGCAGCTCCGAACCGCGGGCGGGACCCGAGGCGAACCTGGGCGGGCACCCCTGCTTTGGAAGGGTAGACCTACAATTAGGTCGGGCATGTCCCCCTACAGGCGGATTTCGGAAGAACAGTCACAGATAACCCCAACAAAAATACTAGAGAATTGTCCCCAGACTGTTTCTTGACTATTCTTGAGCCTTCCTCCTGTAGAGGGACATGCCCGACTTCCACCTGCTGGTCAAGCCCGACAGTATGATGCACCCTGCGCCACGACCATGGGGTGCGACGGTAGAGGGAAACAATTAGTGAACACACACCCCCTGCCCCCCAAACTCCAAGTTGGCACGCACGGGGGAGACCGCGGTCGAGGTGCAACTCGTCGGACCCACCGCCAACTTTGAACATTGGGGGCAGCGGGATGCGCCCACAAATGAGTGTGGCAGGAGTGTCCGCTAGTTTTTGTCCGAGGCCTGGACGTGGGCCTGCGCTTTCCAACTCTCCTCCTCCTCCTCCTCCTCCTCTCATCCTCCTCCTCTCTCCCTCCCTCTCTCCCTCTCTCCTCTCTCTCTCCTCCTCTCTCCTCTCCTCTTCCTCTCTCCTCTCTCCTCTCTCTCTCTCTCCTCCTCTCCTCTCCTCTCTCCTCTCTCCTCTCTCCTCTCCTCCTTCTCCTCCTCCTCTCCTCCTCCTCCTCCTCCTCCTCCTCCTCCTCCTCCTCCTCTCTCCTCCTCCTCCTCCCTCCTCCCTCCTCCTTCCTCCTCCTCCTCCTCCTCCTCCTCCTCCTCCTCCTCCCTCCTCCTCCTCCTCCTCCTCCTCCTCTCTCCTCCTCTCCTCCTCCTCCTCCTCCTCCTCTCTCCTCCTCCTCCTCCTCCTCTCTCCTCCTCTCTCCTCTCCTCCTCCTCCTCCTCCTCCTCCTCCTCCTCCTCCTCCTCCTCCTCCTCCTCCTCCTCCTCCTCCTCCTCCTCCTCCTCCTCCTCCTCCTCCTCCTCCTCCTCTCCTCTCTCCTCACACCACTCCACCTCCAACTTCGAACATTGAGTGCTCGCCGGTCTTTGTCCGAGGCCTGGACGCGGGCCTGCGCGTTCCAACCCACCCGCGGGGGGCCTCCTCCAGGTCGTAGACGAGCCAGTCGCGGCGGGCTGCGGCACCTCCGCTGCAGGCCGCCCTCCGCCCGCCCCCTCTCCGCCCCTCCCTCCCCCCTCCTGCCTCTTCGTCCTCCTCCTCCTCCTCCTCCTCCTCCTCCTCCTCCCTTCTCCCCGCCCTCCGCCCGCCCCCCTCAACCCTCCCTCACCCCTCCTGCCTCAAGGTGGCGCCGCGCAGCCTCGAGCAGGGGATCGACTGGCAGCACTGGCGCCTACCTCAAGATTCGTCCTCTCGCCCAGTCGAGGAGCACAAGACGTGTAAATGCTTGCCGATCCGCGAGCACTCCGATCACGCCTTTGTCGCAGACTCGACGGGAAACAACTCTTGAGGTCCGCATCCTCGCCCGGCTCCCTTTCCTCCTGTCCGGCCCCGTCCTCTCGTCCGCCTCCATCGCCTCCTCCTCCACCGCCTCCCCACCCCTTGCCCTCCCACTCCTCCCCCTCCTCCGCCTCCCTCGTTGTGCTACCTCCTGTGTGTATGCCCAGCCTCCTCGTCGTCCGCTTCGCCGTCCTTTTCCACCCTCCTCTTGCGTGTGTCCCTCCTACCGCCATGCCCACCCCAGACGAACAGTGGGATGGGGAGCAAATGCAGCGTGCGAGACCTTCGCAGAGAGACACTACTCGTGCTGCCCTGGCCTCATGACTGCATGCTGCGCAGAGTGGTATCCCTTGCCGTGTAGCAATCATGTGAGAGGTGTCCCTTGATATCGAATAGTATGTCCAAGGTTGCTTGAGGCTACGAACCTGGGGCTGGCCTCAAACAAAAGTAATGAACGTCGGCAAAAAAGTGGTCCCACGCAAGCTCCCCCTGACTCCTGAACCCGAGGAAGAAGGACGCAAGGGGCCTGCCCACCCACCGCGCTTCCTCGCCTCACCGTGCAGCCACTGCGCCACCACAAGAGAAACCAGAGGAGGAACGAAAAGGGCCCTTCTGGCAACGGCGAGAGTAGGTTCCGCGACCTATATCTCAGGAATGGCTTCGAAACGAGAGCCTCTCCTGTGCCCAGAGTGGTCATTATTCCAGCTTCTTGACTGGAGCCTCCAAGAACAATCATGTTTTAATGTCGAGAAAGAAACGGCTCCCCGCAAGTTCCACATGACTCCTGAGCCCGAGGAAGACACCTGGCGCCTGCCTGCCCACCGCACTTGCTCGTCTCCGGGGGGGACAATACGGGATGTCGATACCGCCACTCCCCGGACCTCTCGCAAGGGTGCATTCTGAATAGAACTTCGAGGCGAACCCAGCCGTGGCGACGAGGGCCTCACCAACGGCCCCAAAACACGAAAACGAGGAACGAGCGGGGGGATCGGTACTGTCGGGGCGTTGACCCAAGGAACCCGAAATAAGGAACGAGGCTCCTTTTTCTCATGAGTAAACTTCGATTCCCCATGGGGAACCTCAGGAAAACCCGAGGCAAACTTTGAAACAATCAAGGGACACCGAGCCCCTCCCCAACGAACAGGGTTCCTTCTCCAGGGCCCCGACTGTACGCCCGACTCCTCCGAATCTCCGCGTCTTGGCCGTCGCCAGCCGCCCCGAGTGGCCGCGAGGGCCTTCTGCCGCACCCGCTGCGACTCGAGCCGCTCCTGCAGCTCCGCGGCCGGCACGCAGACCCACTCGTCCGCGGTGTCCGCGTCCACCAGCCTCTCTGCGGGGCTGCGCGCGCGGGGCGGGAAGAGGAGCCGACGGTGCAGGGCCGGCTTCTGGGAGGTCTCCGTGAGAACGATGACACGTCGGCCGGAAGACGTAGGTAGAAACATGAAGTAGGAAGGCGGATGAAGTTGATTGGGTCCAGGCCCCCCCCCCCAGAGAGTAACAAAGCACAGCTTCTGGGCCAGCTTCTGGGAGATCCCCGTAGGGAAGATGACACGTCGGGGCGTTGACCTAAGGAACCCTAAATAAGGAACGAGGCCCCTTTTTTCCACAAGTTAAACTTCGATTTCCCATCGAAGACATAAGGAACATCTGAGGCAAGCTGCGAAACTCTTAAGGAACGCGGAGCCCCTCCCCAACGAAAAGGGCTCCTTCTTGAGGGCCCCGACTGTACACGTCGGTCGGAAGAAGTAGGTAGAAACACGAAGTGGGAAGGCGGATTCAGTTGATTGGGTCCAGGCCCCCCCCCAGAGAGTAACGAAACACAGCAAAAGCGTGTCGACTCTGGAGGTAGGAGAGCGGCGCTTGAAGTAGAGTGGGATCTGGATATTCAGACATACCTACTTTCAACTACTGGCGTGTGACGTTAGGTCGGGCATGATCTCCTACGGGCGGATTTTGGCCGACAAACAAAGAGTCACACAAATAATCGGCAAGAGTACAAAAGATATTAGAGATCATCGTCCCCAGACTCTTGTCTGACCAATTTTGAATTTTCCTCCTGTAGAAGGACACGCCCGACTGAAGATGCATGGGGTGCGGAGGCCCCGTTAGGTGGCCGTCGAGCCGAACTGGGCTATGAAGCAGGGAGATTGGGAGGGGCGGGCTGCCCGAGAGGGGCACGACCCAGGAAGCAGCTCCCGGGCGGTCGTCGGGAGAACGGTTACAGTGGAGGCCCGTCCACGAGAAACATCCCAAAAGAAACCCAACTCTGAGACCCCACAACGTCCATAAATTTTTGGTGGCAGCGTCACGCTTTCCATCGCAAAACCATCGAAACCTAAGAAACCCAGGGCACCCTGGAAGTAAGCAGGGTGTTTCTTAGCATGGGCCTCCACAATAATCGGCTATCAGGCACGATGGCGAAGCCACTGAGCCGGATTAGGCCATGTTACGTCCGGGATGAAGCCGGGGCAAACAGGATGGGGAAGTTTAGGCGGAACTCGAATCGCGGATATACCAAGCCGGAAGTTGTCCAGACTGGACTGGTTTTCGACCGCCGATCTGCCGGCGCTGATGCTGAATTTGACCTCTCAGGAGTTGCATCCTCAGGGAAGGGCAGGTTGCCCGGTTTTGGGAAGGACTGATCTGTGCGGAGCCGTGCGAGCCATGGGACGGCTGCGTCGGCCTCAGCTAAGACGGAGCCAAGACGCTCATGATGCCATGCCTTGTCGTCTCTGCTCAAAAAGATTGGGCTAGATTGGGCCGGCTCGGCCTGGTAAGAGGGTGGCTGTGGGCCACGAAGGTTGGATCCGAGCTGCAGGCTGCATCGGGGAATGCTACCACCACCGCAAACTCCGTCCCTACGTCGGCATGAAGGTCTGAATGCGCTCGCAGTCTGGGCCTCTGCTTGCAGTCGCTTCGAAATGCCAAGCCATGGCTCTGGGCTGCGTCGAGACGGCTGGCGCGCGTCTCCTTCTCTGCCTCTTCCCCACCAGAATTCACTTGCTCCTCCTCACATTCATTCTCCTCCTCCGCCTTCTCATCCTGCTCCTGTCTCCTTCGGGCGATAGCGAGGCCCAGCAGAACACCCCGTTCGAGTGCAAAGGGCTCTCAGGCAGCACACACGAGGGAGAGGCCGAGCCTCATACACGAAGAGCAGCCACAGCCGTATCGGACGGGGGTTGGACCAAAAGGCCAGCTGGCGCCCCGACCCAGGCGGTCGAACTACCACCGCAGCGGCCAAGCACCTTCACCGCAGCCAGGCACCCCTCCTCCCCTCTCCTTCCCCTTCCCCTTCTCCCTCCCCTCTCCCCTCCCCTTCTCCCTCCGCTCCCCGCCCTTCGCCTTCCCCTTCTCCCTCCCCTTTCTCCCTCCCCTTCTCCCTCCCCTTCTCCCCCCTTTCTCCCTCCCCTCTCCTCGCCCTCCCTTTTCTCCCCGTCCTCCCCCCCCCCCCCCCCCCTCGTGCCCGTGTCCAAGACGGCACGGACTGTGATCGGTGCAGCCCTTCGGGCCCCCAGGTCGCCGAGAGAGGAACTCCCCTGGCGAGTGCAATCAGTCATCGGGACGAGGGTTATGTGGCTCCCATCGTACTTGAGGACCACATCCCAGGAATAATGTCGAGCACCCGGAAGAGTGTCGAACAAGTGTCGGGAGAGCGTGGAAGCAATGTCGGACGAGCGTATCCCAGGGCCCGACGCGTGACAACCCTCGAAATCGGTACTCTTCCGGTGCTGGACATTCTGTCTGGTGAGAGGCTAAAGCAGGTTGGAACATCATAAGACGAAGGTACGACGCCAGGAGGAGGAGGAGGAGGAGGAGGAGGAGGAGGAGGAGGAGGGAGGAGGAGGAGGAGGAGGGAGGATGGGGAGGGGAGGGGGAGAAAGGAGGGGGAGGGGGAGGGGGAGGAGGAGGAGGAGGGGAGGAGGAGGAGGAGGAGGAGGAGGAGGAGGAGGAGGAGGAGAGGAGGAGGAGGAGGAGGAGGGAGGAGGAGGAGGAGGAGGAGGAGGAGGAGGAGAGAGGAGGAGGAGGAGGAGGAGGAGGAGGAGGGGGAGGGGAGGAGGAGGAGGGGGAGGGGGAGGAGGAGGAGGAGGAGGAGGAGGAGGAGGAGGAGGAGGAGGAGGAGGGGGAGGGGGAGGGGAGAGGAGGAGGAGGGGGAGGGGGAGGAGGAGGAGGAGGAGCAGGAGGAGGGGGACGAGGTTGGCATCACGCCCTGTCTGCCTCAGAAGCCCCGCGGCGAAGCATCGGCTCGTCTGCAGCAAAAAGCGGGCCTGTACCGCCCGGCGGTCGTGAGCCTGCTGCGCGCGGAGGCCGGCAGGTCCGCGTCCCCCAGCTCCTCCTCCTTCGGCGGCTTGGGAGGTGAGGACGGGGGGGATAGTACACCCTGCGAAATGCTTAAGAAATCCTGGGTTAAGAAATTCACAATCTCAGAACTTGAATAAAAAAAACATAATTTCTATCAAAATCTTAGGATTTACATTGAAACATTAAAAATAATCGAGACTCTGGCCTAAAATGCAAGTTTTCTTAAGCATCGCCTAAGGTGTAGAGGAGCGAGGGGGCTGCAGAAGAGAAGGTGAGAGGGGAGATCATAAGCAGCTCCCGGGAGGCACTCGAAGGACGGCATTGGCCTCCTGAGCCAGATCGAATGGCCCTTGAGTCGAATGATGCTGGGCTGTGTCCAGCATTCAACATAAAATTGGGCAAGATCAAGCGGGACCAAGCGACCAAGCGGGATTGAGCTGGCCCCGGCCGGCTTTCGACCGCGGCTCTGCCGGCGCCCATTGCTGGAGCACGCCTCCTGGGAGCTGCATCCGAAGGGATGGGGACGCTGAGCAAGATCGCGGAGAGCATGGCAAGGCTGGCGAGGCGCTTCGGGGAGGAGGAGGAGGAGGAGGAGGAGGAGGAGGAGGAGGGAGGAGGAGAGGAGGATCAGGAGAGAGGAGGAGGAGGAGGAGGAGGAGGAGAGGAGGAGGAGGAGGAGGAGAGGAGGAGGAAGAGGAGGAGGAGGAGGAGGAGGAGGAGGAGGAGAACGAGGCTGGTGGCCCAAACCGGCCCTGCGCGGGACGGAGCCGTGGGCGCCCCCCGGGCGCCCACGGTGCCCCGGGGTGGGTCCGCCGAGGCCTCGCCCGGGGAGCCCGCCCGCGGGGCGCGCTCGCGGGTGCCCCGTGCCGCGGGCGGGCCTGCAGACAGCTCACGCCGCACGGCTCGCGCCGCAGAGCGTTTGCGCAGCGCAGCTCGCACGACATATCTCTCTCACGCATCGCTTCGGGGAGCAAAAAGTGACGTAAACATAAAAACTCGGAGGTCCGCGCGGATTTCTCGGATCGGCGCTGGACCCGCCTCCCTGGCGCGCGGAGCGCGCGAGGGGCGGCGCCGGAGGCGCCGCCGGTGGGCCCCAGCGCCGATCCGAGAAATCCGCGCGGACCTTCGAGTTTTTCTGTTTATGCCACTTTGTGTTCCCCTAATATTTCTCTCGCGCATCGCTGCTCGCACCACGCAGCTCACACCCCATGAGTAGCACCACGTGACTCGTGCCTCCGACTTTTTTTCACCAGGTGGATGCAATGACTCCATGTGCTTGGGGCCCGCGCTGGCTGCTATCATTCCCCACCGCCCTGCGCTGGGCTTTAGTTTTGGATCGAACACTGTGTTCGCGACCTTCCCCCCCCCGCCTTCCTATTCCTCTTCCCATCCACTTGTGCCTGTTTGCTACCATGCCTCCTACCTGGCTTCTGCCCTGACCCCTAGCTGCCTGCTCCCATGCCCCCATTGCCATCTCTGGGGGGGTGCGTCCTGCGAAACTGTCGCCACTTTTGAAGGTTGCTGGGGGGTTACAGGAATGACGCCCCACTCGGATCTAAACTGGGCCTCGCCATCGCGGGGGGCTGCGATATGCGAGACTGTCGCCACTTTCGAAGGCTACTGAGAAGTCCACCAGAGTAACGTCCCACGGGGCTGCTGGGGGGCCCACGTGTGACGTTCCACGCGGACCTAAAATTAAACCTCGCCGGCCCTGGGGGGCTGCGATTTGCAAAACGGTCGCCACTTGCGAAGGTTGCTGTGGGTCCACATGAGTGTCGTTCCACGCGGTTTGAAATTCGACCTCGCCGTCCCTGGGGGGCTGCGATCTCCGACGCTTTCGCCGCATTCGCAGAGCTGTTGGGAGCCCAGCGGAGTGATGTCCGCGCGGAACCACCCTCGACCTCGCCGCCCCTGGGGGGCTGCGACTTGCGAGAGCGCAGCCGCTGCCGAGGGCTGCCGACGGGCCCCTGTGGAATGACGCCCCGCCCGGCTCTACACTGCACCTCGCCACCCCTGGGGGGTTGCACGCAACCTGCGGAGCGGCCGCCGCTTTCGAGGGCCGCCGCGGGGCCCGCCAGAGCGGCGGCGCCCCGCGGGGCCCCCCGAGACACGGCGGCGCGCCGGCGGGCGCCGAGCCCCCGCGCTGCGCGGCGCAGGCAGGAAGCGGAGAACCAGGCGGGCGAGGCCGGCCTCGCTCGCTTCTCGCGCTAGCCCGTGGACAGCTGATCCTCGGCAGCGCCGGAGCGCGACGCGGCGCGGGCCCGCGCCGCCTGTCCAGGGCGCCACCTGCAACTGGCCATGTCACCCTGTCTCCTGACACTGCTTCCTCTGTTCTCGCCCTCATCCTACTTCGTCGTTTCGCAGCAACTGTCGCGCTCACCTATCGGCCACGCTCCCCGTCCCATTTGACCTTCCGGGCATGGGGCCTCTGTCCTCGCCCTTTCTCGCCGTCGCGAGAGTCGCGCAGCGCGCGCGCTGCCCGCGTAGTCTGCGCAAACAGCGACAGATCCTGCGCTGTCATGTGCCAAACTACCATGGACAAGCCCCTTCTGTCACCCCTCTTGTCACTCAGTGCAGATGGGTCGGGTGTGTCGCAGGATAATTCGATCAAACAAGATTGGGCGCCCCATCTTGGCCGGCTATCGGCTGGCTAGGTGGCAAAGTTGGACTGCGTGCAAACAAAAAGCCAGGATCAGCCCCATACAGCCTCATTCCGCAGGGCTGGGTGCCGGCCCATGCCGGTCCCAAGAAGATTCGGGGCCCTTGCCCCTTGCCCTGTCCTGGTCGCATCCTGGGGACGTCGCGGGGTCGCGCCCCCCGTTGCGCCCCCCCCTGCGCCGCTCGTTGCGCCGCCCTGCGCCCCTCCGTTTCCGCCCCCTCCCGCGCCTTTCTTTGCGCCGCCCTGTGCGCCCTTTGGCCAGACATCGATGACTTTGGCGTCGTCGCCGCTGCTGGCCGGCGCCGCCGCTGCGCTGTCCTGGCCCCGCAGCTCCGCGGCGCGCAAAGCCGTTTCGGGCGGCCCGGGCCCCTGCCGGCCGGCAATGGCCACCGGCGCTGCCTGCGGGAGGCGGCGGCGGCGGGCAAAGGAGCGCCGCCCTTCGCGCGGCAAGGCGCTGGGCCGTCCGCCGAGGGGCGCCCTCGCCCTGTGCTGGAGGCCGGACCCGCGGCTGCGGCGATGGCCGCGCCGCTGCGGCAGGCTGCGAAATATCTCCGGCTCGGCCGCTCTCCCGCGGGGCTGCGGAGGCAGACCGCGGGGGCCCCGGCAACTGGGCGCCGCGCGTGGCGCTGGGCCGGCCGCGGCCGCCCTCCAGTGCTTGACGGAGCTGCTCGGACCTGTCATCGCGCGCTGGACCAGCGCGACGGCCGCGCCCTCGGGGCTGGTGCCCCGCCGAAAATCTCTCGATGCCGCTGGAAGCCAGGCCCCGGCGCGAGGCCGAGCGGCTGGCTGGCAGGCCAGCGCGCGACGTTGGCGTTGGCCGCTGGGCCGCGAGACGGCCCCTGACTGGCGGCGCGCTGGCGACAGGCGCTGCGCGCTGCGCTCGCAGGCAACGTGATCGCCGAATCCGTTGCAGCGAAATGCGGGCGGCCCCCATCCTGCCCGCGCTGCGGCGCGGCCGCGGAGGACCTCGGCGACCGCGCGGAGACATGCCCGCGCGGGGGGTCCAATCGCAGAGCGGCGCTGCAGCCGGTGGCGTTCGCTGCAGAAGCCGCCCTGGCCTGCCGCTGCCTGCCCCCCGAAACAAAGCGCGCTGGCGTCGCGCGCCGGCGCCCCCGCCCTCCCGACCAGCCATAACTGGAGGAGCTGTGGTCCTTAACCCCCTGGGGGAACCCATCGCGTCGACGATCTCTCGAGAGGGGCGTCGAAATCGATGGGCCCCCTGCAGGAGGGTAAGGACCGCGGCTCCCCCAATTGCGGGTGGCTGCCCCCGCCCTCGCGGAGGAATCCCGGCTGCCTCTGCCGCTTCGGCTGCCCGACCCGCTGGCCGGCCCCCAGACAGCCCCGGCGCGTTGGCCGCGCGCGCGGGCGGGCGGCTCCCGCGCACGCCTGGGCGGCGCGCTTCTCGCCGGGGCCGGCGGGGCCAGCCGGGGGGCGCGCCTCGAGGGAGACGCCCTGGGCCGCGAGGGCGCAGTGGAAATGTCGATGGAGCGCAAACGGCGCAGCGCGCGGAGGCCCGGGCGCGCGCGCGGGCGCTGCACATGCCGGGCGGCCGCGTGGAAGTGGTCGCAGAGTCCCGCTGCGTCAGCCGTGGAGTCGCAGCACTCCGGGCTGGCAGCTGCCCACGCAGCAACTGGGCGCACGCAGGCCTCTGAGAGGCAATTGCCCCGCATGTGCCGCAACGGGGCACTGCGCGCCCACGTCTGGGTCATGGCGCGCCTCGATGCCCCCCGCTCGCGCGAGCTCGGCCTCTCTGAGGAGGACCGCGCGGGCAACGCTGCGGCGGGCCGCCTGGCTGGGATGGCAACCGAGGCCTGGCTGCCCGTGCTCGCGCTGTGCCATGACCGCAACCGACAGCTCGACGCGCCGGCCGCGGCGCAGACGGTCTTGTCTAAGCATTCGTCGAGCTCGCGGCGCTGAAGCTCAACGACGAGCCGCGCTGCGCGGCTGGGCCGCGGGTTCGACATCGCTGGGCGGTGCCGTGCGACGCGCGACCCCGGCAGGCCCCGCTGGGCCGCGTCGCGAAGCCTTCGGCGGCGCGCAGCGCAGCCGCTGCGACCCCGCCAGCTGCGCCGCCTGCGCCGGCGGCAATGGTGGAGGCGCTGTTCGCCGGCCACGCCTGGCGGCCGCACGCAGTGGCCAAAGGTCCAGGCTGGGCCGCCTGCTTCCGCTGCGGCGGCTGGGCGAAGCGGTGGCGGGGGCTGGCGAGCCGGCCTTGCGCGGGCCTGTTGCTGCCTGCGGCCCGTTCCAGAGGCGACGAAACTGTCTGGTGGGCGGCGCTGCATGCGCGGCTCGTCGCGCGCCCTGGCGCGCCGGAAACGGTTGGCGGTTGATGCGGCGCTGCCGGCGTGGCAGCGCGCGGGCCGCCGCGCCCCCCATCGCCTCCCGTCGCCCCTTCTCCAACGCAGGGCAGTCCTCGCGCTGGTGAAACTACTCCAAAAAATGCGCCCCACGTTGCGCCCCCTGTGCCCCCTTTTGCACCCCTTCTGCGCCCCCCGCCTCCCTTCGCGCCCCCATTGCGCCCCTTTCGCGCCCACCTGCGCGCCCCCCTTTGCGCGCCCCTGTGCGCCCCCCTGTGCGCCCCTGTGCGCCGCCCTGTGCGCCTCCCTTTGCGCCTCTTTCGTGGGGCCCCTGTGCTCCCCCCTTGTGCCCCCCCTGTGCGCCCCCCTTCAAGCTCCCTTCTACGTGTCCGAGTGTCCGAATGCGCCGCCCGCCTGTGCGCCGCGCGACCCAGATCCCGCGGTGCCGAAAAATATGTTTCAGCCGAAGGGAGGCGAGAAATCCGAGACCAGCACCAAAAAAACTACGTTTTCGGGCCCGGCCTGTTTCGCCGAATCGTAGGGGAGAGCAGGGGGAGCAACAATAACCATCGCTTAGGAGGCCCGCCAACGAGGCCCGCCCCCGATAGCCCAGCAGCCGGCGACGAGCGCCAGAGTCCGGAGCCTCGCCGACAGAAGCCCACGGGCAAGGGCCAGGGCAGGCCCAGGGCGATCTGTGCTAGGCGCTGTGGGTTCTCGCCCCGCAGGTCCGGGCCACAGACACCTTCGGTCCCCGCAAGAACACGCACCCTCAGGGGCTCCATCGAGTCCTCGCAGGACCACGCACCTTCAGGGGGGTCGCTTCGACAGTGCCGACGTCGAAAGCTAGGGCCAGCACCAAGACGCCACTGGAAAAGTGGGGAGACCCGGGGAGGTCTGCCCCCGTGGACGCTGGCTGAGTGAGCGGGGCCTCGTAAAGCCCGAGGGCATGACAGGGCCAGCGATCATCACAGCCCCCTGACCTTTCAGAGGGCTAATTTTTAGCACTTGAGGCGTAAAAACCAAACAAACTAAACGAAACGCCTTAAAACCAAGATGTATAATAGCTTTGGGGTAGGATTTTTGGTCGGGTGCTATTTTTTTGCCCTCCTGGAAGGTCAGGGTCCCCACTGAGCCCGAAAGCTGAATATCAAGACTCGTGGGGCTTGTAGGGTTAAGTCGGGCGTGTCCCCCTACAGGGGGATTTTCGACGAAAAATGAAACATGCCCAAAACATGCTCCCAGAGTGCTCAAAAACACTCTAAACATGATCCCCAGACTTTTGTTTTTGCTGTGTGTTGGATCTTCCCCCTGGAGGGACAGGCCCGACGTAAGACTCGTGGGACTTGGTGGGCCCGAGGCTTCTTACGGTGCTCCTTGGCCTCGTGGGGCTCGCTGGAGAGGAAGGGATGGAGAGCCCGAGGCGGCCCGCACCTCTCTCTTCGGCAAGCTTTTCGACGGCAGACTTGGGTCGGGCCTGTCCCCCTACAGGGGGATTTTGGACGACAAATGGAAACAATACAGCAAACATGCACGAAAGATGCCCAAAAATACTAAAAACAATCCCCCGATTATTTCCCCACATCCTGAGTGGGGTTCTTGTTTTCCCAGAACACCCTCTCCTTCCCACCCACCTCCCGCTCCATCTTCCATACAGCACAATACTATTCCTACCACACACACCATACTATACCATAGTTCCTACCACACATACCATACCATACCATACCATACCATGGCGTATTTACATGGTTTCGTGCCCCTCCCACCCCTCCAGGGAGGCCCCGCCTGAGCGAGGAGGGTATCGGAATACCATACTATTTACACGGTTTCGTGCCCCTCCCACCCCTCCAGGGAGGCCCCGCCTGAGCGAGGAGGGTATCGGAATACCATACTATTTACATGGTTTCGTGCCCCTCCCACCCCTCCAGGGAGGCCCCGCCTGAGCGAGGAGGGTATCGGAAACCATACTATTTACATGGTTTCGTGCCCCTCCCACCCCTCCAGGGAGGCCCCGCCTGAGCGAGGAGGGTATCGGAATACCATACTATTTACATGGTTTCGTGCCCCTCCCACCCCTCCAGGGAGGCCCCGCCTGAGCGAGGAGGGTATCGGAATACCATACTATTTACATGGTTTCGTGCCCCTCCCACCCCTCCAGGGAGGCCCCGCCTGAGCGAGGAGGGTATCGGAATACCATACTATTTACATGGTTTCGTGCCCCTCCCACCCCTCCAGGGAGGCCCCGCCTGAGCGAGGAGGGTATCGGAATACCATACTATTTACATGGTTTCGTGCCCCTCCCACCCCTCCAGGGAGGCCCCGCCTGAGCGAGGAGGGTATCGGAAACCATACTATTTACATGGTTTCGTGCCCCTCCCACCCCTCCAGGGAGGCCCCGCCTGAGCGAGGAGGGTATCGGAATACCATACTATTTACATGGTTTCGTGCCCCTCCCACCCCTCCAGGGAGGCCCCGCCTGAGCGAGGAGGGTATCGGAATACCATACTATTTACATGGTTTCGTGCCCCTCCCACCCCTCCAGGGAGGCCCCGCCTGAGCGAGGAGGGTATCGGAATACCATACTATTTACATGGTTTCGTGCCCCTCCCACCCCTCCAGGGAGGCCCCGCCTGAGCGAGGAGGGTATCGGAATACCATACTATTTACATGGTTTCGTGCCCCTCCCACCCCTCCAGGGAGGCCCCGCCTGAGCGAGGAGGGTATCGGAATACCATACTATTTACATGGTTTCGTGCCCCTCCCACCCCTCCAGGGAGGCCCCGCCTGAGCGAGGAGGGTATCGGAATACCATACTATTTACATGGTTTCGTGCCCCTCCCACCCCTCCAGGGAGGCCCCGCCTGAGCGAGGAGGGTATCGGAATACCATACTATTTACATGGTTTCGTGCCCCTCCCACCCCTCCAGGGAGGCCCCGCCTGAGCGAGGAGGGTATCGGAAAACCATACTATTTACATGGTTTCGTGCCCCTCCCACCCCTGCAGGGAGGCCCCGCCTGAGCGAGGAGGGTATCGGAAAACCATACTATTTACATGGTTTCGTGCCCCTCCCACCCCTCCAGGGAGGCCCCGCCTGAGCGAGGAGGGTATCGGAAAACCATACTATTTACACGGTTTCGTGCCCCTCCCACCCCTCCAGGGAGGCCCCGCCTGAGCGAGGAAACCACCAACGCCCAGAGGGCTGGTGGGATTGAGAGTCTCACGAAACCGTTAATCTCTTTATGTGGGGAACTCCGTTAGCATTTTTTTTTTTTTTTTTTTTTTTTTTTTTTTTTTTTTTTTTTTTTTTTTTTTTTTTTTAAAAAAAAAAAAAAAAAACTATTTTTGAACATTCCCCCTGTAGAGGGACAGGCCCGACTTAACAGCGGCCCTGGGACACACAAATAAATATACACAAATAAAAGGATTCACAATATTTCCCAATATTTGTAAGTTTTATTTGTCTTCCCCCCACTTCCCATATTTTCAAATATTTTCTGGGTAATCGAGGATTAATTGTGTCTCTTTGTGTTAATTTTTCCCTCCTGAAGACAGACAAGCGCGAAGACACGGACGAAGGTATGCAACTGAGACACGTGATGCTTCCTGTCCAGAGGGGATATTCGTGCTGCTGTTAGGTACCGGTGCGCAGAAAAGGATTCGACCAATGTTGCCCACCGGGTCTCTTCTTCCCCAAACGGCATTGTAAACTACACACAATGCACTTTGACATCGTCCCATGTATACATAGCGGAGACAATACCGCGCGTCCCCCACGGTCGCCAGAACGACATCGCGAGTCAGAGGGTCGCCAAGCATACTGGGAACACCGCACACACCGACCTGCAGTACGGGCAGACTCGTGCTGTGAGCCGTGGCCCGGACAGCTATGCGACAACGCAGTAGCGACAGAAAAACGAGAGGGAGGAGAAGGGAGTAAAGAGGGAGGGAGGGAAAAACGAGAAGGGAGTTAAAGAGGGAGTAAAGAGGGAGGAGAAGGGAGTAAAGAGGGAGTAAGTAGAACGAGGGGGAGGAGAGGGAGTAGCGACAGAAAAACGACAGAAACACGAGAGGGAGGAGGCGGTATGTGCACGCCGCGTAATCGCGAAGCAGCGCGGCCTCCAGGCGCAGCGCGCAGGCCACCTCCTCCCACAGCGGGTCCGAGTCGTCGAAGAAGGGCCCGCGGCACTCGGCGCAGGGGGCGCCGTCGCCTGCCGCAGGAGGGGGGGGGGGGGGGGCAAGGGGGGGCTTGGGCCCAGGCGGGCGGGGAGGGGCGAAGGCTTCGCAAGGAGGGGGGGGGAGGCGGGCCTGAGAGGGAGCGACTGAAGAGGAACTGGGACACACAAATAAATACACACAAATAAAATAACCCCCATATTTTCCCATATTTTCTGGGTTTCTGTCTTCCCCCCCACTTCCCATATTTTCCCATATTTTCGGAGGAATCGGGGATTAATTGTGTCTGTGTGTTTTTTCCTCTCCTGAGAGACGGGGCCCGGGCCCCCCGGGGGCCCGGGCCCCAGCGCTGCCTCCCGGAACGTCTGCTGGCCACGCCGGGGCCCGCGGAGGCCCCCCGCGAGGCCCCGAGAGAGAAGCGGCGGAGAGCCGCCGGGCCCGTGCCCCGCAGGGCCCGCACCGACCCCCACATATGCCCTGACCTTCCAGGAGGGCTAAAAAATGGCACCCGACTTAAAAACCTATCCCAAAGCTATTCTACGTCTTGGTTTTAGGCTGTTTCGCTCAGCTTTTTAGGTTTTTAGGTCTCCAGTGCTAAAAAATAGCTCTCTGGAAGGTCAGGGTAGGCGGGGGCGGGGAGGGGCGAAGGCTTCGCAAGGGGGGGGGGAGGAGGCGGGCCCCGAGAGGGAGAGGCGGGGCCCACGGGCCCCCCGGGGGCCCGGGCCAGCGCTGCCTCCCGAAACGCCTGCTGGCCATACGCCGGGGCCCGCGGAGGGCCCCGCGCGAGACCCCGAGAGAGAAGCGGCGGAGAGCCGCCGGGCCCGTGCCCCGCAGGGCCCGCACCGCCCGCCCCCCATATGCCCTGACCTTCCAGGAGGGCTAAAAAATGGCACCCGACTGAAAACCTACCCCAGAGCTATTCTACGTCTTGGTTTTAGGCTGTTTCGCTCAGCTTTTTAGGTTTCCCCCCCCCATATGGCGAGAATGAAGAGGCCAACAAACACACAAATAAATACACACAAATCGCAGGGATCCCCATATTTTTTTCCACATTTTCGGGGTTTCTGTCTTCCCCCCCTTCTTCCCATAGTTTCCCATATTTTCTTGGGGATCGACGATTCATTGTGTCTGTGTGTTTCTTTCCCTCCTGAGAGAAGAGGGGGGGAGAGCGGAGGAGACGATGTCCGCCCGGAGCCCCTGTGCACGATACCCAGAAAGCCCTGGGGGCTGGGCGGAGGTCCTGGTCGCGGGCTTGCTACACTGCATTCCCAGCCCAGGGGCGCAATTATTGGGTACCAATCGTGGCCCCGGGCGGTGCAATCTGCCTGGGGCTGGGATGGTGTGGTTTACAGAAACAACTTGAGGATGATGGAGTCCAGACCGGGCGGTGGCGGGACTGGGTTTACTGGGACCTGGTGTAATGCTGTGTATCGGGGGCGGCCGACACACGAAGAAAACCAGCCACGGCAGACCTGGTCGAGTGACTCCGTTTCAGATCTTGGGCTTCGGGGCCAAATCACCACCTTAGGTCGGGCATGTCCCCCTAGAGGCGGATTATGGACGAAAAATGAACGATAGTCAAAAATGTTTGAAAAACATTGTCGGAACTAGTCGAGCGAAACATGGTCCCCAGACAATGTTTGCATCATGCTTGGATATACCTCCTGTAGAGGGACACGCCCGACTGAACACGAACCTGACCAGATGTTGCTCTTCACAGGCTCATGTACCGAGGAAGTCCACTAGGGTTTGCGAGCCGCGGGTCTCGATCGCCGGCCTACACCTCCTCATGCCTGATAGCCTGCTGCCTCCCGCCGCCGCCGCATGCCGAGGAAGGAAGGGACGCGGAGGAGGAAAGTGGCGAGGAGGGGGGGGAGCGGGGGAGGGACGAGAAGGGGACAGGAGCGAAGGAGGGGGGAACGCGAGGGAAGGGGGGGGGTATGGGGAGATGTTTTTTCCACCAGCTTGCGCATCACAGCCAATACAGGGTTCCTCCGGCGCGTGCTGCCCTCGAGCCACAGGCAAACACTGTCAGGATGGGGCTGCGCCAAGGAAGCTGGGCGATCAGGACGGGGCTGCGCGAACCCGTTGCTCCCCAGAGCAGGCAGGGCTGCGCCGGGGAATCTGGATGCTCAGGGCGGGGCTGCGCCAACCGAGGCTGTCCAGGCACAGTCTGCGCAGGGGGGGGGGATGGAGGAAGAACGTTAGGCATGATCAGGAGGACGGAGAGCGAGGGGGCTCTCTTTGCTCGACGATGGCAGAGCGGGACGCGTGCTCCGATGCCGCGCGTGCAGCAGGCAAGGACAGTACGTGAAGGAGAGGAGGCAGCTGGATGCCCCCCGAGCACAGCCTGCCTGGGAGCGAGGAGCGCTGCGGCTCGACCGCCCTCCCTCCCCTCCTCTCGCGCCCCCAGGTCCCCAAACATTTTCTTTTGATCCGCGGGTCGAGAGCGCACCTCTTCCAGTCGAAGCTAAGCGGGCCGCGCACAGCTTGAATTCACGAGAGGGGGGCAGGAGGAGGGGCCTCACATCAAGCCAGGAGGGGGCGAAGCCCCGGAATCGGGCGGTGCCGAGGACGATGTGCTTGCAAAAGAACGCCTTGGACAGGAACCC